>VZTD01001192.1:140913-730230 GCA_013397725.1 Rhagologus leucostigma | reverse complement strand
CAGGGCCTTGTACCCAAGAAGAAAAAAAAGGGGAAAAAAAAAAAAAAAAAAAAAAAAAGGCAAAAAAATATGTCCATTAAAGGGAAGGAGCCTCCGTTCTTCTCCCTTCCCGGCCAGGGCAATTAGCACAAGGGGATCGCTGTCATATGACTGACAACTCACGGGCTCGACAAAGCTCCCTGCGCTGGGAACAGCCACGCTCTATACATGTATATACACATGCACACACACAGACGTGTGTACCGACACTCCTGGAGGGCTTTTTCCCCATCTTCGCCAGGAAAAAAACCAATAATAGTATAAATTTGCAGGAAAAAATTAAACAAAACAAAAAAACACCAACACCAGCAAAAAAACCTCAAAAAACAACGCAGCATAAACCCACAGCACAGGGCGCAAAGCTGCCTTTGGCCAAGGCAGGGAGCTCGGATGACAAGACCCAGCTGTGGAGTCTGGACCTGGTACAAGCGCAAAACTTTTGCCAGGACCCGGTGTGGAGCGAGCGCCGGCTCCGCGCGGCTGCGGAGCGGCCGCGGGCGCTGACAGCCCCCGGCAGCGCCGGCGGTAAACAACGAGAGACGGGGATGCGCAGCTCCTTCCATCCGCCTCGGGACTGTTCCCCCCAGACAGCCGCCTGCTCAAAGCCGAAACACCTGCTTCAAAACATCTACACATTTGTGCTGAATTCTCCCCAAACTCCTCGCTGACACTTGGGCTTGAATTTTTTTTTTCCATTTTTTTTTCTTTCTTAAATCCGCTCATCCTTTAATACGGCTTAAAAAAAAAATCCCCGACAACAACAACAACATCGACATCCTCGTTTACCTGTTGCCAATATTCCTCCAGGGACGGCAAGGCTGAGAAGTAACCCGTGTCGTGCACAATCTGGAGTTCCTGGAAGATGCTGCACATTGGGAGAACATCCATGTCTCAAGTTGCAACAACAAAGTCAGTGCTGGTTACCAAAAATACAGATGCCTCCTTTATGTGCAGGGGTTGCGGGGTGTGTGCGGGGGGGTGTCAACCTCTGCTCTCAGTTTCCAAGCCCCCCCCCCCTTCCTCCAGAGATGAAAAAAAGAAAAAAAAAATAAAATTGTATATATAGAGATATATATTAATTCCTTGAGGAGCTCGGGGAGGAAAAAAGACCCAAAGTTTCATGCAAAGTTTAATCGCACAGCAGGGCAGGACGTCTCCCGGGGCGGGCGCGCGGCTGTCCCCCCTCCCGCGGCCGGCGGACCTGGCGCAGGAGCGGCCCCAATATTTGCAAACACGCCGCGGACTCTGCGNTAGCCGTGACTCCCCCGGCCTGTGCAGGGTGTCCCATCGTGTCCCGTCTGACCGGGGGTAGCCGTGACTCCCCCGGCCTGTGCAGGGTGTCCCATCGTGTCCCGTCTGACCGGGGGTAGCCGTGACTCCCCCGGCCTGTGCAGGGTGTCCCATCGTGTCCCGTCTGACCGGGGGTAGCCGTGACTCCCCCGGCCTGTGCAGGGTGTCCCATCGTGTCCCGTCTGACCGGGGGTAGCCGTGACTCCCCCGGCCTGTGCAGGGTGTCCCATCGTGTCCCGTCTGACCGGGGGTAGCCGTGACTCCCCCGGCCTGTGCAGGGTGTCCCATCGTGTCCCGTCTGACCGGGGGTAACCGTGACCCACCCGGGTCTGTGCCGAGGTGCACTGTCTGACCGGTGGTAACCGTGACCCCTTCTCGTCCTGTGCAGGGGTGTCCCGTCTGACCAGGGTAACTGTGAGTCCCCCAAAGCACCTTCCCCACGAGGCTGCAAAGCAACATTCACAGGCTCTGCGGATGCCCTGGGTTGTGCTTTCCCGTGAGCAGGAGAGTTCGAACGTTTCTGTCCTTCATTTGTACCCCGAGGGACAGCTGGGGAGGCCTCAATGACACCTTGGAGGGCGAGCTGTGTCTCAAAGCATCTGGACCCTGGATGATGGTCCTGGAGCTTCGCATGGAGAGTGATCTTTGCGTGGATGGACACCACGGCGGATGCTCCTGGCCAGCACCATCTGACACTGCTTCTCCCAATTCTGCTTAAGCACAGATAGTTATTTGTGTTGATAGAGCACCGGCTTTTTTAAGACTAGACTTGTCAGTGATATGAATGTCTTAATATAATTTAAGAAACTCGGTCATTAGCTTTCCAAAGGAGTGTCCAGTACATGGAACAAACAGTCCTAATGTGTTTTTTGGTTTTTTTTATTAAAGGACTTTTAATTTTCTGCTGATGTTTTCATTGTAATCTCAGCTCTGTTCTTTCTATTTCCCCACTTTTCTCTGTATCTATTGCTGGTTGCCTACAGATGGTAACTGAAGTGTTTAATGTGTATTTCTTCTGCCTACTGTCTTCTGTGAGCTGGTGATTGCAGGTGTGAAAATGTCAGTCTAACTTTCCATCTCTGGGTCCCTCATAAACTATTAATATGGTGATTCCTTAAACAAACAGCTGGTGTTCATGGTTGGTTTTCCTGTGTCTATGGGAAAAAAAAAAAGTGTAAGGTCAAATAGAGCATTATTTTATGTTTAGAAAAACAAGGCAATGCTGAAAACACAAAACATTTAAATCCAGATAATTACACACACTTGGTTGAATCAGTAATTCTTTACTTGGTTTCACATGGCCAAACATGTAAATATATATCCAAAACTGCCCTGCAGGCAACAGATAGTGCAGGTAGTTTTGTGTCTACTTGTGGCCAAAACTAGATCCTCTGAGGAAAAGTGCAGAAGGAAAAAAAAGAAGAGCGGTCTTAAGTAGATGAATTATACACCTTACTTGAGCCTGCTTTTAGTTCTGTGGAGTAAAATATTTTTTGGCCTGAAATAGCCCCTGGTGCGGGCTCCGGTCAAATATAACCTGGTAACATGACTCTGGGAATCATCAGTGTTTTTTTAACTGACCCACTCCCTGTTTAGAGCAGATTTTTATTTTCAAATATAGTGACAGTAAATGCAACTATCCTCTCTCTCTATTTTACACTTGTCCCCTTTTTAGCTGTGTGTCATGTCAGAGAAATCTGGGCTTGTCAGAGGCTGGATGAGGTTGGCTCTGCCCACGTGGAGTTTGAGGGATAAGGATCTTATTTTGTATGGGCAGTATTTCCCAGTGAAGGACAACTGGAAATAGCAGATGCAAATTGATGGAGATGCAGAGGTCCTTAAATGAAATGCCTCTTTAATAAGTAATGTTTTCTGCCCTGCTGTCAGTCTGTGATTGGTTGAATGGGATGAAGAGTCCTGCTGTAGAAAAAAATGAACCGAATCAAAGAAAACCATGGCGCAGATGTGACTATAGTGCAGTAAAAGCTGTGTAAGTTATAATCTGATTAAATGCTGGCTTTCATTAGACAACTGTCAATGGGCAAAAGAAAATTGACATGTGTCACTGGATGAGTTAGTTCTAGATTGTGACTTTACTAACAAATTTTAATTTCAAGTATCAAAAATATCAATAGAACTAAAGGTCAAACCCAGATAAGAAAGAATAGATCAGACTACAGAGGGAAGAAAACAAAGTGTTTTTACCCAGTATGTATTTAATCAGGAATTAAAATGAAATGGTGAGTCAATAACATGCTGTGGTTTAGGAGACTGTTCCGTGGAACACAGGCTGAAGGGAAACTACTGGCACTAATAGCAGCCATGTGGAACGAAGGGATGGCGTGTGAGTTGAAGGGAATTTATTGTAGTCTGTGGAGGATAATAAACATTAGGACAAATTTTAATAGGCCCCAAAATGAAAGAAAATGAAAGAATGAGCTAGTGAAGATACTTGAAGATATCATTTAGTCCCTAATGACTTTCTTCAAGCTATACAAAGCAGTTAAGTTTCAAATATCCATTTTATACTACTAGGATTTTTTCAATCAGGAGCCAGGATGGAATTTACCTTGAAAACCTTAGAAGAAATCATGTGCTAACTTTAAAAAATCCAAAGTAATATCAGTCAGTCCCTTGGGACTACACTGCTTTATTTAGATGTGCCAACCAAGGACAAAGACCCTGATTTAGAGCAGAGGCCTCTTCATTTATGTACGTGAAAGATACCGAAGTGTGTGTACTGACTGGGCAGTGCTAGTGACTTAGGAAGGAATACAGCTACCAAGTTCCTTGGATGATTTACTTGTCACTGCCGTACACTTAATTCATGGTGGATACCCTTGATTACATAGTCACAGACTTACTTCCAATTCTGTAAATGTTCCCTGTGTTTTTAACTGTGTGATCAACACCATTTATAAAAGTAGCAAAAATTAGTATAAATTATATAGGATTGCTCCAAATGTCAGAGCTTCGCCTATGAAGTTTCACAATGGCTTTTAAGTAGGACTGTCCACAATTTAGAAGCAGCCAATTTACCACTTTAAGGCTGCTAATTTACAAATATGTGCTGGAAAAAAAAAGCCCTGTGTGCTTTTTTTTTTTTCTTTCCTTTTGCTTCATTAATTTTAGTGAGGTTCTGTCTGAAAAGTTTTATTGCCACATTACATACCCCACCACTTCTCCGTAGTAACCCCTTTTTCAGGAGTTGTAGACTGTTCCTGGAAAATCTGCTCTCTGAAGTAGCAGGTGACAGACGGTGTTTTCCAGGTGGGCTGAGCTCCACATGAGGCAGGGGGAGCACCTGTTCTGTTCTTAGAATATTCATGCATTTTTAGAGGACACATCAACTTGGTCTGCATTGTATTCAGTGCTGAGAGTAAGAAGGGGAGAAAACCTCCAGAAAATGGTTCATGTGCAGCCAGATGCAGAGAGGTTAGATGAAATAGGCAGGAATCAATAGCTTTTGGTTTGATTAGGATAAATGGACTTTATTTGGGAAAAAGAGAGAGAGACGGTGTCAGTTTCGTGAAAGCATTGTCAGATAGCAGAGAACACTACTTGAAACAGTTTGCTTCTGAGGTGGCAAGTTGCTAAATCGAAAACTAGCATGCAATGTGATTCTACCACAGATAAAGTAAATGCTCTTTGAGGATATATAAATAGAACTGTAATGAGTAGGCAAGCAAGTGGGGTGATTCCTGATCTGTCACTCTGGCAGAGTTAGAGACTTATATTTCAGACCATAAACTAGCCTAAAACTAGTGAAAGGTGAATGAATTCAAGAGACATAAAAATACAGTAAGGAAGAATTTAGAGAAACATGACCTGAACTTGTTCAGCAGATGCAGAAAACAGGAGAAGTGATGTTTCCCTACAAATACTGGTAAAAAATTAACCAGATTGGAGGGGAAAAAATGGTTGTCATTAGCTAATGTGAGCAGGACATGAATCAATGACCCACAGCTGAGCCAAAGAGGTGGTGTGTTGTGAGTTTTTTGTCATTCTGGTTTGTTGGTTTTTTTGCTCTTTGGATGAAACCCACGGCTATTTAATTTCTACAGTTTACCTGCAACAGAGCCTTAGAGCTCATGCTTTCAAGCTCGTGTTTTGACTTGGATTCTCCTAGATGTGCCTAAATAGTCAATGAGAAGGTAGCGCTCTGGGAACTGGTCTGTGATCCCCATCAGCACCCAGAAACAGCATTAGAACAAAACGTGTCAACAGATGCTCCTTTTTCAGGCAGATGTATTGTGGAATGTCTTCCTTAAGTGTCTGTACCCTCACCTTGAAGGCAATTACATTTTCCATTTCCATAACTGGCACTGGAAAGGTGATTCTGTCTCTTGCTGCCGTAGTTACGAGTGACGATCCTGTAGTGGCCTAGTTGCAAATAGGTTATTAAATCTGTTTCCTCATGTACCCGTGTTGTCTTTATGTTTTAAATAGGTCTCTTTTTCCTCCCCGATGCTTAGCTGCTGGATGTATTCATGAACAAAACATATATTCACTTTTCAACTCCTTCTTCTGTGACGGTATTAGGACAAAATTAGACCTTATTTCCACAAGTGGCTCAGTATAACAGTCTGCTTAATAGTACACAGGAGTATTAGTAATAGGAGTTATAAGTCCTAACTGAATGGGAATTTCATGGGTTTTAATATAACAAATATCGTGTATGGTTTTCTAAAGTATTTAAAAACACTCATCCTGTACAGGGTAAATAAAAATTGAACATATAAAAAGTTACCAGTTTTCATTTTTGTGAGATCTGAACTTTAGGGTGACTACTTTTCTAGCAGTGCATAAAATGTTTCATGATGTAAAAAATCTTCTATTCNAAAAAATGAGGTAGCCTTCCAGACCTTTTTCTTTGTAAATATGAGTAATCTGTAAAAAGAAAAGCACTTGTTTTGCAAAGCATCTTTATGAAAGATGGGGTTTAGGGTGAGCAGCCTCATAAGTAACAAATCAGAACAACTGGGATTTGTCTGATGCCAATTTCCTTGGCTGCTTTTAGGAAGTTTACTGACTACTTCCCCAGGTGGAGGAGCAGAATTTGCTGTGATTAATGATTAAAAAAGCAGCTTGAGCTAAGAAAAAAAATAAAACACCTGTGTCACTTGGCATTTTTTCATTTTCATATGACCAGTTTTTAGTTTTTGCTGCTGCTAATTAGTAAGCATTACTTAACAGAGCATTAAGCTGGGAAACTTAATTCAGACCAACTTCGGAAGCTGTGAGAAAAGGAACCCAATAAGAACCAGTCATTTTGTGAAGCGAGAGACTGGAGGACTAATGATTGTTAAAAATAGCTGGGCTGTCTCTCTAGCTGCTTGTGAGACTTAGTAAAAGTACATAGAATTAGACTGTGGCTGCAAACTTTCATAGGAGAATGCAAGGAAGTATTTCTAAGCAGTGATGCCAATTAGACACAGGGCTGGCTGGCCGGGGTGGTTGTGAAACTGCCTTTTCTGGGAATTAGTCATGGCAAGACTAGACAAGGAGTTGTGTGGAAGCCTCAGCCAAGAACGGCAGACCTTTGCTTGGAATGAACTACATGGCCCAGGATAGCTTTTCCAACATGTAACATCTCTGCTCTGACTTTACGTGAAGTGTGTTGTACGGGTTATAAGTTTTGTAAAGGGTTTTAAGGGTTTCTTTGTACTCTTTTAAGAGTTACACAGTACTCCTTTCTGTGGTGCATGGGAGGGAAAAAAGTGTCTTTTGCTGTATCAATAGGGATCTTTTCTCTTAACAGGGCATGGGATGAACCTTTTGCCCCTGGCATCTTGACTTTCCATGGCACAGGAGAGCAATCTTGTGTCGCTCCTTATGAGAAATGGGAGTCAGTGCTGATTCATCCCCCCCATTAACTTAAACTGCAAAATTAGATACAGTGTCTGATATGCACATTGCCATATGTACATATTTGTGAGCAAAATGAACTGTGGCCTTCTTTGGGACACAAGGAAATAAACACAGTCATTAAAGAGTCAGCACCGTTACCGTGTAGTGAACCTTTACTCACTGTTCCCACCTATTGTTATTTGAAATACCCCATTTCCTGTTTTCCGTAACTGTTGCCAATGCTCAGGATTCAGATCTCATTCACATCAGTGTAACTCTGGTAGCTTTGGGACATCAGCAGGGAAAAGGAAGTGAAAAGCAAGTGACTAAGGTGAAGTAACCCTGAGTTTCCACTGAAGTGCTCAGGGTTTAGTCCCAGTCAGTGCCAGAGCTCAGCCTGGCATGTAGGAATTCAGGGAAATTGCTGTTTGCTGTGTAAGCCCTTGTCAATACACTCACACTGTCGTCATTATTACTATTGTGCATTAGGATGATAGCGAAAATAAAATAAAGGTACTTACTCTGTACGTATCTGAGATGAGTGGGCATATATACCATGTAAACACACATAATAGCTAGTTACTTTTTCATTCATGGAGGCTTCTTGGATCCTCGTTATGAGGCTATGAAATCATAAGAAATTTTTAAGTGACTGTGTAAAAAGTGTTTTTTTTCCTGAGTTTTTATATTTCAGCCTGATAGGAAAAAAAGAAGCAAAAATTAAAAAAAAGAACACCCCTCCCCGCCAAAACAAAACAAAAAACCCCAACCAACCAACTAACCAAAAAACCCAACCAATCAAAAAAAAAAAACCTCAAACAAAAACCCAACCAACAAAAACCCCCCACGCATTGTTCAGTGTGGGAGAAAGGATTTTTTATCCAAATTCCATAATGGGGAACCAGAAACACACACATAACTGGAGGATCAGACCCACAAAGATACCTCTCAAGTCTCAGCAATTTTTCTCTGCATGGAAATTTATGAGAAATGTAAATGCCAATAAAGCATTGTGAATTCCTGGCTAGTATTATCTCTGGGTCTCAGTTACCTAACTATATAGAAGGGATACTACTTCCTTCCTTCACTCTATGCCAAATGTCAGCTCTGGCCCAAAATCACAGAGCGATTATGGCAGAGCCAAGAAACGAACTCAGATCTTCTGAGTCCTAATCCAGGTTTGATATTATAAGCTCATCTTTCATTTGCTTTTGAATAACAACCAAAGTGTTAACCTTATTCCTATACATTTGCAGCCTGATGGAGTTCTTATCTGTGGTGGTAATTTCATTTGCTGCTGGCAGTTTCACAGCCTTTTAAAGCTTTTTCCTCCTGAATATTTTTTTTCCTTTCTTCAAGAGGTAGGCAGCTTCCTTCAAGACTTCTCCAGCAAAGCTTGCCTGTCTTCTTTGGTGGTGTGTACTGTGTGATCTTCACCTGGTGCAGAAATCATCTATTATAATTTTTTAATTACATGTTGGTGTTTTCTGTCTTCCTTACCTGATATTTACATCTAATCACCCTCCCTCAGAAATATGTAGACTTTTTTTTAGAAGATGTCCTAGAAGTTTTTTATCAAATAAAAATGTTTTGCTTTAAATGAGCACTTTTTTGAATTTAGATGCTGAAGGCGGATTGCTTTTTTCAAGGGACAAACAATTAAGTTAATAAGCATACACAAAAGCCCAAATATTTCTTTCTCAATCTTCTCCATACTCTTGCAGTTTATGAAATTTATTTGAGTGGGGATTTTTTAAAATCTCATTTGGCCTTCATTTGGAAATCATGGATTTTAGAGTCATAATAGAAATCAAAAGTAGTATTATTACTCAAAGCAAATACCTTGTCTTGTTTTAAAAGGAGGGAGAAAATTTTTAACCAACTGATCTTTTTGGTATTATCTGATTTAATAGGCAATCACAGTTTTGTTTTATAGAATGCTGATGGCACATTTGACATAATTGTGCATACGTGTTGTAAATTTGAATGTAAATGTTCTAATTTTAATAGAAGTAAGAAGTGCTTTCTCATTCTTTTTAAATGTCGTCATTATGGATGTCTTCAGTACAGCAAAACTTCTAAGAGTTTTTCTGATTTTTTGGGTCTTGTCCACTTGAAAACTAATCCATGAAAATGAATTTGGAAATAATTTGATCAGAACATTACACACATGAATATTATTAGGCACCCATACTGCACATGTGAATTGCTAAACATTTATGCAGTGGTAACCCAAACTATGCAATAGTCAAGCAAATTGATATAAGACGCCTACAGAAGCAGTCATGCTATGAAAAAAATGTGAAATTTATACTTCTGTAGTTATTTTTCTTCATTGCCTATATTGTGATAACACCTAAATGCATCATCAATGCTGAATGCTGCTGGACTTCATATGGAAAGAACAAACACTAAGTGACAGTCCCCGTCCCAAAAAGATTAGTTAAACATGATTTTAATTAGGACTGATTGGTCCCTTTACAGAGTGTATTCCTGCCACTAACTGTTTCAACATACAACATATTAATTATGACTGCGTTTTTCCCAGTTTCATCAACAGCCAATCTCAGGGATGTCTTTAGGGGGCAGGATGTAACATGGCAGTTTCCCATCTTTCAAGGGATCCCAGCTGAGCTGAGTCCTGTAGCAGTGGGAATGGGAAGGAGGAGTAGGAAGGCATTGCTGCTGAAGGGCCTCGGGATCATGGCCCTGCCACTGGCTGAGTTGGTGATGCTCTGTTGCTGCATTTGAATGCTTGGCTTTTGATGAGAACTGCTGGACTCATGAGCTGTCTTGGAGGCCTCATGGTGCTAGCCAAGCTGTAAATACATCCACAGCCAATCTCTTGCCTGACCAGCCTGTTTTTGGAAAAAGGATAACAGACAAACAGAAAGGGAGCTGCACTGTTCCCAGTTTGCAGACTAGGAGATCTGAAACACCGAAGGTTTGTCTACACAGGGAGATTTACACTGCTGTGAGATTCTCAGTGGAAACGTTTCCTGCTCACTGACAAGCAGTATCTGTGTCCAGATGAACAGATGGCTTTTGCTTCACTGTGACTCATGGTTGTTACATGGTGGGAAAGTCCTCTGAAGTAAGACCTTTGGGGGTTTCTATCCTTTGCTCTTTCGTGCTGTTGCTGGGCCCAAAGCACTGTGGAATTGCTCTCTAGCTTTTGGCTGATGTTCATAGTGTTATTTTTTTAGTGATATAGGCAGCAACTGTTGAAAAGGCCATGTTTCTTTTAGGGAGGTTGTCTCATCATTTGAAAGGGGATATGCCTCAACGTGATCACAGGGGAGAAGTTGTGGAAGGAAAAAGAATAACTAGTCAGAGTTTTGTGGAGAGCAGTGAGGGAAGTGAAGCACAAAAATGTTGGGCATTCTCCTTGTTCAAAGGCAAGTAAAAACTTCTTATCTGAGTGTTTAAAGACACGAGCTCACAATGGTGCATGTGTACAGATAATTAAAATACCATCAATTCCCTGCCTCCAGGAACTGTAACTCAGAGCATGTTTTGTCTCGGCATTTTTGTTAAGTATCAGACAGTGCTATAGATGCTGCTTCACAAATTAAAATGACACAAAAATCAAAAATTCAAAAAAATGCAATTAAATGTAAATAAGGTCTCCTGGAGGTTTTTCTGAAATAGAAACACTGCTTGCTCAAGTAAAATTCCTTTTAATCCAATAGCTTTCAATCTTCCCAAATCCCTGTGGGATGAAAAGATGAGCCTTGTGGCATGCTTGGAAGGTTAATGAATGTGCACTCTGAACACAGTCTCAGAAAAGACTTCGTATTGAAAATATGCTATGGAAAGTGTTTAAAAAAGGGCACTAGTATGAGCAATTCTGTGGCTTATAACAATAATTCTACACAGAGAGTAAACACGATTTTTTATTAGCTACTTCCTCTGCCATTGAAATACAGTACTGTGAATATCATCCACAAGTAAATAGCTCCTGCAAACACTAAACTCAGCTAGTTTCATGCAGTCCTGCTTTGTCAGAGAGCAGCATTCAGCAATAGCTCTTAGAGCTGAATAACCACTGGGGTAGCTTCGGGTAGAGGGCCCACCACCAGGAGCTCAATCTGCACATTGCCAAAGGGCAAGACACCTGTCACAACCTCTTCAGCCGGAATAAGTGGTTGTGCTTGTCTGGCCAAGGAAAGAGGTCTTTGCCAGGACTGTTATTTAACCTGCAAGGTGTATCCCAGGGTCTACCAGTGACGCAAAACACAAACCTCCCATCTTAGACTGCCACCCAAAACAGTCCTTTCCAATCCGTTCAGTTGCTTCCTACAGTGTTTCAGTGTTGCTTTATTTTCTTTCAGTCTTGAGACACATCCATGTATCCATCATCCATGCTTCAGTCTTGAAATGGCACATGGAACATTCATTTTCATACCAGGAGGCTGAAGTAGGACACAGATAGATAAATACACAATATGTGTAATTCTTTTATCCATCGTAATCTCAGTGGATGTACTTTTATTTCAGTACAATTGCAATGGTACAGATGACTTAGATAAAATCTCTAGAGCAACAATCGCTTTGTCAAATGACTTTTCTTTGAAAATTCAATATAATGGCAACTCTCAGTATGATATTTGATTACTTGTAAAATTCCCTTTTTCCCTAGCCCCTCAAAAGTTCTGCATCTGACACAGTGCCTAACTGCATCTGACACACACACTGCTAAAAAATTTAACCTTTATTTTTAATTTTAAGACTGTTTTCCTGGAGACAAGTGAATAGGTGAAAATCTCAGTTCTAACATGAAAATAAATAGGCTGGTATTGGATTTTTACATTTGAGGAAATCCTGAAGTGGCAACCAGCTGGTCAAAAACTGCCCAAACCTGACACTGACACACCTGTGATATAAGAAAATATGGAGTTTTAGACCAGTATCATGAATTTTAAGAAGCCTGAAAAATAATATTTAGGATTTATTTAATGTATCTGTTGGATGTTGGTTTTAGTATTACAGGAGATCATTTGGATTCTTTTCAGGTTTTAATATTACCTCAATCAGATTAAAAATACAGAATCATGATCCTTCTGCTGGCTTCCCGAGAGACTACCCTGGTGTCTAATTTAGATTTCATTAGGCTAACATATATCATTAATTAGACATTTCACTGATAAAAGAATAGATTTTCTCTTATCAAGAGAAAATCAATAGATTTTTCTCGAGGGAACTCTGACAGATCTAATTTTCCTGGACTTCATGAAAAAATTTGAACTGATATTGCATGTAGAATTATTATTAATATTTCCATTCCAGATCTTGGCACAAGAAGTAGGAATGTACTGATGAAATATACTGGTGGCACAAAGCTGGGAGATGTCAATACTGAGATGGATTGTACTGTAACACCACAGGAAGAGAAATGGCCTTGAGGGCTGGGGTAATACCAACGGAAAGGAAAAACCAGTCTAAATTCAGGGTCATGCACTTATGTACCAAACCCAAGGATTTATTTTGCACTGTAGGAGATCATCAGTTTGACTTGACAGAAGAACAAATAGGCCATTTAATCACTGATCAGGAGATCACCTGATCATGAGATAATGAAGAATCTCATCCAGTGGCAGAAAGGTAAATGAAGTTGTGGGGTGCAAAAAGCATTTCCAGACTTAGATGCTAATGTGCAAAGTCCTAAACTGCATCATGTCTGGAATCCCGTATCTAACAGGAAATATGCTGCATGAACAAGTAGCAGAGAAGGGTGACATGTGGCCTAGAGAACTTTTGTTGAGAGAGAGAGAAAATACAAAATTATGCTCATTTAGGCAAAGAGAGATTTTGTCCTCGGAATGAAGAGGAAGAAATATCAGAGGAAGAACATTAATAAACATGACAGGCAAAAGAAGAGCTGCATAGAAAGTAGTTATGCAAAGGTCTAGAGGAAACTAAGATGTTTTATATATTTTGTTTAGACTGGGAAATCTTGTAGTAGGGGTAGTGGAACAAAAATCTCATTATTGGCAGTAAAAGAAGGGAGCCCTACTGGATCAAGTGAGTGGTGTATCAGTTTCAGTATTCTCTCTTGAATCATGATAAAATTTATGCAGAAATGCCAGAAATTCAGTTTCAGAACTTGTGGTAATGAAGGACTAGATTCACATTTTCCCTTTAAAATTACAAGGACAAAAGCTCAGTGGCAATATTTTTAGAGGGAGAGTTTGTGAGGCTATGTGCTTTCTGCAGTCCATTCCCTTTGTACTCCCTTAGCATTCAGAACTGCTGGACTAGTGATGTTAGATGCTACATCTGTACCTTGAAAAATCTGTTTGTGGATTTGATGTCCATGATTTTAATTTCTGTTTGTTTCTTTAGTGTTATTTTATTGATGTTTCTCTGTTTTAGGTGTTTAGGCTCTATATGTGGGTATGTCCCTTCCACTCATCTCACATGTTGCACCTGTGAGCAGCAAAAATATCTACCCTTACTGGACTTTTGTGATTGCTTGTGTCAACCTTGTGTCAACATGAAAATCGTCTGCTATAGGATTCTTTTAATATTAAGATATGTTTAGCTTCTTAGGAGCAAAATATTATGTTTCTATAGCGTAGAAACTAGTATTCTGATGGCATCACAAATTCTTTACTCACTAAGCACTATTTGAAACAGATAAACATGCATTCAATTTTTAAGATACATAGCAGACATATTTCAACCTTTAAATAGGCTTTTTGCCTTTTGAAATAGCCACTCAACTAGAGTTGTTATCTCAGTTCTCACTTTCAAGCTCTATCAAAAGGCAAGGACCAGTGGTGATTGCCCAGCAGCTGCACAGTACATAACAGGAAAGAAGGGAAGTTTAATGTAGTTTGCAGTGCCATTGTTTAAAAGACAGCCGAGATTGTCTTTGCGTGAGTTTCAGATAGCAGAGCTGGAGGCAGGTCTGAGCTGGCGCTTACTCACCTCCAACACACCTTAGTCTTTCAGACTCTCTTATGGGAGTGGATATTCCATTGTCTGGCATCTTCCCCTCAACAAGATTGCTGTTGTTGTTAGGGTGGCTGTTCTCCATCATCACTGGCATTTTGCCTGTACCTGCCACGTGTCCTTGGATGTCATGTTTCCCGTACAACTTTACTCTTAGAGCCATGACTCCTATCCTTATTGTTTAAGAGATTCAGATAGTCATAAAGAACTCAGGAAATGTCTTTCTGGGAACCCCAAAATATTTTTAAAGGCCTGTTTGTTTAGTTTTTTTAACTTTTTTTATTCATACTTTTTTTTGCTTAGGTTTTCCAAGTAAGTTTTGCATTCCTCTTTCATCTATAATATGTCACATTTCTCAAATCAAAGCTGCAAATACTTTCATGAGTAGGCAGAAGGGTTGTGTGCCTTCACTTCTGTTAGTAGAATATCTCTGTTGCAATAATTTTAACAAGAAGTGCGTTGAATTTATTGAACTTATTCAAAAAGTGCGTTTATGACCATTATAGTGCCTGCTCTGCAGGCTCTCACTCTGAATTCGGAGATGGAAACACATTACTGTTGTTAAAAACTGTGTACAATGATTGCTCTTTCCCCATTTTGTGGCTCACAGGAAATATGTTTAAACTGCAGCATGAGAAATAGACAGCTCAGAAGAGGAATTGGAGCAGAAAAGCCTGTTGCATAAATGGTACAATTTTATAGTACTGAGTAAATGTTTATAATCTGCAGTGGTGAGTTTAGAATTCATGACAAAACTGCAAGCATATGATTTTTATTTTTTTCTTGAGGACAAGGATTAATAGTTGAAATCCTATTTGTACTGGCAAGAGATTCATGTTTGCAATTGACATCCAGAGGTTCTGGTAGGTGCTGGACTTGTGGCTCATTGGTTAGACAATATTGAACACAATTCTAACCTTTTCCAGGCATGCACAACCTCAGATCACAATCACATTACGAACTGAGGAAAGGGATGATTTGATGTCTTTAAAAGTCAGTTCAGTATCCTGAGCTTTAGTTTGTCAATAAATCTCACGGACTCTGCATGTGAGCTGGGAAGGGCGAAGAATGTTTCTGAGCTTTCAGATTCAGCTTTCAGATGCAGCACAGCTGCATCCCAGCTCTCTGTAAGTATCCCTGTGTCCTGCTTTGGACTGTGTTTTTGCTAGTGCACATTGCTGGGTTATGTTGAGCTTCTAATCCAAAAACACCCCCAAGTCCTTCTCCTCTGGGCTGCTCTCAAGCCATTCATCCCTCAGCCTGTGCTTGTCCTTGGGATTGCCCTGACCCACATGCAGAACCGTGCACAGGACTACGTTGAACTTTGGGAGGTTCCCATGTGCCCACCTCTCCAGCCTGTCCAGGTCACTGTGGATGGCATCCCTTCCCTCCAGCATGTCTACACCACACAGCTCGGTGTCAAACCTGCTGAGGGTGCACTGATCCCAGTGTCCATGTTACCAACGGAGACTTTAAACATCACTGGTCCCAGTACCGGCCTCTGAGGAACATCACCCCCCCGTTATACAGTGAATACAGTGAAACACTATTGTACCTTAGGGATGTGGACAATATTAGCAAGAGCATACTTCTTCTACAGTAGGTCAGTATATAATTTCAATATAATACATTTTCTCTATTAATTCCTGGGATTCATAAGAGTTTGTTTTTCTCTCTGACTATTGCTTCTGTGGCTCTGTTAGGATCACTTCTAGAATGAGTTAGGCAAATGAAGACCACTTTCTGAAATACTTTTTCTGACTAGAGTTTCTGTGTCTTTAGTTTCGAGGAGAACTTGTGTCCTACGCAGCCCATTTCCTTTTTCGGTTCTACAGAATTTCTGCACAGTTTCTTTATTTCCCTTATTTTACATGATGCAGTACATATTGAAGAGAAAAAATATCAGAATATTATTTAATAGGTCTCTTTGTGTATATGTGAGATTTGTAGTCCACCAAAAGGTTGTGTATTTTATAGAGAATTCATTCGGCATGCCTAAAATGAGTTTTCAGAATATTTCCATTTGAGAACTCAAGGCCATTAAAATGCATTACAGCAGCATCCCAAATGTATACAACTGAAAAAATATTTTGTTCTTATGAAAATGCAAGCTGTATTATCTTCCTAGGTTTACAAATCATGAATTTTGTTAGTGGGTACTATGCCTTACAGCAAGTTAAAATAATATCTTGTCCTGGAAAAAAAAAAAGAAAAAAAAAAAAGAAGAAAAAAGGCCACTAATCTGAAAAACTCAGAATGCTTTCTCCATCCCCAGCTCTTGGGTCAGCCTGGCCTGACAAGAGGTGGGGAGGCGCACACAGTAACAAGCACGTTACGGTTTATCTGTTCCTGTCAACTGCTGCTCCTGGCTGAGTGTGCTAAATCAGAGCTCTGGAGGCTCTATTTCAGTAAGAAATATAACATCAGGGCTGAAACTTGTCAGTTCCTAGATTAAGGCTTCACATATGATGGAGGCCCATTAAAACATGAGTACTTTTGAGAACACATGCGAATGGAGGATTTGTAATCATAAAACTGACACAGTGCCAATGGAAGATGGCAATATATTCGTGCCTGTTGAATATAACGCAGAGAAAGCTGGCTCCAAGCATTCATATATTAAATGCGAGGTCCCAGAAAAGTACAACATTGGCTTTAAAGTAGTGAAATGTAGATAATAAATAAGTTCCTTTTATTATCCTTCAAGTGTTAAAGCACTGAGGGTTTATGTTTCAAGTCTGTCTGAGCAAATATGAGATATACAAAAAAATTACATGTCTGTGAGTGAGTATTCAGATATAAAATTGTGGTTCCCACTTGTTTTTTCAGACACTTGCAGCAGTGTACCATGAGACTAGATATGGGATAGGAAGAATTTTGCAATAGAGCTGAAATGATTTTCGTATTGTGTTCTGTGGTTATACAGTTGGAAAAAGAAACATGGTTTCTCAAATTTAGTCTGAAGTTATGAATAGGTAGCGAGGCTTTGTCCAGCACTTCAGGATGTTAAAATCACCTAATTCATAACAGTGCTCAGGTGGGACAGCTGACTGAAAGCTAGACTGTGGTAGGAGTTAAACCCTGGAAGAGTTTGATTGAAATACCTTTCTTAAATAATGTGCCACAGTACTTTGAAAATGTTAGGGTCTGATTGTCAGTATATTTAATAGGTATAACACTGGCATTACTTAAGCTTCTGCAATTTGAAATCACAGAAGCACACCCTGTGGTTTAGTAGTTTTTGGCAGATGGTGGAACAAGGTAGCTATTTTTTACTGCTAGAAGATAAAAATGCTATTTGACAGAGCACAGAAAACCATGTTGCTTTAACAGCAGAATTATGAAATCTTCTGTTTTCATGGGCTGGAATTATAAAATGTTTCTTGTGTCACAAGGAAGATAACAGTCAAATGATGTAGGGTGCTGAGGCTTTTCAGGATGTATTTCATTTTATTCTGAATTGTAAATTCATATTCACTGCAATGGCTTTTCAAATAAGTTTAATTTTTTACACATTAAAAAAAGTAGTGCATTTTCATGTCAAAGAGTGCTTGAGGCCTCGCTGTGTTCTTGCAGTGCCTGTTGCAGGAAATTGTCCAGAGTTTTATTTTTAATACCTAAAATTAGGCTCTGGGCACAGTGTGGAGGCAATAGATAAACACTGTTGCTATAGAGCTTTTAAGTTACCCCATGAACTCTTTTTTTGGCTGCTCCCTGCCCAAGATAAAAAGCCGACATTAGTACTTACATGTTATTTATATGTTTGTATGGAATATTTGAGTCATTATAATGGGGAGTATAACGCTTCCTTGGCATTTTGAAAATACAAAACTGACAACAGACCAGGAAAATATTCAGA
The DNA here is from genome assembly GCA_013397725.1 of Rhagologus leucostigma. NCBI lineage: Eukaryota > Metazoa > Chordata > Aves > Passeriformes > Rhagologus > Rhagologus leucostigma. The sequence goes on along the minus strand of VZTD01001192.1, from coordinate 712,235 downwards.
AGATGATGAAATCCTGTTCCAGGAGTGCTGCAGCTGGTGGCATGTTTACTCTCTGTCGTTAGAGGGAGAATTTGAATTTGGCTTGCACAGTTAGTTTCTTTTTGTGCAACCTTTATGCAATTGTAAACTATGCTAAAAGGTACCTGAGTCAAAAATGAGTAACAGCAGTGTAGCATTTGAAGGGAAACTGTTTTTTCTCTTTCACATAGTTGTGTGAACTTATATGTAATGCAAAAGATACACACTACAAGTAACAGTGCAGAAGTGCAGAAGGAAAGAAATTGTTCTGGGCTAGGCTGGATGCCAGGTATTAAGAGAATTTTTCTTTTATGCTGATTTTAGGAGAAGCAGCATAACATCATGTGCCATTTATAAGTACTTGATGAAAGATCATGTAATAGGCCGTTACAACAAGGCACGTATTTGCTTCAGCTGTAATCCCTGTGTGAAGTAGTTTTACTTTAACTGTAACAGTGACATCAGTCATGTTAATTGTCATGGAAAGTTACTGGTCCAGACACAAATCTCCTCACTCATCCTCATTCTCATGATGATAATGTGGCTGGTTATACTTTACTCACCCATGTGCGAGAATTCTTGCCTGGGGGGGTTGACTTTTGTACAGGCAGCAAATTTTAGAGAGTTAAAAGCACAAGAGGTTTCCAGATGCCTTGCATTAGACTGAGTGGTTGTTCCTAACCATAAATGTTTAACTACACTCCCTCAGCAAATCGCTTTCAAAATAGATATTTATTTTCAAACAAAACCAGTTGCCTTGTGAAACTGTTAGTTGGTTAGGGGAAAAAAAAATGACCTAATGCTTCTGAATAAAATATCTGATCTCCTGTTGCCAAGGCTGAGTCACTTCCTGTTACAATAACAAGACTGTCATCAGCAAACTTCTCTAGCCACACAGTGGAGCTTGCCAGTGTGTGCATGGCTTTATTTGTCCTTGTTGTTAGAAAGTTACCGTTGAAAAACACACTGTACTAAATTTGGAGGCACCAGCTTTGTATTCAAGTGCATTAGTGTCGGATCTCGGTTGCATTTGCTTCTGATAGCATAATCTCTTATTTCTTTGTGCAGCATAATAATATCCACCCAGCTGTGTACAGTAATGTTGTAATTCTATCAAGGGATTCTAGACACAACATAATGCATTAATATCATCAGAGCTTTCTCAACTGGAATTTGCAGGATCACAGTCAGCTGTTTCTTATTTACAGGAACAAGATTTGAAAAGTACCTGGAAGTTCATTCCACTTGTCACCTAACAGATAACCTCTAGTGCTTTCTAGGCCGTGGTGGGTTTTAAAGGCACATTTAAGTTATCTTTAAAAACATTAAGCACACAGTGGTTTCGATCACGTTTGAGCAGGACGGGCACTCGCCTGGTTTGCAGGCAGCGGAGGTCTGCTCCTGCTGCACCGCTGAGTCAGCAGAGCAGGAATTCATTAGGACTTTTACATCACAGCTTGGAACTCATTTCCTGGGCAAAATCAGTTGGCAAAAGCCCTTTCTGCTGTTAAAGCAGCTAGAAAATAAAAGCTCGATCCAGTATTTAGCTTCAGTACTATTATTACTCCCTCCATGCCCTGTGTTTCAAATATTATTTGGGAGCAGTGTCTGGCAGGCTGTATTCTGGATGATCTGTCAGATCTGTATGTGAATCACAGTGACTGACTCATTCTGTGCAACATAAATGACTTTTCTGAGCCTGTTAATAAGGGATGGGGAGGAGTGCATGTTATCTTACACATTCTTTAGGGCTTTCATCCTGGTTTTCTGTCAAAAAAATCAAGCCTCACATCTGGCCCCCAAACTTAAGGACCAATGGAAAAAGTTAACCTGCACTTCTTTGTGCCTCAGTTTCCCCTCTTCAAGAAAGAGAAGTTCTAAACTTTGTAATTGATTTGCGTTCATGGACGAGCAGAACTAGACAGAAAGAAAACTCTGGTCCTTTCAAAAGCAAACAAAATAGTCTCTCCAGGTTCTAGTTTTGTTTTACCGTGTTTGCTGTATTTAATATTTGTCCTGCAGAATCATTTATTCTAGTTCTTCCTGCTAGCCATGTGATGGATAGTCCTACACGGCCTGTGTCTGTTGTGCCAGAGTTCTTCAGCCAGATCCAGAGGACTCCAGCTGAATGAACGTACTTGTGAAGTGCTACTCACAAGAGGAAGGTCATCACACTCATGGGAAACGTGTCAATGAACATCCTTTTCATCCTCCCATTTTTACAATCAAATTGTAATAAACGTGGCACAGAACAAGGATCCTGTTAAAGCTAGCCAAGCTCAATCTGCAGTTTTCGTGCTTTCACATTTTTACAAATGAAAAAAAAATTTCCACTCTTCTTTTTTTTCTTTCTCTTTAATCTAAAAAGGAAAACAGAAAATGTAAGTTGATATCTTTTAGCTGACTATGATCAATCTGGGGTAAGTTACTATGCTCTGTTCTCTGATAAACAGAGATGTTATTGTGCAGTCCTGGATAAAGTAACTGATTATACTGTTTGGGCCATGAATGCAAAATGTGTTGCAAGGATTTGGATGTCTGTAATTAACCAGTTGTAAATGCTGTAGTTGGTGGCTAAGCAGCTGTTCAGATCACTGTCAGAATTTCACCACTGTAAAGGAGCGAGCATGTGTTATTCCATTGTTTCAGGATGGAAAAGAACAGTTTGTGAACGTTTCTTTTTTCCCTAAAACAGAACAAATGTTGGCTCTAAACTGCACTTACAGTGTTCCAGACTATATCAGTGGAAGGGAATTGTATTTGCCTGAGACTTTGTTCCCAGTGTAACGTATCAGACACCAAAGAGTATCACTGTGACCCAAAGGTTCATTTTTCATGAGGCTTTGCTGCTGCATACCTTGGACATTCATTCTGCTGTGAGCAGCTCTCCCCATCCATGCACTGACTCACTGCCAGAATACATCTGTGAATATAATTGAGCCCTAAGTTTAGATATTAAGAATCTCATACTTCTGGTTAAGAACACATATCCTAATACTAGATTCAAGCCTCCTAGGGCAGTCTTAAAATAAACCTTGCAGTTTCACATGGGTAACTCTTTAGTATTGATGTGTAGACAGTAAAAACTTTGCCACCAGCAGATTATTTCAGGTGCAGCCGGTCAGACACAGATTGCCTGAAAATCCTAATACTTATAGGTGAAACTATGGTGTAAGACCTTTGGCACTCAAACCTCCTGACTATCTAGTTCAGGGAACGGTGAGTTCTCAGTTACAGGGAGTGGGAAGATGATGTCATCGAAAAGCTATTGCCTTGCTTTGATATTAGTAAATGTGTTCAAAGTTCTCTAGGGGCCTCCAAGGACTGAAAACCTCTCCCTGCTTGTGGGGTAGAGGTGTTTTTCTCTCTCTCTCAACATTTCTTTACTGTTTTTCTTTTTCAACTAGAATGCCAGTGAAAGACTTTGAGGAAAATAAGTCTGTCTCTGTACTGTTTAACAATTGTGTTGAAAATGAGGCTGAATCCATTCTTGTATCGTTAATGAAAACAGTGATAGGGGCAGAAAAATCCCAGAAGTGTGAGTGGGGAAGAGGGGGATGGGGAGACAGGATGGAGTCCTTCTCGAAACAAAATAGTAGGTGCCAATGTCTTTTAAGGCATGCCTTTCACTAGGCACTATGGATAACTTAATAGCAATCAAAACCTGAGGGGCCGGATTCCTACTTTTTCTTTTCCGCATGCACAGCATAAAACAGAATAGAGTGAAAGGTCCTGGCAAGTTGCCAGTCCTCCTCCTCCGCGGATGAGGGGGTGAGTGATACAACACCATGACTGTGTTTCCTTCTCCCATCTTGCCTATCACATGGGGAAGTGAGGGACTGCTGAACTTTTTCATTCCTGTAAGCTGAACTGGGCTTTGTCCTCCCTGTTCTGGTGACAGACAGCTTTACAGCACTTGTGACTGGGGCCCAACCCAGCTTTAGAGACATCTGAAATTTTAAATATGTCTGGATCTTAGTTCTGCTGATGTCTTATGCCTTTATAGCAGGACCATCACATATACTAGAGCCACGAACGTGTGCTAAAATGCCAGTAGCCAGGATAAATCTGAGTTGCCTCAAACTTCTCCCACACAAATTGATGAACTTAGCTTTTTTGAGCTGTAGAGTCTATGTATTGTGAGTTTTCTTCCCAGAAGTGAAGCCTGACTTTGATTTTTATTTAATCATGGAATACTGGATTCTCTAATATTTTCCATGCTGCAGTGAGGCTTTAGCAGGACAACAAGTATCACAAGACTCCTGATAAAATCACGGGAGTTAGCAAGGCTAGCACTTGGAGGAGCTTTGTAGATTCAGCCTTTTCTGCAAACAGCATTCCAGTGAAACAGAGATAAACTGAATGTCTGAAACAATCTTGCAGAATATTTTACTTTGTGGTTTTTTCCCTTTGTATAAAGACCCTCTTCAGACCATCTGAATAGGATGTCAGTTGTCACATGCTGCCTCCCATGTCACTTTGTCAGTGACATGACTTGGCAGGGGGAGGGAGGAGATGGGAGAAATGGAAGATTTAGCCATTTTTGCAAAAGTTAGAAAATGTGGTGAAGACTCTCACTGTTACCCAACAGTATTGTAGTCCAATTTGTAGCATCACTGAAACTAATAACATTTAGTAATAGCCAGCAGCGTGCTCGGCGTCACCGGTGATGTCACTGGTGACACGTCTGATACCTGTCCCCTGCCCGGCTGCAGCCGGGGGCGGCAGCCTGGGAACGTGGGAGCTTGGGATCTGGCAGGATTCCAGGGCGCTGAGTCAAAGGTGAAATGCCAGCACCAGGGAGTGATTGCTGGTTTCACTGGCTGAAATACCACTCGCATTACACATTTATTATACTTACACGGAGAGAATGCGAAGATAAGGGCAAAGGGGTAAACAGCAGGAGAAGTGCTGTGATGGGGAGAGGCAGTGTTCAAACATGATAAAAGTGCAGCTGTGATAAAATAGCAATAGTGTTGGCTGGCACGTATTGTTGCTGATACAGCATTGGACATTTATAAGAGTATTTTTGTTTCCTGAAATGGGGAGAAATGCATGTTTTTCTGAGTGTGTGTTCACCACATCTCCTGTGAAATTCTGAAAACCTGCAGCTGTTCTGATTCACAGTAGCAGAACCAAAGCAATATTTATGACGGGCATGTGGGCAGTACTTTCTGAAAGTTAGGTCCCAGGCATGCAGCTAAGCCCATGGACCTGAAACACACACTGGACCTCAGTTCTTATACTTAGAGTCAGGCACATACTTCAGTGACTGCAACAGAATTACTTTGCTTTGATTGACTTCTCCTACTTCCCAAGACTGAAATGTATAATTAATATTGGGTTATATTTGGATAATTGCTCTTGGAGGTTCAGGAGACTTTTTTTACTTGTGACTTTTTTTTTTTTTTCAAAAACATAAACTAGCTCTGGAAATAGAAAAAATATGACATATTACCTGTTTTTCATTTTTTAGTCTTCTGTTATTTTGTGTGGTTGTTTCAGTTTTTAGAACTAGCCCAGGACAATCTCCGCTGGTACACTTCATCCTCTTTTAAATTTTTTTAATATGATCTGTCTCGAAAAAGTACTACAGAAAGAGTGAATTTGGTTGTACTCTAGGAGTACTTGTTTTGAAGTTTTGTAATTTTGAGGGAAGAAGCTTCAACACATTTAAAAATAAAACCAGGTACTTTACAAGGTAGTTGCACCAGTAAATCAAAGAGTTAAGTGATAGAAAAATTTTACAATTTTTTGCCACAGACCATGATGTAAGAAGAATTTCTGTGCATTCACCTAACTTACCATAATAATTATTGAATCCAGATTCTTAATGTAAAGATTCTAATTTCCAGAGGGGGAAGTAGAGAAGTTTAATGAAGAGAAAGAGCCCAAAAAGTTGAAAAGAAAAAAGAAAAAGATTCTGTTATGGTTTATTACTGATACCGAGATGAATGTAATAGCTGTCTCTTGATGAAATCTAAGAAGTGACAGATGTGGTTATGGAGTGTACTCTGAGCAGACATACACATATGACCTCTCTTTAAGAACGTTCAATATCCCAATTCCAGGAGCACTTGGTGCTGGGCTTAGCTTTATGCATGTGAGGAGCCACTTTGATTCAAATTACACATATGCTTCATGTTTGCAACCTTACTCTTCCAGGACATCTTCCAGCGAATTCAACACTCCTTTCATTTCTTCCAAATGCAAACTCTGTTACATGCTTTCCTCCCTTCCAGTCACTGAGAAAAATATGATCTGTTAAGTCAGTGGCAGAACTCCCACTGACTTCTGTAATGCTGGGAGTTAAGCTCTCTGCTTATGAGACTTACACATTTCTTTTTAGAAAACTTTCCAACATTACAAAAGGGTCATTTCAGTCCTGTAGCTCTCCAAAATGCTCAGTGAGAGTCTTACACTTTTTGCTTTTATTAATATAATTTATTATCAGCATTTATTGTACTATTCTTTGTGGTTTTTTGGGGGAGATGCTAAGGATTGATGACATGTCTACTTATCTCAACATTTAAAGCTCTCATGATAATATTTATAAGAATTTCTGGGCTTTATTTCTCAACCCTGCCCTCCTTTCCAAGATGCTGGATGTCAGATTTTTGCTCTGCACCAGAATTCTCTTCCATCCTCTGATTCAGTTTTTGTAAAAGATCTTAGTGGGAGTTCTGTCATTCAGAGACAGTGGCCAAGAGATGGAAGGTGCTGAAGATTTCTATCAAGGTTCATTTGCAAAGAAATATGGGATGAGTTTATATTTATTCTCAATCATGCCAAATTTGTCCATATCTTTTTTCTCACCCTTGAAACAGAGGCATGCTGGAAAGATTTTTGTGTTCTTCATGTATCCTCCTCTAGTTTTGGCACTGCTAAGAAGTAAAAGAACATGCTTCAGAAGAAATAAAATGAAGCTGTGAAGAACTGTGGAGTTGTTACAAATGAATTTACTATGTTCAGTTGCTTCACCATGTTGGTTCCAAAGGTACTGTCAAATACAGGGTAGAATATGGCCCTCAAAGCAGCAGAGCTGACATCACATCTGTAGGTTTAGAGTCAGAGGTTGATGGCTACTGGAATCAAACACTGGTTCTGCAGAACACAGATCAGTAGGTAAGATGGGTCCTACCTTTTGGTTCAGATGTAGATTCCTTAGTATTTTCAACTTCTCTTAAGTTAACCTGAGTTGAAAGGGCTCTGAAGTAACAGTGCATCATGCAGAATTAAACTTCAAACCCTTCCTGAGCACACTGAAGTAACCCTCTAGCATAACTGCACACTGTTCACCTCCATGTTCCTCATGAAACAAAAATATTCCCACTTTGAAAGTCAGTCTTTATGGAGTTTTTCTGCAAGTGGAGGTCGGACACTAAAGAGACAGTTTGGCCAGCCAGTGCCTTGACATGTTTCATTTACAGCTTGATTAGACCCTGATTTAATGAGCTACTGTACTACATGGAAGCACATCATCTTCAGTCATTTAACACTGAGTGGAGTCGGAATGTTTCATTTTGGCAGTTTCTCTGCACTTTTGAGACTAAAAAAAACCCCCACAGAATAAAGTATAATTTAAGTAGAATGTTTCATTCCAGCTGCAGTAGGCAATTACAAAGAAAACAATTCTGACTCTGCCCACTTCTTTACTCCCCTTTTCGGTCCTACAGGCTATACATTAGTCCTTCTGAGGTTCTATTATACTGTATAGAATGTGTGTTGAATTTAAGATTTGTAAGGGGAAAGCAGACAAAAGGTCAGTCTCATGTTTCCATTCACGTTCCCTCTGTGTTATTCTGAGGACCCAAAAGGTTGATACATTGTCTAAATTTTGTTACTGGTGAATTTCTTTGTTACAGCGTGTTTTAAGATGTCATAGAAATTTTTGTCTTTCTCTTTCCCGTGGCTTCCAGTGGAGGGGCAGCTCCAGAGTTCTGCAACACTCCAGTGGATTTTCTCTGTTGGATGACATCTAAGCATCCAAAAGCTTCAGTAAATTATACTGTAGAATGAGCAGTCCTGGAGTTGTACAAGGTCTGAAGTGCTGCTACTGTGTTTAAGACTCACCTCCCTTTGCAGTGGTTTTGCACCAAATGGGTTTCAGTTGAACTCAGTGACACAAAAATTGCCATGCTAACCTCACTGTGAGAGGTGGACTTGTGAATATATAGCACTCATATAAATCCTTGCGCGGGAGCAAGGCATGGTGCCATGTGGAATGGCTCTCATCTATTTTTTGGCTCTGAGTTAATTGTGTTAACTTACACAAGAATCTTCAGAAAAAAATTAAAAGTATTTATTAAGAATACATTATGTCAGGCTGAGATGAGGTTAATTATTTAACATCTGGCAAAAGCAGATGGATTCTCAGTTAACACAGTGGAATCCATTCAGTCAGCACCTTAATAAGCACCATGTCTCTTTCACTGTCTCAGATGCCTTCCTGGAGTACCTGTGTATGTGCTTTCCAGTTGCTCTGAAGACCGGCTGGGCAGCACATCAGGACACTTTAAAACCATTGTGTGCCATCCCCTGCAAGGCTTTGGTGATTTGCAAGTGTGAATGATGTTGCTGGCAGACAGCCTCTTACTGCCTGGCCCCCTTGCCCAGCAATTTGATGCTTTACTGAATGGGTTTGGTGCTGTACATCAATATCCTGGGATGGATGTTCTTGAAGCTATTTTTTGTTGAGATGTGGCCACTGCATTCTGCTAGTACCTATTAAAGCACTGTATTGGAGTTATTTGGGAGAATATGATTCAACGCGGAGGCCTCACATGATGTTCTCGGGAGCCTCACACGATGTTCTTGGGGGCCTCACACAGGAAAGACAGTTTAAGATTTGCTGACATGGGATGTGGTCTTCCATGAAGGAATGCACAGTAAGTTGTCTCTGTGTTACAACAGAGTTTAAATATAATTCATCATGAGACATCTTGGACTCAATGTTGACTATCTTGATCTTTCAAGAGGAATGCCGTGTGGTCTCTCGTAAAGGTAATCCTCAAAGAAGCACCTTCAAATTATAATAATTATTCATATTCGTGTGCTCCTCTTGAGTCGCAGGCAGTACAGATGTGCAGGATTTCCCGTGGACTTCAGTTTTTCAGCAGCCTTTTGTCATGTGCCATTTGACTGGGTAAGAACCTTGTAAGACTATTCTGTGCTAGCAGAAAAAGCTTCAGCCCTGAGCTTTTTTACATTTATACAAGAAAAAAACCCACAGAAATTGGAATACCAGGTATATTAAAACTTTCTGTGGGCAAAGAACCAAGAAAAAATATACTTGAATGAGAAAAAGTCAGTAGGAACTTTTTTATGCCTCTCCCTTCAGATCCTGCACACCCGCTGAACCTGCTGGAAGTGCAAGGCTGTACTGTCAGTGCTGTCATGTCATGTACGTGGATCCAAATGTAGGAGAAATGCTTTTTCTAGTACCTCATATTTGTAATCCACTGGATTAAAGTTCCTGGTATTGCTGTTTCGAAGTTCTGGTGTTCCACAGCACCTGGAGATTAGTGCAGAAAAGTGCAAGTGTTGGGCATGATGTTCAGAAAGTGCCTTTCTTCTCTCATTTTGAAAGGTGTAAATCAGGGGTTGGTCCACTGTAAGCAGCAGAATTTCTGCAGCTGGTGTGAAATAACCATCCAGTTCCACAATGTAATGTCTCCAAGTCTGGAGATCCTCGGCCTTGCTGCTTCTGATGCTTTCCAAGGCACGATTTGTGTGTTTCCGACTTAGAAAGTGCTTGCACAATTGATGGCCAAACATTCTTTCTGGGGCATTTACCATTTCCAAATATATTTATCTTTCAAGTAAATCAATTTTGTGTTAATTAATGACAGGTCTCTGCTAAAATATTCCCTTCCGTCTTTGATCACCCTGTGGCAGAGTTCTGCGTGCCCTGCCAGCTGTCCTTCACAGCAGGTCTTAAAGGTTTAAAGCCTTATTTGGTGTCTGCAGTGACCTTTTAAATTCCAGAGTAAAGTTGGAGCTGCACAACTCACAAATATAACACTTGTTAATAAAATGTCAGCTTTGTAGCAGTCAGACTTGCATGGAGCTTTCAAACTGCATTTTCCATCAGGCTAATAGCTCAGGATTGTGTACATGTGCTGGCACAGCTGCAAGAAGGGTAAAACCTTCAAAAAGAGCTCCCTTCTGGTCCCACCATGTAATCAGGTCAGAACTCTACCCCCTGGGGAAAAAATCATTTTGCCAGTTACAATCCAGCAAACAGTTGTTAGTTCCTTCATTGCTTAGGTGACCTCAGTGAAACCCAGAAATGCCAGGTTTTAAAGACTAAAAGATTGCCTAAATCTTCAATCCCTGAAACAAGAAATGCCTGAATGTAAGAAATAATAGAAGCAGGGAAAAGAAAGTGTGTGGGGGAGGGGAAGCAGAAGAAGCAGAATGGCGAGCAGATGTTTCCTAAAGAAGGTATAAACATGGAAAGTGAGCAGTCAGATTTTCCTTTAACTTTATAGTGCAGTTTACAAGTTTATTAAACAGAACTTCTGAGCAGGGCAGCCCTTGAGGAAGGATTGTTTAAGTTGAAGCATTCTTGATTTCCTGCTTAACTGACTCACTCGGTAAGATGCTCCGTAGTGATATCATCAGCCGTGGAATGGTCATAAACCCCTGTAGTTTAGCTAGTTCTTGCCTTTTTCTGTGTAGGTAATGTTCACTTACACATCTGCAAGTATGTTGAAAGCTCTTTGTAATGTTCTCAAGAAAAATAACATTGATATTATTCAAAACTGTCACTTATTCTTTTGGTACATTTATGATAGCAGATTAGATTTTGATGATCTGTCTGTATAGTTACCTAAAGTAATTCCTTTTCCATCTATTTACTGAAACTAAAGAAGCAATTCACGTGATGTTTTAAAGGTTTATCCAAGGTTACGTGTTGCCTGTGTTCATTCAAGTAAGCACCTGCTGGTGTTAACAGTGATGTCTAGCTCTCGTCGCACTGTGGCAAGAGCTCTTGGTTAGCCCACAATAGAACTTATTTTTCTCTTCAATAAAATATTTTTTTTAGCTGCAGACCTCTTGTTATCAAGGAAAATTTGTCAGTGGACATCAATGGATTTCTATTTGGCTCAGTAATGCACTTTTATTACTGGACTAATACTAGACAGCTGGAAGTTGCCTAGTACACATTCAATTCTCATTTAACCAAAAATATGGAATAATCAGAATACTTTGAAATAATCACAAAAAGTATGTGGCAAATTGACAACTGATCTGTTCTGAGTGGGGAAAAAACATCAAACCTTTGAAAATCTATGTCACTGTATGGAAAAATACAAGGCATTTCCAAATTTTCTCTTCCACTTGCAGACTTGAGGATGTCTGTCATAGCCCTAATCATGTGAGATCACTGGTACACCTGCATTTTCATCACAAAATAAGAATGTTTGCTTCACTGCTGTAGTTAAAATAAAGATAGTCTTGTCTTTTTCTATGCGAAATAGAAGAAATGTTAAAATCAACTCAAATTACCACCTCATAATGAATATGAGACTTTTTTTAAATGGTGCATTGCAAACAGTATCTGTGTCAAGATAGAGTCATGACTGTTTTTGATTGTATGTTCTAAAATACTATAAAATAGTATTCCATAGCTGATAAGGAACGAGATTTTTGAAGAAATGCTTAAGAAATGCTCTAAGGAATAAGGGACAGGATATATCTTTCTATCTTTGTATTCTTTTTAAGCTGCGGTATTCTCATGATGGAACTTGGTTTGGAATCTCTGCAAATGCAACAGCAACATTTTGTGTACAGTTTGTAAACTCATTTGTTGTGTTTGTAAATCCTTTTAAGTGCTCCTGATGATCTTAACAGACATAATTTCTCCCTTTCAGTATGAATACTTCTACGGTGTTGGCAGTCATGGCTTTTTTGAAAAAAATAACATTGAAGTCTTGTAAGGAATTGAACTACAGCTCTGTTAAAAAAGCAGGCTCCATAAAGTTCAAAATTAGCAAACAATGCAAACTATTTCAAGTTTAAAAAGAAAAATAAGTGTGATCTGGCAATGCTATTGAATCCCATCATTTATATTTTTTTAAATATTATAACTCTCTTTTTAGCTGAAGTGAAGGCTACAATCTATGTGTGTGTGCTGGTTTTGACACAGTGTGTTATCAAAAAAACCATCTTCCTTCCCGGGTCAGGATCAGCTAAGGTCTGTCTTTTGTGGTCATTCCCTCTTTTCCCTACTTAAGATAAGGTAGTAGCTTCTGAGTAACTTGGAAACATTTTTAATAGAGTATTTACTTGTTTACTCTACTTTTTTTTTTGTGAATTGTCCTGTCTAGCTGGAAATATTCCAGAGCCAGTAATATCCGAATGACTGATTTACTTGATAAAATAATTTCTGGTGGCATCAACATCAGCTCCAGACCTAAGTACAGAGAGACAAGTACCTCGTGCACAGATCTCTTTGACAAATGTGCTCCATGAATCCATGTTAGGTGACATCCTCCATAGGAGTAAGTGTTGTAGGATGTCAACTGTGAATAGAGCAAAGAGTAAGATTATGTAACATGGTCTAAGAAAGATGATTCTTAGAAATTCATCACTCTCTTCTGGTGTCCTCATAACTGCATAGTGAATTAGTGCTCACTCTCGCTTCTGTCAATCAGCAAAAGCTGAGCAAATAAAATGAGCTGTCACATTTTTGGTTCTTTTCAGTGTGAAACTGAAAACATTTCTCAAGATAATAAACTGGAGTCTAGGACTGCTGGTATGTGCTTGACTTTCTCAAACTGTATACTTCGAAGTGCAGAAGCTAGATAAACTAACAGCTCGTTCAGTGAAGTTATTGTGCAGGAGGCAGCATGTCTATCAAATGCTTGCTTTACAAATTTGAATAGATGTCATTGTTCTCAGCAATGTCACCCCCTCTGTGGCTGAAGGCATTGTTTGAACAGAGAGAATGTGAAGCAAATTTTTTTTTATAATTTTATCCAGAGATGCTTTGCAGGAAAGTCAACCATTCTGTCTCTGTATCCTCTTTATCAAAACAATGATGCAAGAACAACTAGGGAGGCAGAGTATATTGCTGGCCAAAGTACTGAAGGTCAAGCTGATGGTTTAGCTGCATGATCTTCAGAGTGGATGAATCCAAGTGTAAGAAGAGGAAGTTGCCATGGCAATTAAATGTTGCTTCTCATTTTCAGGGAAACTGGGTCAGAAGGCAGTGTTAACAGGAAGTACTAAGGAATATATCTTTGGTTTTGTTATTTACCAAGTGTAAGGACACGTGACACAGTGGCTGCTTTCTGTCTCCATGGTGTGCTAGGTCAGTGTGTTACAGACATCTGCACATTGCTGCAATCTGGTTGTGAGATGAACACCAACAGCCCAAACACATTCCTCATCTCAGTAACACCGATACAATCTGGCCCCTTGTGTTTATTTCAGCACTGACTGAATTCTTTTGGTTATTTATAGATCCTTCTGAGATTGTGTCAGTGGGGTGAGAGTGAAGCTGCATGAGTAGCCAGAGTACTCCAGAGAGGTTTGTTGGCTGGCACTCGTCCACTGGCTGTGTAAAAGTCACAGAGGCAGAGATGTGGCCTTGCGTATTTGCTACCATAGAGCAAATGCTCTGTGGACTTTGTGCCAGTGGTGAGAGACCTCAGCCATGGAATGGAAGAAGAACTGGAGAAGAGTCATAGGTCTGTGTTTTCTGCCCTGACTCTCCAGGAGAGAACTAATCTATTTCTCCAATATCTATGATTCAGAGGTGGTATTTTTTTTGCCTGGTGCTCTTGAGAAAGGCATTGAGAGGGAAACAGCAAATCATATGTAATGGGCAGGACTTCCCTTTATCCAGAGAAAGTCAAAGTACAAGACAGTAGTTGCCTTACACATCTGCAAAGTCTATTATTGCTCCCTTATCTGACCTGCCCAAAAAACACATATCTCTGTGCTGCTTCATGTGTCTGCGTTGACAAGAACCTTTAACAGACTGTACCAGGTTTCTGTCAATGCCTTCAGTCCTCCGTAGCTCCATTACAGTTCCTCAGGGACTCTCAAGAATGGCTAAGGAAATTGGGTGGACAGAAACTGAGTGGAAGCTTTCTAGGGAATGAAAAGATAGAAAAGTAATTCTGTAGGTTGGCTGAGGTCTTGATGAGATGTTTAATGTTGCTGTGATTTATTTCTGTTGCTAATGGTGCATCAGCGTGGTCAAGCTTTGTGGTAAGAGGCTCTTGGTTATTATTTAAATTGAAGGGAATAAAACAAAATAGGTGTCATTAGAGATCTCTGTCTTTATTTTGGAGAGGTTCAGCAGCACTTTGCATGTATCTAGTAAAAGACATTGGTCCCTATTCTTACTTTCATTAATAATTTTTTACAAGGTTTGGTCAGCTAAAGGACTCCTCATGTTTTCATAAATTATTTATATTCTTCCTTTCTGCTCCTGACAGAGCTGTGCTCAGGCATAGTACCGTAGTATGCTGCTTTTGAGCATGCCACAGCCGTGCTTGCACCTAGGGGACTAGCTCAGCGTATGCAAGTTTGTGTGCCTTGGCCCACAGAGAAATGAAACCAGACCTATCATCTCTACCATGTGAATATTTTGGTTTATATCTTGCTTGGACCATCTTGTCTTTGTTAGAGAAACTGCTGTGGTTTTTAGGCTGTCCATTATCAATTAATGAAGGTCCAAGCAGCAAAGATGAATGCTCAGAAAAGGAAACAGATAGCAACCATAATATTTGTTAAGGATGTGCCATTCTGCTGCTCAGGAACATTGACAACACTCACTGAGTTAAGGTGCTTAATCCTTTAATTCCTGTAACAGATTATTATCTCCTAGAATTTTCCTCTTCAGATTACCAGAATAATTCCTATTATCCTATGTAAGAACAGATTCTTACATACAAAGACAAACTCTTATGTGAAGTCAAAAACTTACTGAGAATAAATTCTTTTGGGTAGACATTAAGGGGGGTTTTTTGTGTTTTTCGCTGTGGTTTCAGTAATTGCTTCTCTTCTCTTGCTTTGTTTTACATTTCACCTTTCCTGTATCTCTTAGATTTTTTTACCTTCCTGAGACATCTCTCAGCTGCTCCATCACTACAACTTTTTGAAAGGAGATTGTAGTAGTGTCTGAAAGATGTTGTTCTACTGATCTCTTAACACATGTTTTTATCCTCTCCAAGGAAGATAATTTCAGCATGACAACTCACTCCTTGTTTATTTTGATTGCAGAGATGACCCTTACACGGTTTTCTCACTACAGAACTGAACAACCTTATTAGTTCCTATTGCAGCCTCAGAAGAGTGTGTCAAATCCATCGCTGAGATAATGCTGCCTGGTTTTGGAGCCCTGAAGACAAAAGAAACTTCAATCACAACTTTTTCAGCTGGAGTAGTTGAATGCATATTAAACTGCACAAAGAGAAAAGCACTGCTGCAACTTGCTTTAACTCCAGCTTGAGTTAAAAGTTTGTCAGGAATAAGTACTCCTGGAATATTACTGGACTACTGAAATGATTAGTAGCTCAGTACTACTATTAATAAGAACATATTACTTCTGCATATTGCTTAACTATTTTCACTGTAGTGAGATGACCACCACTATTCGTACTCTTTTGGGCATGGGAATGAACTTTTCCAAGAAAAGACATGAAGTAAAATGTTTATTCATGTTTCCTTTTATTTTGGGCAGGGAAATAATTTCTATTTTTAAACAAATATGTGCTTTAAAGCTAAAGACATTTTCTACACTGGTTTCTTCATTTAGCATTTTGCCTGATTTAAGACCTTTTTTTCTATTAGGATCCAAAGCAGAGAGGTGGCCTGAGAAATCTGAAGGGCTTTCAACCACAAAAATCACTGTGTGCTTATCAAAGACAACAATTTTGTTCACAGAAGATTCCTGAAAGACAGAGGATTCATTCTAGTAGTGTTTATATTTAATTGCCTCAAGGGACATCAGCAATAGAAAATACTTGTTACATCTGACAATTAAAGGTAATTATTACCAATTAAATAAAAGCTTCCCTCTCAAATAAATAGAAAAAAACAGAGCCAGTCTTCATTACAGTAGTTTCAGTTTCTGTTATTTTGTTTCTTTATTTCATTCCAGTTGCTATGTTAGCATAACAGTCTTATGGTGATAAAAGGATATGGAGTAGAAACTTGGAACATTCTTATTTATAGTAGATTTGTGGGTTTGGACTAGTTTGCTCATTTTTGTTTAGACAGTAATAAGAAACTGCTTCATGGGAAGCTCTATCATTGATAAATTCTTTTAATCACAGAAACATTCCTTGTATATTTGCATCTGATGTTACAAATAGCTTTCCACCCCTTTCCTGGGAAGATTTTTTTTCCCAACCTAAAACTTCAGGTGGGGATTTTTATAATTTATTATTTGATTTGTGATATTAACTCTTTTCATTGCTGAAAACTTCTGATGGAAACAAAGATGTGGTCATCAAGAGGGAATACCCATCACATAGTTTAGAAGTCCACAGCATAAATGTCTGCAGCTGGGTGGGTGGGTGAGTTCCCTTTGTAGTCAACGGGGAGGCAGAAGCATTTTTAGTGTGTACCAACTAATATATTTTAGATGTTTACTTGAGGAAAAGAGGTGTGGCATCCTATGCCCCCACTTTCCTAGGACTGTGTTTCCTCGGTATCAATTGACTCCATTAAGCCTGGGAAACCAGACTCTGCATCCTGAATTGTAGAAGTCTAGTGAGTAATACACAGAAAAGTGCATGCAAATCACAGAGGTGATGACAACAACCTGCAGGGATATTATATGATAATAATTTGCAAATTTTATGGGCTCAGGATTAAGCCGTTTGGCCGTTCCAGTTTGATAGCTGGTGAGGAAGAAAGGACAATACATACTTTGTACAGCTGGAGAAAAATGCTTGTGTGAATGCTGGGATGGTGAAGAGAAATCTGATGAAAATTATGTAAGTCATGATGCAGATAATTCTCCATCACAGGAAAGCTTTTTGAGACCTCTGTGTTATGCGAGATGATAAGCAGGTATCTGCTGGCAGAAGAATACTGAATTAGGGACTCGTAAGAAAAAAACATTTGGAGAACAGAAAATCTGAGCTGAAATAATGAAATTAAAAACAATTAAAAAGCTGACATGCAGACAAAAATACACTGAAAATAAGATAAGGTGAACGAAGAGATTTTATTGCCCTTGGAAAATCCAGATGAAACTGAGTTCCCACTGGACCAGACATTAAAAGAGCCTAAAATGTAAGACATCTCAAAGTGTTTGAAAACCAGTTATTTTGCTCAGTTTTCAAAAGAAATTTTTCATGTTACAAGTTATAGGTACATTGACTGGACTCAACACCATGACATATTCTGTTGGGATTATTCAGTAGATGATAGTAAATTGTTATTTCTCTTTCTTTTCCCTTGGTTTGCTTTCTTGTTATTGTTGTTTGTTTTTATTTTTGTTTATTTGTTGGTTTGGTTTTGGTTTGTTTTCCCATCCTTGTTATTATTTTATTTCATTTTTGCCTTCAGCTACCTGCCTATAATTATAGCAACAATTATTCAGGAAAGTGTTTGTTGCAAGTAAACACAGGAATATCACCACAGCTCAACAGTGACAGCTTGATCCATAAATCGGTGACTGTGAAAAAGGACATCTCAGCCATTCATTCATGAGTGAGACATCCACTGAGTTGCTTTCTGGTACAGTAACAGTATAAAAAAACCTGCTAGTTTCTATCACAGTGCATTATATCAAGAGGATTAAAGAACTGCAGGAGGTCTGGAGCATCCATTTTTTGAGATCAGTCACCTTGTGTAGCTCAGACCTGTTTCTTCAGTATGGAGAAACCTATATAATTACAACTGATCCCAAGTAATAGTAAGAAAAATATAGGGACTAATTTTCAGAGTGTGGAATTGTAGTTCTCTAAGAATTTAGTAAGAATCAATAAAATGCAAAGTCAGAAGGCAGCTTTTGTATCTGAAAATTATTCAATAGATTAACTAAAAGTGGGTCCCATTAGCAGTGTTTAAATATATAGATCACAACATTTCTATGCAAACAGGTTTTAAATACATGAAATCTACTAGTGCATGTGTTGGTATATAAATGTGTTCCCAATCACATGGCTTCAGTGGGAAAGTTTTGTTTAAAGAAATTCAAATTCAATCAAATTCAGATTTAAGTGACTCAGATATCCAATTTTCATGCACCTTCCTAATGGTTTGATACACACCCATTGAAGTAGACGGTAATCTCCCATTAAACCCTACGGGAAAGCCCATGGTGGTAACTGAATTGTTCACTTTTCTTGTAATCAGATACCTATCTATAAAATTGAGATTTAGCGACCCCTAGATAAAATGTAGAAGTACATGTAAATATTTATTCAAAAGATTTAATAATAGGCTTAATATTAAATATGTGCAGATTTTGCAGTAGAAGAATGAATCTCAGTATATAGTTACATAATGTGATGAGTTAATTCCTTACAGTCTGGAAGTGCATTAAAATGCCAATTATGGCATGTAAGAGGCAAGGAACAGATATATTCTATATAAGGTTATAAGAACTACTTTCTAACACTGTTTATAGAAAAAAGTTTAACTGCAAAAATGAATTTAATTAATCGATATAGCAAGCAGTAATTCCTAACACAAGACATAGCACAAAATTCTTATACTGTGGCCAGGTTCAGAGGACACTGGTGTGAAGTGCATTTGTTTCTCTTTATAATAAATCTTTCCTTTTGATCTCCATCCTGCCAGTATCAGTCTTTCCTGATCCAAGGAACCCTCATGTGTTTTAATCAGAGCTTAAATGAAGATGGTTGAATCCAATAGCAATAATGATACTGGGAATCAATAGGAATCTGGAGACAATTACAGTTGCTGTTTAATGTACATATGTATGCACAAAAATGTCAAATAAAGAAATACTGTTAATAGCACTAATTTAATCAATGGATTTGTGAATTCCAAAGATTCTTGCACAGTCTTTTCTTTGAAACAGTTTTTTGAAGATTTTTTTGCTACTGGATAAATGGAAGGGATGTTACAGGGTGCCAGGACTGAACCCATGAGCAACATTTCCATTTACTTCCTTGGACAGTAAATCCTCAAAATCTTTACCCATGTATTCAGGTTGAGCTGATGTGATTTTTTTCCTGCTATACTTTTCTTTTCTCTTTTATTTCTAGGCTGCTCACTTTCTTAGATTGAAACCACAACAGAGTTTTCAACTTCAATATGAAACATATTAGAGGAATAAACCATAAACGACTCTGCAGTTTACAGAGGTGTCCATAAGATGCCCTCACATAAAAGCATAGAACAAGAAAATAAGTGCAGTAAAATAATAAAATATCTACCTCACTACTCTCTCACTCATACAGTAAAACCAAAAATGATGCCTGGCTTTAGCTGACACACCATATCCTCTAAATAGCTGAAAGGACGGGAGCTGGTAGTAATGATTAGTTTCTCTAGTGGTAGAAGGGAGATTTCAAGGGAATTAACATTTAGCCTATTAGTCCTTTTTTACATCCCTTGACACCCATTTCCCTTGAGATTGCAGGTGAGTTTTTTGCTTCCTTGTGAAGCTGGTAATGCCAGGAGTTTTATCTTCAGCTGTTGCTTTCCTGTCTCTCAAAAATTCAGTTCATACGGGAAGAACTTGCTATGCTGGGTTCCTGCCCGGTAAATCTCCCCAGCCTTGATGCCTGAATTAGAGATATACCACAAATATGCAGGACAGGACCCCAAACAGCGGTAACTTGTTTAGGGCCATAAATGGAGTTATTCCTATTTAAATCTACTGAAGAAAGGCAAAAGCAGTGAAGGTACTTCTTCACAAACACCACTGATGCACCTGCCCCTTACACTGCACAACTAACAGATAGTTTGCCACTGTTTCTTCCTGGCTTTTCTTGGAACCAAGTGGTAGAATGAAGAGTTCTTTTAACCTAATTCTTCAGGCTTTTGTTAGAATTTGGTCAGTCTCTTGAATGACCTCTATGAGCTAGGACATGGAATGGACTTGGTGTTTGGATCACTGGGAAGGGCAAGAGCAGCACTATTTGTATCTATTACTGACAGCCTGTGCAAACCGATGAATGGTTAATCTCACAACCCAGCTAAGAATTCTCCAAAAGTCCTCTAAGGTTTGTTTCTCACATCCATGAGAACCTGGACTTTTAAGCTCCATTTCATCAATTCCTTCCTGTTTCCCTGTCTCAAGTGTCTTTCCTTTAAAACTGCTACCGTCTTGAATTAGGCCATTATTTCATCCTTTAAAATCAGTTCCCCTTTACCCAGTTCACCACTTTCTGAAACCACAGTAACTCATGATTGCTGGGGCCAGAGGGGAATTGCCTGAGAGATGTGTAATGCGCTGAGCTAACATGTAAGGCTAAAGTATAAAATTTAAGTTATAAATGAAAGTGACAAGCAAAATTTTTCTCCACTTAGCTTTATTAACGATGCAATATTTTATTGCCTGTGGCTAAATGTATTTATTGTCATTGTGCTTAGCCGTAATTTGGTTTCATAATTCAGTATTCTTTTTACATTTTTTTTTAATTTCATTTTTTTCCCCCAGTATCTCTCTTTTGTTTCCATGCAGATTGTTGTTATAGAGTGTTCAGACAGTAGTAAGTGTGTGGTCTTCTGGGAGCAAACACATGCAGATTGGCATTAATCTGAAGAAGCAAAAGCTTAACTGTGGGCCTATTTTTAAGCATATGAGTATGTTGCTGAAATCAACAGCTACATAGATTGTCCTTCCAGGGTGACTAATAAAACTGCATGTGGTTTTTTGGTTGTAGGCACAAACATGTATTTGGCAACATCCAGCAGCAATGTCTTCAACATTTATTAAATTACACAAAAAGTCCCACTGAGAGCAGAGGGAATATTTGTATGCTTTAAATTAAGTATCTGGTGAGTGACAAGCAGTGTTAAGGATCTTGCAGTATCAAGTCTTGAATTTGCACATCATATATTAGTGTGATCAGAGGAAGATAATGGCAGTGAACAAAAAGAACTTTAAGGAGGAGAGTTTCAAAAGATGAAATTATTTGATTTAGAAAGGAGAGGAATTGAGCAAACATATCAAAAGTACGTGAACTGGTGACTGCTATTGAAATGGAAGAATGAGAATGTCGCTTTTCTCTGATAAATAGTATAACAACAAGAAAAAAGAAAGTGCGAGTTGGAAACCTTTATAAGGAAACACTTTTTTTTCTACAGTTTGTAATTAGGTAATAGAGTTCATTCTCAGAGGACATGAGGCCAGTGAAGATTCCTAGTGAGACTGAATAATCCCATGGCTGACGGTGGTACCTGGAGTTATACAAGCAATGCAATTAAACTCATTGAAATGGCCATCAAATCTTGTGCTCCAGGGCTCAATAACACAAGTGCTGCCAGACACAATCAGCTGATACCTGACAGAAGGGACAAGTTATATCCACAGGTTTGCTGGGAGGGTCTTCTACCATCTTCTCAGTTATCTGGTGACAACCAGTCTCAAACCCAGCATTAATGCTTGGAGAGAGCCATACTTTTTTCTTCTGTAGATCTAACCTAACATGATCATTTCAGTTCTTCTTTGTATCTGTCTAATATTCTTTAATAGGGATAGATTGGCCATTCAATGTGTTTTCTCTTGGTAGCTCTGTGTGGTATATTACTAGTACAATAGACTGTCCCTTCAGAGATTTCTTCACTGTGTATTAAAAGGAAAAACAAGATAGAAGACCCATTGGATTTTTTTTGTCTGGTTGGTTGGTTGTTTTGTTTGGATTTTTTTTAATTAACTGGACTAACCCTGCTTGACAATAAGATATTTTCATTGCAGCATTTTTCAGCATCAAATTCAGCCTATCATCAAATATGATTCTGTTCTTTCACCCATTTTATTGATTTTAATATTCTTTTATTAGGATGAAAATTTTTATCATACTTTCAAATCAAGGATCTTCACAGAGGGGTTCCTGACCTTTCTGGCTACCTTTCATCTTGATTACCATCACTCTAAAAAGAATGTAGAAGGCTGATGCTCTTGATGAAGTCCATAATGACCATTACAGAGCAGAAGCAGCATCATGAACCTGTGCCATAGGTGCATGGATAGCATAAATAGCAGTGTGTCTGACAATAATGATTTTGCTGACAAATCTATCCTCAAAATCATGTGGGTTTTTTTCAGGCTAATTCAAGGTGAACACCTGAAACTCCCACATTGTCAGCAATGACAGTTACGTGCATTTCTTTGCTTTGTTGTGCAGATTGAAGTGTGGATTGGAGAACTTAATATCTTCTTGGTAGGCACTGGCATGTGCATAGCAAATTGGTTCTGTTTCATTTCTCACTTCTGTTATAACACGCATCTTAACTTTTTAATACTATATTTCTACTTAATTACGGGAAATGCCACTTACTATACTGATGGTAAAATGAACACGTGCAATATAAATGACATTGTACATATTTACAGCGAGAGAGAAAATGATTAATTATGATATGGAATAAATTAATTCATGCATCAAATGTTTTCAAGAGGTGTTAGTGGTAGAGGCAAGAGTTGTTTCCAGCTTAGTCCCTTCTGCAGAGGAAATTAGGAGTCAAATTATATTAGACACTAAAGAGAAGAAATGGTCCCCATGGCCTAGGAGAGCATATAATGGTACCTAACATTTATAGACACACAGCCTATCATCTTGCAGCTTATACACTGCCAGGATCACTTCATTTATCACTTCAAGTACATTGTAACACCACAGCACACTCCCTCACAAATTTTATTATAAAGCATGAATTCAGTCATGGTGAGTATAAACCAGCTGGAGTACGCTTGCAGGAGAGGGCACATGCATTGGAGGAATCACAAGTAATATTATGAAATAGGAACTGCAAATTGATTACTTCAGGTCAGCCATGGGAAAATCTCTAAAAACTTGTTCTTAACTAGTAAGGAGGCTGTGAGTCTGTAAATTATTTCTGTTCATTGTCCAGAGATTTAAACTATGGCAATCCCAAGTGGGGATGAACACTATTCATCCAGTAATAAGGTCAGATTTCTCTAGAAGTGCATACTCTAACCTGGGTCTATTCTTTCCTTTTTTTTTTTTTTTTGCTATCACATATAAGTGTTTGATGCTTCCTATCAAGTTGAAGTTGCTATTCTAAGGTTTTTACAAGTTGAGCAGGAAACTTTTTAAGGAGTAGTGTATTAAGAGGGGAAGAAATACATTATTTGCCTGAAGAAGTGTACTTTTGTTCATGAACCCTTGATGCAGCATAAAGGTAGCGCCAGTCATCTACAAGAGTTCACAATAAACAGTCCGACAAAAGCTTTCAACATTTCCTTCTCAAATTGAGTGCAGCTATTCCTCAGCCTGAGGGACCAAGAAGAAAGAAAAGTCATCATTTTTTCCAGGAAGGTAGGAAAAAAGGACAAGGGAAGGGGAGTTCACTCAGCAGAGAATCAAAGTTTTGAGCCTGGCAGGAAAGGAATGGCCAACTGGTAGAAAGAGACGCAGAGAAGATCAAAAGATATTCAGGGTGGTTATCAGACACTTGGTCTGGATAGTCTTTGCTTTTACTTACTTTTGGTGAACTCTTTTAATAGAAATCATTTACATTCAGACACAGAGTGTAAACAGATTTTAAACCTCTGCGTTTGCCACAAAGGAGATTTTGTTTTTCCAGGCAGCCATACTGCCAACCAACGCTGCACAGGCATCTCCACATTCCTCCCTCTGCTCCACCTCTCATGGTGGTTCCTTCCCTTCCCCATTCCTACTGGGTGTATACACCTAGAGGATTCAGCCTGCTGCTAACTCTCCTGGCATCACAAAGCCAGTGGAAATAAGCATAAGTCACTAATAAATGTTACATCCCAAAGCTACAGCATGAAGAAAGATGGCCTTTTTCCCAGAAGTTGTGCACTGAATATTTAAATTTGTTTGCAAACCGGCACTGAAGGTGGTGTTGTCAGCCTGGGCACGTAGCTAAGTGCAAGTGGTGCAGCCTGCAGTTAATTAGTAAGTTTGCTTTGCTAGGCTGTGACTGCAGCAACTTTCTTCTCAAAAATGCCTTTCATGTACATAGCTGGAAACAAACGTTCCACACAGAAGTCCTGTCCACATGTTTAACTCTCCTCTAGGGTGTCACCAATTCACAATCTCCTGAAAAAAAACAAATCAATGTTAATGTGAACCCACAAGGGGGGTTCGAATGTTCTTATTGCATCTTACTATTATCTAAAGATTTTCTATCAAGTATGCATTTTCTCCGGTATTCTTAGTGCTTTCTTGTCCAAAATCTGTTTCATGTGTACTTGTACATACATTAAGAGTTTCATGTGGCTGCTGTAATAATGTATAAATTATTTATCAATATTCCATTATATAAACAATTTGAGAATTAAAAAAGAAATTGATGGAGTTACAATAATAGGAAAAGCTAATTTTTCATACAATTTGTCAAACAAGTCTTTGAATAGTCTTTGAATATAAATACCTAAATATATTTCTGTTATTTGAAATATTCAATTATTTTTGAAAAAAAAAATAGGTAAGACAATAGAACAAGAGTGTGGAAAGGCAGAAGATGGGGACAATGCCTGATATATTATGATGTTTCCCCTCATTCATGAAGATTTGTTTGAAAACCAAACTTACTCAGGATTTTGGAAGGTTCTTTTTGCCTGTGTTTTAAATCCTTTGGTCCTAATTTGCTTCTCTCACGTATTCCAGAATAAATGGTATTCGTCTTCTTTGACGTCAGTGAAACTGCACAGAGGTAAAAACCGATAGAAGAAAATCAAAGCTTTTAAAGGACACTCACTGCAGTACCTTCGTAAAGGTGAAATTAGTTAGTTTAGTCTGTTAATCACCTGTCAAAGTCTGACATTATATAAAGCATTAGCAGCTGCAGTCTATTGTCCAGACAAGGATAATCAGCAAATCCAAGTTTATAAATTGTCGACTGAAACAATGGTGTAGAGATAACCCTGGAGAGGTTGTGAAAGACTTCACTGGAGTTTATTTGCATTGCAATTCTGCTGGAAGTCACAGACGCTTGGCTTCCTACCTACTTACTGCCATTTATTTTTGATATGCCCCAAAGCATCCATGACACTTATTAAAATAGAATGGTGTCTAGGCAGCTGGCAACGCTACTGTATCTTGTTTCAGCAGTCGCTCTATTTTAAGAAGTTCCAAAGAGGTTCAGTGTACATCTTCAAACCTACTACATCTGTTGATTCATGTAGCTTGTGGAACCTTTGACCTAGATCAAAAAATTCCAGCACTTAACAAGGGCATCTGTACAGCTTCCAGTGCCCGCTTAGTGTTGTGGGCTAGCAAGGTGATATTATTTATGTAGTTCTCTTTATATTTTTTGTACAATTTATAAATTATATTCGCTTGTAATAAAAAAATTCCACCTCGCTAATCCATATTCTGAACCTTTATTTTTCTGTGTAGTGTCTTGATATATGTTTGCTCAAAATATGCTTTTTTATTTTTTTTTAATAGCGTCATTAATACTATATATATAAGAATTTCCCTTTTTTCTCACTTTTCTGTCAAATTCTTTCTACAATTTCTGGATGCGAGCCAGACATGTTAGAGTGAAAATTGGAGCTATTCTCTCTGCAAGCCTGCCAATGTTCTCGCAACAGGGAATATTCGTTTATAAATTACCCCAGGGAGAAATGCCAGTCACAGAAAACTCAGGAGTTCCACAGGAGCCAAATCACACCTTTCTCATATTTCATTTCTGTGAGTGTTCACATTCAAATGTAAACAATGTTTACATTTAAAACTGCTTTTGGCATTATAAAAGACCTCTCTGCTTCATACATCTTGGTGAAATGGTTCATTCTGAACTGTCTGTTTCTTACAGACTACTTTCTATTTCTATTTTATTGGGGGGAAAAAAAGCTGATGCAAAATAAACCAAACTGTCAAATTATTCCCGACATATTACCTATCAGAATATAACCACT
The DNA here is from genome assembly GCA_013397725.1 of Rhagologus leucostigma. Taxonomy (NCBI): domain Eukaryota; kingdom Metazoa; phylum Chordata; class Aves; order Passeriformes; genus Rhagologus; species Rhagologus leucostigma. The sequence goes on along the minus strand of VZTD01001192.1, from coordinate 686,188 downwards.
AGGAGAGGAGCAAAAGGCCAGCTTCTCTTATCAAGTTTGTTCTCGTTGCTGGCAACGAGAACGTTGTACTCGTTCAGTTTGCTTCTCACAAAGAAGCAGAGTTTTGATGAGCATTTTGAGATGATGAGTATGTGTCTCAGGAACTGATGGTACAATAATGCCGTGACACGGAGGATACAAGTCAGATAAAATAGGCCGTAATGAGGCACGTAAAAGGACAGCAAAATATCCCCTCAAAAGTGAAGGCCATCATACTGGAAGGATACATTTCCAGGTCATTTCAGTCAGTATCACTGCAGGAATCACTGCAGTTACATCAGCTGTGAATGTTCCCTGCAAGAACAAGTTGTTGACAGTTGTGTCACCCATTTCTGAACCTTATTTAATAACTCCTATTTCCCATCTTCAATGATGCTATTGGATGTTGCATGATTATATTGTTTATGGCCCTGCCTTCTTCTCAGTGAATATGCTGGAAAAGCATTTTTTCACTTGAAAGGTTCAGGCACAATATCTATTGCACTTGTACTGAATGCTTCACAGTCAAAAGAAATTACACAAATTGTGACCCATGGCCTGTAGGTGTAATTAGGTTTCTAATTAGAGGATAGGATATAAACTCATACATTTGCATTAAATTCATTTGACAGAGGTTCCCCAAGTGTTTAGTACCTTCTGGCCTAGACTACCTCAGAGTGAATATAAAATTTAATTCAGTAAAACTTCTCTTATTCATGCCTACACAGTTTTTCATTATGAATTTCTTTGGATACAGAATGCAACTGAAAAGAGGAGCAGCTGAGGACACTTGGCTTGTTCAGCCTGGAGAAGAGGAGACTGAAGGGAGACTCATTGCAGTCTTCAACATCATCACAAGAGAAAGCAGAGGGGCAGGCACTGATCTCTTCTCTCTGGTGACCAGTGACAGGAGCCAAAGAAATGGTCTGAATTTGTGTTGGGGAAGGTTTAGGTTGGATATCAGGAAAATATTCTTCACCCAGAGGGTGGTTGGGCACTGAACAGGCTTCCCAGGGAAGTGGTCCAGCAACAAGCCTGGCAGACTTCCAGAAGCATTTGGATAACGTTCTCAGGCACATGGTGGGATTCTTGGGGTGTCCTGCACAGGGCCAGGAGTTGGATTAGATGATCCTTATGGGTCTCTTCCAACTCAGCATAATCTATGATTCTATGAAATGTAGTTGTCCCTGGAGAGGAATCACCCCAGAATCCCTGGAGAGGAATCACCCCAGCTAAAAAGCACATACTCCTTCTTGTGTCTTGCAGGACACACAACTGGGAATAACATCATTTAAACCTCGGTGGGGAACAGATACAGAAACAATTGTCCTGCGAGTAGCAGGGAGTTGAACTTGGTGATTCTTATGGGTCCCTTCTAGCTTGATATAACTTCTGAATTCTGAGAGCAGTGGACCAAAGCAGGTTTGTGGTCCTCTGCAGAACAAAGAGTTCTGATAGGAAGGAAAAGACACCATGAGAAACAAGATTTGTCAAGTAGAAAGGCAAAGAATTAGGTTATGAGTTGAAGGTAAAGACAGGGAGAGTTAAAGTTGACTAGAGGAAAGGTTTAAGGGCCGGAGAAGGTATTATCAAACATCTGTGTAAGGGTGAGGTTCTTAGGCCAGACTTCAAAAACTTTGCCATTTACCTTTGTGAAGATGAACAGTTAACATCATCAGTTTATACACCTCTCCTTCTGTCCATGGATACTCTGTCCACCAGCTCGGAACCCTGGTGTGACTATTTGGGGGGGGGGGGGNNNNGTGGGGGGGGGGGGGGGGATGGATTTCCTGCCTCCCATTCTTGTCTCAGCCCCAGACACCTCCTGCCACGTGCCTCAGGAGGTGCCTTGGTACCTTGCACTCCCTCCCTTCAGCCCTGAGATGTGCTTTCCCTCCATCTAACACCGGCTGCAGGGTGGACCTTTGCAGGAGCTGTAGCACAGCCCCAGGGGCTTGGGGCACGTGAAGGAACTGCTTCTCTAGAGAAAAACATTTTCCATGTTCCCTAGGGACAGCTTTTGTTTATTTATGTTCAGATACAAATCTCTTCAATTGTTTGGGAATGATAGGTTTCTCCCCTTGGAACCTAAAAAAAACCTTTGTGAGACAGAGGTAGAGCAAAGCAACTGGCATTCATGAGCTGCTGCTTGGCATGAACAAAGGATATTGAGATAAGACAGTGTAAAAGAAAGGTTTCTGTTCTCCCTGATTATGCACAGATGCAGTACAGGCATGGGGGAGGCTGGGGAGAGGGAAGGGGCTGTGAAGTGGCAGAATCACAGATACATCACGCACTGTGAGAATTTATCCACCAGACTTTTTAACACCTTAGCAAACCAAGATGGAGTAGTATTTCCTATTTTTGGTTTTCTGGCTAACTGCACAGTCAGAAATATTTTATATTAAAGCAGGTCAAACACAAAGAGAGAGAAAGGAATAGAAAAGTATACAAATATTGGCCACAGTTGTTATGCCTTTTTCAGCTTTGCAGAATCCTGGAAAACAAGATTTTATCAAAATCTTAAAGGTCTCAATTGTTTGAGCAGCTCCTTTGGCAGATTAGAAAATGAAAGCAAAGAAGGTTGTAGATGATAGTTTTCCTGCTTTTGTTTTTAATTTTTATGCTGGATGTATGTGGCATTTCAGTGAGATCAGGTCTGTTTATATTTCTTTCCATACAATAATAACTTCATAGGGAAAAATAAAAAAAACTTAAAATAGTTATTACAAGCAGAAACCTTGGCCAGGCCCCTGAACTGGGTCTATTTCTTGTTTGATAGAAGTCAATGGAAAACTCATATCAATGTCAATGCTTTGGGGTTTTTTTGCTGCATTTATCACGCCCAGATAGACAGGTGATAGATAGAGTGCTACACATGGCTGGAATATTTTTTCCGTGAAAAATGTGACAGATATCACCAGACACTACTACAGTAACATAATGCTTCAGCACTGATTTCCAGAATTCCGTGATGGACTTTATTAATCATAAACACACAACCTGTAATAATAATTCATAGTATAAACATAATTAGAATAATAATTAGAATTTTTAAAAATTTCTTTCAGAGTTGAAATGACTAGAGCAGGTTGATTGAATCTGAAAAAGCATCCATACAATGAAAAAAAAGATCAGTCCCACATTCAGTGTTAAACTAATATAAATAAGACTACAAGTCATTTAAGACTATCCACTTGAGACAAACAGTAAAAAAACCCTCCCTACGTGGCCTAATTATCTGGCTTACTCAAATAGGGACTTAAAACCATTCAGTGGGGGATCCACAAATGAGTCTATTTTCTAAAAGTTGCTTTAAACTATATCTGTATTTCCCTGATGGAAATACCCTTGATATCTTATGAACTATGTCAATCAAGACAGCAGCAGAGTCTCTTCATGGCTGAATACAGACATCCAAAATCTGCCTCTGGTTCATGGTATGGCAATCCTCCCTGAAGGCAGCACATCCCATCAGTGCCTGGGTGCTGGTGTCCCCTTCACTGCTGGTGCACCAGCTGCTCTGGCACCTACTTGAGTCTTTCTGAGCACCCAGAGTAAATGTTGATTCCAGCAGCCATCAGAGTTAAGTGAAACAATCAGGGAAAATCAGGTAGCAGGAGGTCACACGGGTTTCCTGGAAACTTTGGAAACTTGCCTGAGAGAGGAGGCTTTGCAGTGTCACCCAGCCCGACCCTGAATGCCAAGTTCAAAACTCAGCGACTGCCGTCTTTGCAGCCAGCCAGCTGAGCAGAAGGCAGAGCTGTACTCCATGGCCAAAATACATAATGCACCAGATCCTCATCCTATGTAAACAGGGAAATGACTGTAGCACAGCTATGCCAATTGACTCTAATCAAGGCTGTGGGCCAAGAACTCAAAGGGCATGTCTACAGGGCTCAAACCAGGGGTGTGTTACAGATCTCTGAGCTGGCTTCAAGTATTTTTTTATATGGCACAATGCAGTTCCATATTGTGATGTGAACTTGGGCCCCAGAACTCTCTCAGATTGCCAGATAACCATGGCTACAACACATGGTCACAGGTATATACACACTGGTAAGTATGGATGTCAGGGAGATCTCTGTGTCCTGCCATGCACAGTATTGCACCCAAAGTCACACGGATTTACCTGGTGACACCAATACTTAGGGTTTGTGTATCACCAAATTAGCCTGGTATTTTTTTTCTTTTTTTTTCTTTTTAGTTATGCTTGAATAAACAAGACAACAGATTTACCATGTTATTGTGGTCATGCTCCTGGTGGGAGATGAATTCGCTGCTTTTATCTTCATTACACTGCCTACATGTAGTCCTTGAGTATGGGAGATGCTGGAAGGTTTGAAATCCTTCTCAGTGAGTCCAGTGACTAAAAATTACCATATACCTACCTGAAATTATTCAGATCCTTTCCCTGTGAGCTGCTGAATCAGATGGATGTGCACAATCCAGCTGCCAATGGCAATGGAAAGACCACAGATGGAATGAGCTGGCCGCTGAAATCCCACTCCATCTTCTCGTACAGCAAAACCAGCTGTGGCAAATGCCAGGTCATTGTGGGGAAAATTATGTTATGAGCATCTTATAAACAGTAGTTTTAAATTTCCATGGTTTTCAGAATGGCTCCTTTCACAAGTAACTTGAGATAAAGAGTGACTGTCCCCACATATCTACCAAATGGATGTGCAGAGGGTTCCTATAAATCAGCGCTCGAGAAAGGCCTCTTTTAAAGTTTTTCTTTTGGTCTCTTGAGAGAGAGCAGTCCAGTGGGTTTGTTTTATCATGCTCACTGCTGCTTAAAATAAGACAAAATGCGGCAAGCAGCTCATTAAGAGAGAGAGAGATTGGATCTGTGTTAATATGCAAATGCTAATCCATTAGGACCCTGCTCATACACCAATCAATCAATTAACTCGTCTGTCTCTGTATTGTTCATTATTTGAAAAATGCTTTTAATCATTTTGCTATGCATTAATTAATAGCATGCCTAGTTGAAAAGGAAAAAAGAATTTTAGCATTCCTTGGGGTTTACATGTACAAATATTTAAATATTTAGTATTCAGCAGTGCTTCCATGATTAAGACATACCATATAGTCAAAGATAGCATAGGGATTTACAGGAGCAGAGATACAGGGCAATTTGATTTCATATCAACTATTTTATATGTATATATATATCTAAAAGCACTTGATAGAGTAAGTAGTAGCTTTTTACAAAATAAATACAGAATTTCAGAAAGAGAAATCAAGGATATGTTTTTCCTTTTTCTGTCATTTAAGAAACATTTAAGAACGCCAGATTTAACCCCATGGGGCAAAATAGTAGCAAATGGACACAGATCCACTGACTTCAAAAGAGATACTACACGAGATATGAATTTGGCTCCAAAATTTAATGAGGCAGCAATAAACAGAAAAGCTATTCTGGGTGGAACTGAATTTTCTAAAAAATAGTGACTTTCCATTAAAAAATGTATTGAGGAAGGAAATGGGTCACAATATGGGAAAGAAAATTCTAAGCTGGGCAAGAGGTGTGCAGTGCGACAGGCAATTTGAAATTGATACAGAGGTATGTGGAATTATTTGACAGTAGGATGAGCTGAGCTTCCTGAATATTGTAGAAGTCAGACAGCATTATTTTACAAATGCTGTGTGCTGGAGCTTGTGAATGTTGTAGAAAAAGGAAGAGCAGCAGTCAAGGTGAGGGGAGAGTGATATACATGAAAATTTAAACAAAGGTGACAGTCACAGGGAGTGTCTGAAGCAGATTAATAGGTGCAGGAAAAATAGGAGCTGAGAAAAGTTCAGGATCAAGGATGAAATGAAGGTGACAAAGAGGTAAAGCAAAATGTGAAGCATGGTTTTGAAAGACTCAGGAATGATTTTATGGAGCAAAAGGATGTTCCTCTGCTGTGTGCAGAGCTTTATTTCTCTCCTTCAGATGAATATGGCTTTTACACAGGTGAGTAATCCTATTAATTTAATTTTTTTCATACCAGGTGTTGACTTCAAAGAACTGTGTATCTGAATAGGGTTCACAGAAGCAGTGATTTGCAGGCTCAGTGTTCAGTCTGCCCTAACAGTCAATTTCAAGCTGCCCCACGGCTCATCCTTGTCCCTGTGTCAGGGAGGCTTCAGACCCCTGTTTGCACCATCATGTGCGAATGGCTCCTCTCTCTCACTGCAGCCTTCTCCATGCAGCCGTCACCAGAGTGACCTCTGTGTCCTGGGACAAAGAGAAATACATTGCTGTGCAAGTCTTTGCATTTTCTGCCTGCTCTGTCTGAAGTAATTTAGTCAGAGACAAGGAAAACCCATGCATTACGGACTGCTAATTCTCAGCACACATCTGCCTTGTTAAGTATGACTCACAAAGCTCAAATTGCAGAGTGTTTATCCATTTGAAATCCTGAAGCTTTTACTGTTACAGAAGGAAAATGACTGATCCCCTCACTTAGAGGGTTGTTTTCCAAAATGTTACTATACTAAGGATTTCTAGGAACATCACTACTGCCATAAAGCATCAAGTTAGGTTTTATTAGTGAGTATATGCTGAGTACTGTGCATACAGAGTTGAAAATGCTATCTATAGTTGTGAATTAACCCTTATTTTTATATTGTATGAGCTTATATTCTTTTTTTCTTTCTGATTTTTGTGAGTTGTGTTTATGTGTTCTATTTTGGGAGGATATTTGAGAACCTGTTCAAAAGCAGCACGGAGTAGTAAAATAAGCAGAGGGCAGGACCTCGCAATTTATAACTCAGGTCATGCCACTTATTTACTATTTATTACTCATATTATTTCCCCTTAATGGTAGGAATATACTTTTTTCCTTCACTATGGTAGTTTTCTTAAACTCAAAAATCAGCTTGTCTCTTTATTGGATGATGCTTGCTCTGAAGCTCCTGAAAACAGAAAAAGAGGAAATGGTGGTAAAATATGGACAAATGAAGGTGCTTGTTCAAGGTCACCCTCCAAGAAAGTAGCAGACCTGGGAAAAGATAAATACTGAGTTGGCAAGTGAGCACTGTGAAAATGCCAAGGGCCAAAGCATATGTTTCATTTTTAGGGGAACTACAGGGTGTGTAACATAGAGCTACTTGAATAAATTAACCCGTGATCTAACCTACCGTATGCGCTGTTATACTCACACTATATCAGGCTTTGGGGGTGTTACGGAAGAGATGACAGCCTCTGAGCAGGAGCTTGTTAGAAAAAGAATGGTTAGAATACCTGTAAGTGTGTAAGACTTGGACTTAAAGCCTTTAGCTGATTTGGGTTTGGAAAGTTTTCAGTGCTTTCAAAGGGTAAAAGATGAAAAGATTTCTTCAACATTTCATGGACAGAACTGAAATTGGACTTCTTCAAGAAACAGCAATTGTAAGAACACAGAGCATCTTTATTTAAAAAAAAACACAAACAAACAACTGAAAAATTTTGACCAGCTCTAATTTTGAACATGAGACAAACACTATGCCTTTCCCTGTTGTAGGAGGTGGAGTTTGGTAGCAGCTGCTGTGGGGATGGTATGAGTAACTCCTCTGGAAAACCACCATGCTAACATGACGGGGAGTGGCTGTGAGATGCAGGAATCATTTTATTTATTAAAAGCCATCACTCACACGCTGACAGGAAGGACAAATAAGTTACTGTGGCTCTGGCCCAAGATGTGAAAACTCTGACATTCATTCCTTACTCTACCTCTGTGCTCTGAACTTCAGATTAAAACTTCTCAGAAGTATTAAGTGCTGAGATGTTTTTATTTTACTTTGCCATCCATAAACCGGGAGTTTAACACTTCCCTGCTTCACACGGAGTATTGGGTGGAAAAGAGCACGTGACGTCTGTGGAGCTGTATGGCTACAAAAGCCAGCAAGACATCCGAGGTTCTGTTGCTAAGGAATATTAAGCAGGAATTCTGGGGGCAAAGGAGATATTGTATCCAGCAGTATCTCAAATTCTGGTGGACAAAAAGGAAAAGAATAAACTTGGACTCATTCATCTCAGCACCATTTAAAAGATTTGGACAATGAGTTCACACTGGGAAAGGACAAAAATCAGTAATGGAATTTTTTTTTTTCAAGGCATGAAACAGGAAATTCCAAACAATGGAAAGCTTAAAACATTAAATCTAGCACCAAGACTATGAATGTACTTCCTTTCATAGGTATTTGTTTAGATATGAAAAGAGTGAAAAATATTTATTGCCTTTTCTTCAGAGGCAAAGACAACATTTTTTTTAAAGTCACAGTTATGTGATCATGGGGTATGTTTATACACAGCTGAAGCCAGATAGGCTGCAGACTTTATGGTTTGGGTATGGAGAGGCAGAAATCGCACAGCTCTCTGTGCTGATCTCCCCTGCATTCCTGGGAAGAGGGAACTGCAGAACTAAGCACTTCTGACGCTTGAAGGATTCACCAAGAGACACTCGCCTAACCCTGCGATTACTTCTATCTGTGCCTGTAAACATACTGTAAATCATTATGGTATGGGAAGTTGTCTCCTTGCATTGATTGCAGATAACAGATGACATTTTAAACAGGAGAAAAATGAAGTCCTTCCGCTCCTGACATTTTCACCACTTCTTTTCTTTACTAATTTTCAATGTCAGAGGCAGTTTGTGCCAAAGTGCTAAAGTGTTGCTTCCATAGATTTGCAAAGTGAATTAAGCTCTCCATCCATCTCCTCTGAAGAGTGTATTGATATGCTCCTCTGTGTGTGTGAGGAATAAGAGAAACAGCTTTTCAGAGGCACAGAACTGGCGATTATATTTAAGAATTGCCAGTTAGGCCACAGGTTTTCAAAAGAGTTGTATCCTGGCTTAGACTTTAGCCTTCTGTCTCTGAGAAATCTGTGAGTAACTGTTCAAAACTGAGACATGCCTCCATTAGTGCAATGCCTTGGGCCCCAGCCCCCTCTCTGCCCCCTTGCTTTGTCTCTCAGAGCTGCTTGGTAGGTTTGCTACCCGAGTTAGACACGGAAATCTGGACACAGGCTAAAGCCCTGCACCTTTCAGTCAACCCTTTCAGTCACCATAAACATCTTGTTCCCAGGAAATCTCTTCCCAGCATGCTTTTACCTACCAGATCCATAATTCTCCATGAGTCTCCCATAAAACATATGAAAACCAGAGCAAAAAACTCCTCTCTGGATCTAAACAGTCACTACTCCTAAGTCATAAATATTATAAGCAAGATTTCCTGAAACAGGAAGTTCTTATAAAAAGTATACAAATAAGCAAAAGCGCAAATATACTGGAATCCTTTAATTAATCCCTGTTTTCAAGGCTCCTAAGTTCACATTTTCCTATTTTTATTTCATAAACTAGCTCTAGAATTGTATTTTTAAATATTCTGATATAAATTACATTCTTTTCCCATAGTTCCAGTAAGTGGAATTTTAGAAAGGCTTTCCCAACACCTCCAACTCTTGCAATAGCTTTACAGCCACAACCACTGACTTCAGTGTTCTGCTTAAAAAATGTAATACATGCCAGTATGTTTGGGAGTGGCTTTGCATAAGGAAATGGTTTTAAGTAGACACAGGTGCTTCTAGAGTTATTAAAACTTGTTTGTCTCTAAAGTAAGTTTGGGTGGGGAACAAAAAATATTTGAACATGACAAGAGTGAAAAAATGCCAATGATCTATCCTGAAGTCCACCAGTTCTCTATCAGTGCCACATTTATGTGTATAGACCTTAAAAAAACACCAGATGAGCAGAGGGAATGGTTTGGGAACCCACACAGCTGATCATTGGCCTGGGACTGTTCAGGCTTGTGTCTGAGTCCTTGTCTGACCTCGGGAAAGATCTTGCCCCCTCTGTCCCTCTTGTGCTTTATTTACCCTGTTTTTAAGATGAGGTTAATGATTTTGACTTCTCTTGTAGAGCACGTTGAGATCTGCCAATGAAAACTGTCACAGGAAGAAGGCTGAGGACTATTACAATTACTGTAGTGGTCATTCCCAGGGCTTTTGAAATAATAAAGATAGTAACAACCAGAAACAGATTCTTTCGCTAGATGGGCACTCAGTGGGTGAGAAATATTAATTGCATCAAATGCCAATTACATCTCTTAGGCAGCAAATATATTTCTCTTTTTATTTGGAGGTTAGCATCTTTCTCTGTGATTTCTATAGGCTCCCTCTTGGCAGCCTGTGCCTGGCCAAGAAAAATATCTGAACAGTGGTGATATGCTTTGCTGAATCACACCTTTCAAGATTATTTGCTGGGACTTAACATTTTGTCTTATTCCTTCATGGAGCTACTGGGTCCTACTGCTGCCTTTGCTCTTCCCTGCTGAGCTCAATTTGTAGAGCCATCTAAATCACACCCCTAATTTTTCTGGTGTGGTTTAGCCCTTCAGGTCTGAATCTTATCCCTTTCCCTTATCTCTAATAGCCACAGTAATGCCATTTTGGTTTAGCACTTAATTTGATTTTCCTTTTTTTTTTTAGGGAATTTCACCCCTGAGAATTTCGTGTGTTGGGGCCACACCACTATGAAGTGATGAAATCCATGTGGTTGCTTTGCCTCCAGAGATTCCTTGAACAAATATGGCCCTGAATCCAATTCCCGTTCACTTTACTGGCAGGTCTGGCTGTGCCACCAGCACAGATATTAATGTGTCTTCCTGGACAATTCTCCAGGATTTGTCCCCACTGTGATATCAGAAATGTTTTGCCAGGGATTTTAAAAAACATGCAAGCCAAGACAAATATGAAAAAAATAGTAGGAAAAGATCATGGGATCATGACATATTTTTGGCCAAAAAACTTTTTCTTAAAAAAAAAATCTTGGAGGCAATTACATTGCTTAAATTAAACCCCTGTAAAATTAGAGCAAGGACTGCAATGAATCAGGGAGAAGTCCGAGGGTTTTGTTAGCAGGTTGTAGCCCTTAGCGACGGACAGACTGATTAATACTGAAACTGCCTCCAGCAAAGGGATCCTGTGTCAGGAGATGAGACCTGCGCATTACTCACAGAGGTCTCCTGGAGAGGCCAAGAGCACTTTCAGCCTTCCAGTTTCAGTTTGACACTAGGTCAGAATGTACAAGCTTGGAAATGAACAGGAAAGAGTTTCACCTGCCTTGGGAAATTTAAGATATTAATATGCATAGCACAGTTTAATTCACTTCCATAGATCCCATCCTGTTAGCTCACAGCAGGATCTAAATGCTATCCTTTTAGTAAAGGTTGTCTTGTTGTGTTTTGTTTTTTAGAGAAATTTTCCCTCTACTCTCCTTCCCCCTTTCCCTCTTCTCCCCTTTCGTAAATCTTTTGTAATCAAGATACTTTTCTCATTACAGTTTCTGTGTCTGACATTAAAAAATGTTTTAAAATTCATAGCACATTGCTTGATGTTAAACTTTGCTCAATAATAGACCATTAGTTTACTTGATGCATGAGTCTCTGAATATTTTGTACCAGTAAATATAAGAAACTCATGATAATTACTGTGTGTAACATGTTTGCATTCAAACATGACCTTGAACTTACTTTTCAAACATTTCAGAAATGTCAGCTATGATGATGATCTTTGTTCATTACTGAAAGGAGTTTCTGGGTCTGAATTGTGTAACACACATTTATATCTATTAAAAGTGACACAGTAGAGCCATTTTTATTGTTTTAAACTTTTAAAATACTTTTAAATCTCAGTAGCCCTCTGAGTCATGCGATCCTGTGACCACCTCGGCACTTTTCCAATCCAAAAGTCTATTAAAAGGTTTGACAAAAGAAACCTTGATTTATATCAGAAGCAGTGACAAGGCCAACCTGCACACTTATTAACACCCTGCTAAAAATGTCGTAGGCATATAGCAGCACATTTTGCTGAGAGGTATGTAGTCCTACTGTGAAAAGCAAGTGGTATTATTTTGTGTAAAAAATGAACATTGTAGTGTGTTCATCAACACTGGAAAACAACTGCAGCAAGTGAAGGTGATGCAGTGATACAACCCCTGCTTGTGTAATCACCTAAGCTCGATGTTGATCCGTCAGTGCCAGCAGGGATCAGCCTCTCTGCAGGGAATGTGAGTCCTGTGATGTGTTCCCCTGCCTTGGGCTCGGGCGTTAGGCAGCGAGCTAAGGAGGCTACAACTCACCAAAAGGTTCAGGCAACTTGTCTTGGGAGAGAAAGCATCCCACCAGGATATACCATGATGTTGAGAACACACAGCTGCTGCTCCACTGCCCTCTGGAAGATGACAATGACCTTTAGCTTACCGCTTAGAAGTGACCCCCACCTACACTGTGTTCTGCAATTACTGAAGAGCTTTGCTCCCAGTGAAAAGAAAATCTCATAAGGAAGAAATTGTCTATTGTCATGGAATGGGTGTGGAGAAACGTGACTGCTTCCAAACCAGAACATGACACCATCTCAGCTGGAGCTGCCTATGTTCAGAGAATGGGGAGATTCTTCCCTGCTTCATAAGTCTAATTGCTCAAATGCTACATTCATGAAGAGTTAAAATTAGAGGGTCTCTGTCCTTGTGCTAAAAGCAGCAGCCAGTTTCACTTCTCTGAATCCTATTCGCTTTCAAACTATTGAGGCGCCTTTTAATAACAAAGTGACACTGGTGCCAGTCATTTATATTCCCTTATGCGCATTTACATGCAGCTTCTCCCAAGTCTTTTCTAATTTAGGTACTGTCCACATTAGAATTCAAGCCATTCCAGCCACAGCTATGTTTAAACGTGGTTGATACTAGTTCAATCCCAGCATACCATTTCTGACCACAGGGGAACCAAGATTTTTAAACTGTTGTTGCTCTTTCACTTCCTTCCCAAAGCAGTGCAAGCTGTGCTGTGCTGTGCTGTTGATGGCATCTCAGGCCTCCACTCAATATATATTGTGTGATTTTGGCAGAGTCTTGCATATTTTGACCTGTCTAGGCTCTGCTTCTGTTTCTCTGGATAGACTATATGGACTGTGATTTGGTACCCACTGTTCTGGCAGGCAGAAAACACAAGTTCATTGCTGGACGATGCTCAGACCTTTGGGGGAAAGACACAGAACGACATAGACAGAAAATACTCTGGGACCAAAAGCATTGCATGAGAGCTCTGTTAAACAGGAATAACAGCAAACCCGCTCCTCTTAGCATCTCAGTAGCAAGGCTATTGCTTCCTCTTCAGAGGTTAAATGCTGCAGTTATGGCTAAAACTGAGCCATTTTGAGCAAGAATTCTTTATTCAAAAAGGTGGTTTGGATTCTGGGTTTTTTTATGCTATGGTCAGAAAATGGAGATTTTAGATATCATTGTGATTTGACTTGTATCTCCCAATGGAACAATGCACTAGTGTAAAATGGACCCAGGTAGGCTAATTAAGGCTCTGGGGAATCCAACCCTCTGGACTTCTGTTTGAATAGCCATTGAATACAGGGTTTATATGATGGTGGACAAGTAAATGCCCCACAGTTCACTAAGCAGCAATGCAACAACTTCGTTCTCAAACCCTCTGATACAATCTGGTCCAAAACCTGATGTCTCAGAGCAGGGACTGGGGCTAAACTTCATAAATCAAACTGGATTTAGTCCACCAGTTTGCCTATTGCTATCCATCAAATGATGGACTCCTCATGCAGAAGTCAGATTTAAATCCTTGCCTATGCCTTAGCTCCTATGGTTGAAAACTTGGCTGCGGTTCACATGCCAACTCTTCTGTATACCTACATAGGGTAGAGAATAAATTTTCAACTACTCAAGGTGAGAGAAAGATTGCAGCTTAAAACAGAAAGTTGCAGGGTTTTTTTCTATGCCATCAGGAAATGCAGTCCAGGAATTGTTACAAAAACATTCTGACAAGGCAGAAAACACAGTTTTTCAGATAGGAAAAACAAGTGTATACATTCTTAATACTGTTTCTCAAAAAAATCTTAGAAGCTTTTAAGGGAAAATATCTCAAGTTTCAACTATCTTGAAAGACCTGGTATTTGGCTCTTTTACCCAGGCCTTGAGTGGGAAATACCACCTTTGATTCACCTATTAAGAATCTCTTTTAGTTTTTTAAGACTGAAAATTAAAACTAGTAAAATAATTGATTTTTAAGTAAAAAATAAAAAGTAAAAATGTATCACTTTGTAAGTCTTGTGGGAGGAAAGCTTTTAATGGAAAAATATCTCAAGCTTCAGTTAGGATACTATCTCAAAAATGTCTCAAGATCATAAATTAGAATAATTTAATTGGACTTACCTCATTTTTATACCAGCTAAGAATGTGACCCTCTATATCTATCTGCAGAAATCTTCAGTCAGAAATTATTCTTTCTAAAGTGTTTCAAAGCCTTTGATGAACTGTTGAATGGCAAAATTCAGTGCTTTAGGCCACCGTCTTTAACTTAGTGGAATATTCGTGCAATTAAAGATACAACATATTTTTGGTGTGGTGTACAGTTGAGTATTGCTAGTTCTGTCTCTCTAAAGAAGAAAAAGCTTTGTTTAGTGGAAACGACCCAAAGCAGTAGGTGGATTAATTTGTGTTCGGGGTACATGAAGGAATTTTTATTTTTCAAACAGAAACATTTTCTTTTGATTAGTGGACTTTCAGTCTTCAAAATGCCTTTGCTGTATCCCTTTTTGGATGAAAAGCATGTGTTCACCTTCTAATAAACTGTTATACTACTTCTGGCACAACTTCTTACCACAGGTTTGCCACAGGAACCATGATTCACACTATCATGTGTTCTTGACTATTTCAAATTATAGTTATTAAGCAGTTCTGAGAAGGCAAAGCTCTTAATAAAATCAGCACATCCTGCAAGGCCCCAACTGTTTTGCAAGCGTGTCAGGTATCTCATCCCTGCCACCCACCCCACTACGAATACAGACATGCATTTGTATAGGGTTAGGTCCAGAGTTATATTCTGCAACAATCTCTTTTGACCTATTCATTCTTTGCAAATGCTCTAATTTTAAATTTCTTTTATTTCTTATTTTTCCATTTCATAGTCCAACTTTTTACTACTACTTACCAGTTTGTGCTTTCACTTCCCTGACAGTGTTTCAGAGTGTTACTAACTCTCTTTCCTCTTGAACTTCTCACCAACCCTCATTTCACTTCACATTTCTCCCTTCACCACAACCAGTGTGCACCCAAATAACAGACCTGGGTCCTACTACAGCATTAAACCAACATGCAACAGAGACAGATTTGGGTTTCCTCCACTGTTGGTCTTGCCAGTGTATTATGTTCTGCAATTTTTTGGCTACTTTTGGAAAAAGAAGTTAGCTAAGGGGAGAAAAGTTAGAAACTCCTATGGCAGAGTGCAGTAGTTTTTTTTTTAATGGGTGTGTCTGTCCCTGGGGCCCACAGCTTAAAATAAATAAACCCCTGGATGACTGTGCTGGCTAATTTGCAAGATAAGCCTTTTATGTTGGGATTTTGTCTGGACAAAGTGGACAGGCTGGAGAGCTGAACACACAGGCAAACCACTCGCCGTGCCTCTTGCATCACACTCAGGCATAACTGATACGTTAATCACCAATGTTCAAACACAGCCACCCGATATGATGCCAGAAATAACTTCTGACCCTGTTATTTTTGTTGACCTACCGTATTTCTTCACTTTAGGCTCTTGTTTCTGACCCTCACTCACTTTTGGTTTTGAAATCAGTTTCATAAGTACCTTCCTCCCCCAGCTTTGCCTGTGTATGGACCATCTCCTCCAGTACAGCCATCAGATTTCCCTGAGGAGCCCCTGAACTGCTGTGCCCGGCTGGCACGGGTGCTGCGGGCACACACTGAGTCACCGCTCCAGGCAACGTTTGGTCAATTATATCCCCGTCATTTGAGCTAATTCAGTCAAATGATACCATGTCACAGGACTCACTGTAAGGCCAGGGGATTTCTCCTGCTGCCTAAGCTGCTCAGCCTCAGCTGCCAGCAGTGACGGCACCGTGCGATCGCTGCCAGGGCCCGGCTGTGACACCCCCGGCTCCACCAGCACCTCCTGCCCGCTAGGCACCCACCTCCCTCACTGACCGAGCCACAGCCTGGTGCAATTGGGAGAGAAATGGGAAGTCAAGGAGTGCAAATATAATCCTGTGATTCATTTGAGGCACTGGAGTGTGCCCAGAGAAGGGCAGGGGAGTTGGGGAAGAGTCTGGGGCACACCAACCTCTTATGAGGAGCTGGGGGGCTCAGCCTGGAGAAAAGGAGGCTCAGGAGAGACTTGATTGCTCTCTATCAATATCTGAAAGGAGATTATAACCAGGTGGGGATCAGCCTCTTCTCCCAGGCAACTACCAACAAGACAAGAGGAAATGGCCTCAAGTTGCACTCAGGGAGGTTTAGGTTGGAAATTAGGAAGAATTTCTTCCCCAAGAGGATTGTTGAGCACTGGAACAGGTTGCCCAGGGAAGTGGTGGATCCACCAGCCCTGGAGGTTTTTGAAAAACCTGCAGATGAGTCAGTCAAGGATATGGTTTAGTGGTGGCCTTGGCAATGCTGTGTTGACATTTAGACTCAATGGTCTTAGAGGTCCTTTCCAACCTAAATGATTCTATGATTTTTTCTTTTCTGAGCTTCATTTTGGTACCCAAGGGGATCAGGTGTTTGATTCTCCACTGCCTTTTCCCATGTGCAATTCCTTGGTTTGCTGTGGGATTAGTCTCATTTGACACTGGGATAAATGACAGTAGCATTTACTCCTGTCTTGTAATAAAGCATTGCATTTAAATGGGCACGTTTTACTTGGATTGCAAAGTACTTTGCTGATGTAAATTAAGTAAACCTCCTGTCAGCCCTTGGAGATAAACACAGAACATTATATCCTTTTTAGAGGTAGATAATCTGAGGCACAAAGGACTTGAGACAAGAAGCTTGGCTGCCTAAAATTAAACACTTCAGCCCAAATGAATAGATTGCAAATCCATTTCTCATGTTAGAAAACAGCTCTTCCCCTCCAACAATGTCAGGAAGACAGCAGCGTGTGTAGTCTTTGAACTGCACTTCATAGCCGTGCATGGTAAAACCTTTGGGGATATTTTGACACTGAGTTCCCAAAATTAAGCCTATGAAAAAAAAATTTTTGCTGAGATTATTTTAAAAAGAAAATGTGACCATTAATCAAATTAATTGCTTTGGATTGTAAAAAACCCAGTCTTTAATCGAAAATTGCCTTCAACATATGAAAAAAAAAATCTGTTTTCTTTTGAAAAGTGATTGCTTTATCACTCAAATGCCATAATAGAGAAATTATGAGAGCAGAACAATTGTGAGGGTACACTCTGAAGTACAGTCTAGAGATATCTTTCAGATACTTTGGTTTTGGATAAGGATGAACCCCAGGAAAGCTTCTTGTGCATGTTCCAGAAACAGGGACTGGGATTCTGCTGGGACTTTCCAGTCATTTCACAAAATTCTTCCATCATTTGTCTGCACCCAAACTACGAGAAGTGAGAGTCCCTTACTAACAGAGAGCTACTGGCGTGTAGGATAATCATGGCTCAGAGCAGGACCTGTGAAAGGTCTTTGAAATCCTCTCCAAGTCCTAGAAGAAGGGATCTTCTGAAGGAGACCAGGAGGGAAAAGTGCCAGTGGTGGTTGGGCTGAAGGCTGACAGGCTGTTCTGGAATAACCTTTCTCTCAGAGAGCCAGAGCCCAGAGGGACTGACTTTTCGCCCCCGCAGATGCTGCACTTTCTTTGGAAGTCAAGCGGTGACTCCTACCAGCCCTTCAAACTACTGACTTTTAGAGGATTTTTAATTTACTGAAACAACCTTAATTCAGTCAGGTTGGGTTTTTTTTTTTCCCCTAGGTACCAGGAACTGATGTATTCTCTTTATAGTAGAACTGACAGTAAAATGCATCAGTGGTAAGAAAAGTATCCCTTCTTCCTGTTTTATTTCTGTTTTTAAACCTCTTCTATAAAATAATGTTTAGTTTTATGCTTTGTTCAAATATCACATATGATTCATGTTTGTCAAGTCCATATATAAAAAGTGCAGCTTTAGCAGGTAAGATTTTCTTATTTAATTCCTTTAACTGACTTCATACTGCAGTGACATCCCTGTAATATAAAGAAGTCTGTTTTTTCAATGTAAAACACCTGTACAAAAGG
This sequence comes from Rhagologus leucostigma, assembly GCA_013397725.1. Taxonomy (NCBI): domain Eukaryota; kingdom Metazoa; phylum Chordata; class Aves; order Passeriformes; genus Rhagologus; species Rhagologus leucostigma. Next base: position 668,101 of record VZTD01001192.1, on the reverse strand, counting down.
TCAAAACAACACAGCATTGATTTAGATGCTACTCAGGGACCATTTGCACATAACTAGTTTCAGAAGTCTGCATTAGATCTTCGGACTGAAATTTAAGATGCATACAGATTGTAAGTGCTGGGTGATCTATTACTTTCCCTCTTGGCTACAAATTGCCTTTGTGCCAGTAGGCACAGGGGCACAGCAGTGCTGCTGCAGACATCATTCTGCAAGGATGGATAACCAAAGGAGGAGAAGTTCCAGTCTCACACCAACAAAATTTATTTTTCATGGAGAGGCATTTATAGAAGAATGGAAAACACACATCTGTTGAAGCATTTCACTAATAGACGGAATATTTATTGCATTTTTCTGAATGAGATGACCCAACTGACATGCCGATTTGCGTAGCATCTGCTATCATAGTGGAGGAAGAAATCCTCACTGAGCCACAGAAATTGCAGAACAGAAACGTGGGTGGGAGGGGATCTCTGAATCACTCCAGTCTCCTGCTTGAGGCAGACCTGTCACCAGCATTAAATCATGTCAACAATGGCTTTGTCTACTGTAAATCGTTAAAACGTCCCTGGATGGAGACTCCACAGCCCCCTGGATGGCCTTTTCTAGCATTTCTTCATCCTTCCAGTGAAAAAAAGTATCTCTTTCACCAAATGAAACTTTCTAAGATGCAGTTTGTGGTTGCTCCATTTTCTGTTGCAGCTGAGAATAGTTTAGGCCTCTCAACTTTGAAGCTACTCTTCAAGCAGCTGTGGGAAGCCCTGTGGTAAATAAGTCCATGTTACCATACTTACTGATACTTTTGAAAACTTACATTTTAAAATATACCAGCCCAGGTGCAGGCTTCACTCATATGAGCCATTCTGCATCTCCCAGCTGGGATTTTTCCTACAGAGGTGAGGTGTTCCCATTAGGAAGACAGTCCTGCAACCTCCATCCAGAATCAGTGAAAAGATTTCAGGTTACCAGTACCAGGTTCTGGAGGTGCCCGACTCTCATCACTGCCAGTGTTACTTAACTCAGTATCTGGGGACAGCTGCCTGAAGGTAGCTAGAATTGGTTGCGTTACAAGTTTTCTACCTCGTCCCCCACGCTGCATATGATTTTTTTTTTCTGTGTAGAAGAGGGTAGAACTTATCCTGCCAAAAGTGTTAAAATAGCAAAAAACAACCTGAATGTCTCCTTATCACTTCAAGAAAAAAATACACAATTTTCCCTCCCTGTTTCTTAGTATTTTTTATGTTCCTTAAAACTTACATCAAGTTTTATTTCTTTCTAAAATGAGAATAAGATCATCAGAAACTAATTAGATCTGGTTCTAGTGTAAAACCACAGTGGAAACTTTTCTGAAATGTCAAAGCTGCTGTAGTTATTACTTGTCCTGGGCTCTAAGGGAGTCAGAGTAGTTTCCAGACTTTGTGTGGTTTCTTTTCTTACCATTTTTTTTCTGTTTTTTTTTTTTGGTTTTGGTTGGTTGGTTACTTAATTGGATCTTGTTGTTGCCTGGTTGACACAACAATTGTAAAATACAATGAAAATTATTATTGTATATCCCCAAATCACACATAGCACTCTCATTTTTATTTTTTTTATTCCCCTACCACTGACTGTAGTTCTGACTGTAAGAGGCGGGAGTTCCGAGTAAAAAAATCTAATGATCACATCTGTGTTTTTATTTCACTCCAAGATATATGAATAAATAACTATGTGTCCAGAATATCACAAATAGATGTGATTCTAGATTAATATTTCTATGGTCCCTCCAGTTAGTTCACATTACTTAGTTAAGAGTTTTTTTCCTTTGTCTGGAAAATGGTGACTTGGAACAAAAGAAGCTTCTGGGAATTGACTAGTTTTGATACAATTTTTTCTTTTTTGAGGTTTTATTGCCTTTCTCATATCCTTGATGAAATTTTGGTCAAAGTGGGAGTCGAAGGATGAGAAATGTCTTGTTATATGCTAATAGTGAGGCATAATTTAAAGTCCCCTCTGGTTCTCAGGGGGAACCTGAGCTATGTCTTGAGTCAGCATCATAACCACCAGGAACTTAAGAGGAGTGACAGTGGTGTCTCTGTCCTAGAATTCCTACCCAGGCATTGGAGTGGTGATTGGAAGCTAGACTGCATCCCAAAGACGGGCTCTAACCACCTACCAACACACTCCTAAAGCCTCAGGATTTGAAAAGACCTCAGGAAATGATCTAGTTCTGCCTTCTCGCTTTAGACAGCCAAGCTATGTGAAACTGTTACAGATGTTATTCTAATCTGTTACTAAAAGCATTCACTGTGGAGAGCCCACACCTTTGGGGGTTTCAGTTTAAAACTTTAAAAATTTTTAACCTAGAATAAGTATCATTATTTATAATTTGGTGGTCTTTTAGTTTTTCTGGGAAGTAAGAACCCATATTCTCACCTGCTAGATGGGAAACTGAATTACAGATAACTCTGGGCTGATTTTGATGATGCAGAAAACTCCATCTTCCCATAAACCAGCTATTCTACACAATGGATATACACTTTAATTCTATCTTGATGGACATAGCAACAGTTCAAAAGGGATTGGCATTTTCTGTTTAATTAACCTCTAATGTAGCAATTTACCTCAAAGACAATAGTACATTGTTTCCTGTGCATGTCCTACACGGGGTTCTCTCTACACAGGCACCTGTTTTTCAAAGTTAACCAAATGGTTGCTTGCTTGTTTATTATGATTCGTTATAAAATCTTGCAAAAGGTTTATCACAAAACAAGAAAGAATTAGCAAAGACTATAAAGGATTCAGAGTGTAAACAAAAAATAAAGGATCAAAAAGGGCTGTAGATGTTCATCTCGTGATTTGAATTTGCTTTGAATTTTAAGGGGAAAAAAGGCAGGACAGGTTGTAAATTGAGGTAAATTTCAGTGTCAGCAGCTTTAATGATCTTATTGCAAATCTTGCAATGTTAAGTATTTGCTTTGAGCTCAAACCCTCCAAACGCATGCAGTTCTTGGGTTTTGTAATCAAAAAAACAAAAGCCGAAACAAACAAAAAAAAGCCACAGCAAATCACAATAAACTTGAATGTCTATTGAAAAATTGTGGTGCAAGTTGAGAAATTATGTACTTAAACTTTCCAGGATCATGGAAATAATCAGAGTGTATGTTTGGCATGAAAAAAAATAAGGTAATTGCTACCTCACATTTGTTCAGAGGGACTATGTAAAACAGTGTTGACACCAGCTGTAGATTTGCCCCCAGGCCTATAATAACGAGGAATTTACAAGACCTGCAAAAGCCAAAGAGTAAATTAACTTAAAGAGTGAAGTCCTTTTGCCACTGTACCAACTGGTATTAGCAATATAAGCAAATTAGAAGTTGGCATTCTAGACCGACTTCCGTCTGAATGGTTTTCTGGGATAAATAGGCTGGCACCCATTCTAGTGAATTTTTGCTGTTTAGATAAACCCAAAAACTTTAAAAATTTTTTTTCATTTTCTTTACAAGAAATTAGGTTTTATATTGATGGCAAAATTTTTACCTTCATTAACTGACATTTTTCTCACTTTCTTTCCATGTCTCCCCTAAGGAGAGTTAACATGCTTGCCATAGGAGCTTCCTGATCAGCAAATTCACTGCTTCTCACTATACTCTCACATCAAAAAAATCACTTCTGTAAATATGTCAGATTTCCCTGTAACTAACATTTTTTTTTCTTTTCCCTACCCACCTCTCTTAATGGAAGGTTTTTCCTGGGCTTGCATGAAGTGACTGTTTGAAAATTTAATTTCCAGACCATGTTATTTCCTAGTCAATTGCTTTTGTGTGGTATTTTTGTCTTCTATCTTCATTCTATCTTCTATTGTTTTTTTTGTCTTCTATCTTCATTTTGTATTACTACTTATTCTGTCAATATACATTTCTATCTGTACGACAGTGCTAAGATTGATTGAGATTCTTATATCTGACTTTGTGAAAGTATGAGGTAATTTTGATTATTATAGTTTTTACTCAGTAAAGGGCAAGTTTCCATGACTTCTGCAGAATCCTTGATTGCTGGGAACTTCTTACCTGATTGCCTCAATTATTCTATTTTAAACCTCTTTCTCTAACCTGCAAGAACAGAGAAGAATGAGGTGGTTTGTGTAATCACATATTACTACCTTTTTGAGTTGTGTATTTTTTGGGCTGTGATGTTATGCAAAATTATTAAAGGCCTCCAAAGTGAACACCTGTGGCTGAATTCAGGAAATTACTATCATCTTTAGTTACTCAAGCTTACAGCAGAACCTGCTGCGGTGCTGTCTGCTGGCTAGCAGGGACCACCAGCACCGGGCATACACCCGCACTGGAGGGGGTGTGGAGGCCGATCATGGCGCAGGAGGGCGGGCGAAGTCCCAGCTCGGGTTCGCCTTGCCCACCGATGGAAAGGGTGCACGGAGGAGGTAGAGACAAGGCAGAGGGGCTTCTTCATGGCAAAGGAGAGGGTTTATTGAACGCGACAGTGCAACAGAAATCCTGGCGGGGAGCACGAAGAAGCGAAAAAAATGGCACTGACGTGGAGTTTTATACCCCTACAGAAAGGGAGGGGAAATCACATAATAACCAATGATACAACGGTAAGGGGGCGTTACAAGGGCAGGAAAAAGGGTGATTGACCAATAGGGACAGAGGTAGGCAGGGAGGATTAACATGGGCCAATGGGGGACCGAGTTACAGAGAACTTTCAGAGGGGAAACCACATATAGGGGAAAAGGGGAGGAGATGGCAGTGGCCAATTATGGGGGTATGATCTACATACCCTGCACAGCCCTCTGGGTGCTCACCCTAACCTTAGGGTTCTTGGGCTGTGTGGGCATCAAACCATTGGTGGGATTGGTATAGTTGGTCCTCCTGCTCATGGCGCACCGCAACAAGAACCCAATAGAAACATAAGTTTTCTGTCCAAATGAATTTACATTTTTTTACAACGGAATGCAAACAGGATTTTCAATTTCTCTGTCAGGAGTGTAAACTTTTCTTTCTCTTTTATGTAAATAATTTGCAATGGAAGGGAAAAAGACACAACTAGTAATGGATCAGATCTTGCAATTATTTTCTAGAAAAACCCTAATACAAATATTTTAGAATCCCAGCTATGATATTTATTTGTTTATCCTGAATTCTGCTTTATATACAGACTTGCTATTTTATCTTCCTTCTACTCATGCCCGTTTTTCTCCTGGGGAACACCTTTGGTAGGTTTCTTATTAGGTTAATTATTCAAAACTGTCTTATAGGTATAATTGCTGAATTGCCTTCTTGATAATTCTACTGTGATTTCCTAATATATTATATTTTCATTCAAAACAGAGTGAAACAAACATTTTCAGGGCTGCCACAGACAACACAGACCACAGCAAGGAGTGTTCGTCACCAAACAGGAAGTGAAAGAGTATTTTTGAAAATATCTATTTCATAATAAACTGAAACAGGTATTTTTGCACAGAAAAATAGCAGTTATTTTTACTGTTGCTAGTACTTTATGAGTATAAGGAATACAAATATTTGTCTCTTGTATTGATTATTTAGATATACATTGGAAAACTATTCCTGTAGTCTGGCCCCATTTAACTGTTAAGGGCAGATGAATGCCGGCAAGAATAATTTTGTTCTGACTTCTGTACCCATGATTATTTGTAACAATTGCAAGTGAGCAGGCTGTGGCCACTCAGAGAGTTCCTATTTAGAAGCTAAAACATGCCAGCTGGTTGTGTGAAGTGCTCCAAACCTTTTGCAATCAATGACTAAAATAGTGCTTCAAGCAACGAGCTGTGTTGGGGCAGCAGCACAAACACACTCACGCTCACTCCCCGGGCTCAGCAGGGAAGGGAAGCTCCTGAAGCTGCCGTTGTTTGGCCATGTCCAGTGTGAATGAATAGAGGAAAACAGGCATGGTCCAGTAAAAAATGAGTTATCTTTAAAATCACAGATCTGACCATGAACTGTAAAATTGTGTATTCTGGGATTTAACATCAGAAGTTATTGGAAACATTCCCTCTCCCCCTTTTTTCCCCACAAACCTATGCATAAATGATTGTTCATTAAAATGCCTTGGCTTTTTTTTTTTCTTTTTAACTTTCCAGTTATGATTTTCCTGTAATATGATCAAAAACACTATCTTCATGATTCCAACAGTGGTACAAAATTCTTCCCCTTCAAGATTTATTAGTAGATCTTTTTCCAATGACATCTGATTGTGTAAAATTCCTATTCCACCCATTAGTTTGCTCTTAATCTTTTTGTTTATTTAGTCAGAGGTCAGAAAAGTATAGAAATGCAATTTCCTTTTTTTAATAAATGTTCACTATTCTGGTTATCCTGTGAAGCAGTTAATTAAAATAAATAAATAAATAAAAATATCAAAACTGTCTTCTTCCTCCAAAAACAATTATCACAGTTTTTCAGATGTCTTTAAGACTCTGTGACCTGGGTGAACAACTGTGAATGATGAAGACCGAGTGGTGAATAGCTGGAATGATTAGTTTGCAAACAAATCATCAGCTGAGTATCACTTGTCCAAACTATTCACCAAATATTTATAGAGTAAGAAAGTAGCATTGCTTCATGAACAGTGTGATTAGATGTGGCATGTGGGATGAGTCAAGGAGATGAGCTAGAGATGGTAAGCCAGATTTCGTGTGATACCCAGAAATGGAGACAAGACGTGCTTTCCCTGGGGCCTTTCAGCCACTGATGTAGCAATCAACCCAAATATCCAAAGGATGAAATCATCCAACTTTCATGGACCCAAATTCATGTAGAAGACGAGAGTCTCTCATAATGCAGTACAAAAACCAGCAAGGTTTTAGAATTGGCACCATAAATTGAAAAGTCTTTTATGATTTATTTTTCCGATTTTATTTTACCAATCCCAAGTAACTCTGGCCTTGCTATCCTCTGGATATATGCCTCTTATTTGAAATTGTGTTCTGGAACATTTCTTCCTTTTACACTACTTCTGGAATTTTGGAAATATGTCTCAATATAATACAACCTTCAGCCTTAACTGATATGTTCTTTTAGATCATTAATGAAGATACTGTGAAAATGGAATATAATACATGGCTCCAATGTGTTTGTAGGAAACTTCCAAGAGGTTGCAGTAACTTATATTGCTATTCTGATAACAGTGCTCAAATGCTGTAAAAATACTTTTACTACTAATTTTAGACCTAATCTGAATTGTTCAGAGTAGCACAGCTGCCATAATCATTTTAGTCAAAAAAGGCAAAAATAATAAAAAGTAAATTTCTGTATATCATTGAAAAGCTCAATTTTTAATTGCAAAAATTGAAAGACACTATGTTTTTCAGTGAGATCTTAACTATTTTGATTAAAACATTTTGCCACTGGGTTTGTCGGAAATCCTAGCTTTGATGGAAGAAAACGAGATGGTATTTCTAAGGATTTCAGATTTTGCAATGCATTTTGCCAAATCATTAACAGAAATATTAACATCTGGTCATGAGTATTTACTTTGTTTCCCCAGGTTTCTGCCAGCACATGGATTTTGAATTCAATAATGTCACAGTGGTATAATGGCACAGTGGAAGAGAAAATTGTGGTATAATCTACTCCCTCCTGACCACAATGGTTAAGTTAAGCACAATTTTGCTTTCTCTTGCACGTCACTTGCTTTATGATATAGAAAAGGAATTATGCAACTGCTGTGTAAGACTTCTGAGTAATTGCTTTATGGAAGGCCATGTGTACTCCACCCAGTTAAAATCCAAATTTGTTCTCACAGCAGGTGTGGATGGGTCAAATGTGCATTGAGGCACAATCTCATTTGGTAAGAACGGGCAAGAGTCCATAAAGTTTATGGGGCTACGTGAATATATACAAGGTTCTCCTTGGAGTTTCCTGTTGAAAACCTTCTGCTCCTTTGGAAGGATTCTGCATTTAACAAAGGTGAATTCAGAGATGGAACTTTTGCACCTACTACCTTTTGTCCTGTAAGTTGTTTCCAGATTCACTGCTAGGATTAAGGTTGGGAAAAATGCTCGTTGAAGAAGAAGGATTTAGGTAGGAAATCTGAAAACACAGGATCATACCCTTGATGGACCAAAGTTCATGTGGGGCATTTTCACCTCTCGGACCAGAGCCAATGCTACAGGAAATAATACAATCTTTGAATAATGATCTGTGACAGAGTGGCAAACACAAAATGCATGATTTCTTCTAATACATTTATTTTTGTCAGTTGTGACCAAATATATTTCCAAATCTATGTGTATATTTATTTACACACAAAGTTTTTTCCTCTTTAACTTCTTTCTGTGATCAGTTTTCCGGTAAGAGCTTGTAATCAGGGTGCATCTATAGCAAAATTCAAAATAAAAAAAGGCCTTGAATTTTTGAACTCCAACAGTTCTTGAAGTAGTTTTAATGAAGGAATGTTCTGGTTTTTAACTTAAGATGAAATGCACACAGTTTGTGCTCAAATTCACTTATTTTGAATATTTTAAGGATGGTATTTATAAAGGCTATTTTGAGCATTTAACTATTGTGAAATTCAGTTTACCGAAGCCTACAAACTTAAGTCCTCCCTGTCGTTAATGGAGAGAGATCAATATCTCCAGATGGTGACTCTGAACAACTTTGGAAAATATTAGCATAGGATTATGGGGATATCTTCTACTGTGGCAAAGCTTTGTTTGTTTTTTAAATGGCAAAAAGAATTCTGGTGAAGAAGTAAAATACAGAAAAAAACCACCCAGTAATTTTGTGTGTTTTTTATATAATGTAGGAAAAACCTAATCCTTTGCAGGATATTTTTGTGGGCTGATGAGCATAAGCTGTGCTGATGATTTGAATTAAATGCAGCCCCTGAGGTAAGAGAATATGCTCACCCCACACAGACCACGTTCACAACACCAGCAAAGCTGCATGTTCGAGTATCTGGGTTCCTCCAGCAGATGCGAGATTGAAACAGGGATTTCTGACGGTAGCCCAGTGGATTATAACAGATTTTCATTACAGGAAGTATTCCATTTTGACAAGTTCTTCTTAGAATTAGTAACTTGATCTTACTAACTTCCTCTTTTTGGTTTCACAGTTTATACCACTGTGCCTGTTACCATAGATACAATGCGGTTGTTTCCATGGGAACACGTGGTGTGCCATAAACAAACAAACTACAGAGCCATAACTTCAGTTCAGTGTCATTATTCTATGCTACCCTTAGCAAAATGTAAATATTAATTGAAAGACGATGTGAACAACATTTAACATTTTTTTAAGGCGTATTCAAGCTGTTATTTAAATACACATTTTAATGAAAATCCAGCAAGGCAATGTCATCAAGTCTTTACAAAAGTATGAGATAATAATTTATGAAGCTTAACATTCCAGTTCTAGCTCCTCTTTTTCTCTGATCATATAGCTTTACCTCTGGGTCTCAGATTTCACCGGTATGGAAAAAGGATAACAATATTTACTCGCTTTTAGAAATCAGATGAAATAGTTATGGTTCAAGGAATTATTTAAAGTAATTTCTGTTTAATGTTATTATTGTTATTTTTATTATTGAAACTAATTATTTGAATGACAAGACTTAATCCAGAATATATTCCTCGTAACAGAAGATCTGTTAATTGAAATAATAACAGTCTCACCTGAAACCACACCTGGCTTAAAAGACAAGTTGTATATGACCCTCAGCTTCTGATATCCATAAAATATCAGTCTCAACATTTTCAATGATTAAAATATTGCGATTATAGAAAACAGCTTTTCTCATCTAAGCTATGCAAGCACAAAGTGTATCTGATTCCTACCACAGTCCAGTTAATGTCATTGAAAATTGTTCATGTCTTTAAATTTCAGATTAGAAGAATCTATTTTTAAGATGGTCCAAGTATTGGTGTCCAATTCTATATATGCACACGGGCTTAGAAAGAGAAAGGTTTATTTTCTGTGTCTGGCTTGACAAAGCATGATGAAAAATAAGGTGTAAACCTATATGGTTATTGAGGCTGCATAAATGTCACACATGTTAGTCATATGAGAGAATTTACATTTTAAGAGTGCATTTATAGAATGGAAACAGAAGTACAGCCACAAGAGCATTTATCTTTCAGTGCTAGTAGAAATATATAGATTAAACCCCACCTAGGTAAATTTTAAAAGTGTGATTTTAGAATTAAGCTCCACTGAACATCCATAAAACCATCACCAGACAGTTCAGAGTGTGAAAAGCTCATGTCAGCTTGGAAGTCCAATGCTGGTAACATCTGAGATCCCCTGTCAACCAGAAGCGAAATCACCCTCCCCAGTAGCTGCTCTCTGTTCAAATCAGACAGGAACTGCTGAGCAAGAATGTTGGGGGCTACCAGGGGATGTGTAAAATTTACATATGTGAGCCAGCCTTGGCTGTTGAGACAATGACAGATCTTTTCACTCAACTTCTGTATGATTTTACTAATGCAGCATCAGATGATTCTCTCTATTGCCACGGACGAAAGGCTGGAAGCATGATATTGTCTCTGCTTGAGGGCTGAGGGAAAGCAGGCTCAAGAACTTAATTCCTGTCCATTTCCCTAAATATGGCAGATATATTGCTCAGCCTACCTCTGTTTCTGGGACAGGATATTAGCCACCAGCTGTCTCCCAAGCAACCTCCAGAGACAGTTCTTCCAGTGAGCGCTGCCCAAGACACTTCCCTTTTCCAGTGTGGTTACCTTTCTAAAACTTCAGGGACCTGCCTCTCCCAGAGTTACTCTGTGAGGCATAGCAATTACAGTTCACTGCAGTTAAACTGCTTAAGTGAAGGCTACACAAGTGTGTGGTTACAGTTCATTAAAGGAGAGTGCATTTTCACCCCATTTCCTGGAGGTTGTGTCCTCACGTGGGTACAGTGACACGTGCCTCCAGGTGATAGAGCCAGAACCCAAGTCAGCAATCCGGGAAATGTCACTTACAAAGGTTGCTCAGTGGAAAACACACAAAAGCAGAGTCTCTTATGTCACTCATTTACTTAGCTGACCCAAATTATTAACTTCCTGATTTTTTTTCTGATTTGGTGTGGTGTCTGTGGGGATAAAGATACTCAAAGCATTGGAGCAGAGCTGTGCCATGTACGTTGCACTATTCTTTCCCACAAAAAGATACATTTGAGCAGACCTGTGCAGGGCACATTGCACTATTCTTGCCTGGAGAAAGATAATCCTGGTAGCTACTGCAGCCTGCTTGGCAATTACACCAAGCCTGATGTGACTATATCTTATTCTGCTTTGTCCACACAAGTGTCCTAAAAGTCTTAATATCTGAGGTGGCTGGGTGCCTGCTTTGCTTCTTTTTCATTTGTGCGCTACAAGAAAGAAGAAGAGAGGAATAGGACAGTGGATTGATTTAACCCATGCTCCACTTTCAATTCCTGCACTGCTATGACATTTCAAACTTCCTTTGTCACAGCTGAGCCACATTTCCCAAAGCTGTTGTATCACAATAGCTGGTAGCTGATTTAAAATCACCTGTATGCAATGTATTGCATAAGCTTTGTTAAAGAGTAAATTCACACAGTTTTTGTTACTGGAAATTTCAGGCAAGTGAGTGGTGTGAAGCTACAATGAGAAAGCAGAAAAAAATCCCAAAAGTTCTCAAACTGTACTTTAAATCTCATGAGTCAGTGTGGGGATTCTTGGCTTACCTGAGTACTGACCAGTAAAGCAACCTTCAGGTCTTCCTTCTCTACTGCACCTCATAAGATAGCCTTGTAAAAAATAGAAGTGCTGAAAATGGCCTTTCCTGATCACAACAGGCAAGGAAATGGAAAAAGAAAAGCCATATGTATTTGTATTAAAAGCCTAGAAGAAGAAAATACAAAGGTTTCTCTTTCCTTAAAAGCTCTGAAAAGGCACTAGATAAATGTGTAACTCATACCAGGGCTTGGTAACACCGTGATATGCTTTATGTTAGAATCCCATGAAAAGCAGCCCGCCATGATGAGATCAACCCCCAAGAAGACAGAACCACAGTCCCACATGGCTGAAACGGGGTCAGGTCTCAGCCCTCTGTCCTGCCAGCTACAGAAGGGAACTGGAAGGTGACACAGAGTTAACCCTCAGCATCCCTGTCACCTCTCACTCATAAAACGTGGCATAAAGTGGCACATTTGGATACCTCCCCACCTCACTCTCTCTTCTCCCCCACAGCTGAGCCCTGATCCCTCAGAACTGTGGGAAAATACAGAATTGTCCCTTTCCACTGCCCAGCTTGCACCTGACACATAAGAAATAGGCTTCAAAGGAGATACGGGACTTTTACCTGACACTTCCAGCCGGCTGTGTCCCAAGCTCACACGGGCGTTATGTGCACATTGCCAAGGCTAGAATACCAAACCCTCTCCCACCGTGTCCCAGCACAGGTTTGTGGAGGCCAGCTCGATGTGACCCCACTCCCGGCAGGAGGGCAGGCACTGGGGATGGTGCTCTCAGAGGCATTGTGATCCCAGTCAGTGCTGTCTGCCCGTTTGCCAGCTGGAATACACAGGGGCTGAAGTCATAGCTTCAGAACAGGCACTGACATGCTTTTACTGTCATGTACAATCCCCAAAGCAGTGTCAGTTGCCCCTAAAATGGATTTTACTGTTGTGTATTAGTCAGTAAAAGGAACCTCAGTCAAGACGTTCGCTTTGAGATTGAAATGAAAAATTGAAGAGGTGGTAGTGCTGAATAAAAGATGATATTAGCCATAAGGCATTTTAAAGAGATGAGAATACAAGGCTGGGATGTCAGGCTTTGGTGTATTCTGTATCTTGGGATCTTCTACTTATTTGGATAAAACACCTTTGCACAGCAGATGGAATCTGATGTAATCCTGTCATCTGACTGAATGTGCTTGTTTTCCTCTGCTGTGGAGAACATGTGAATTGCCCCAGTCAGGATCTACTCGTCCTAATCTGCATAGGGGGATCAAGGTTCCTTTGCTCAAGAATCCTGGATGTTTCTTGCATGACTCACACACTGCTAAGCAGCTAAAGGTAAAGACCTTCTAAAAGACAGAGACTATCCCTCTCCAGAGAAAAGCTGACTGGGAAAAATTTAAGTGAAGGTGTCCAGGTGTTTTAAAAAATACCTGGGAGGAAATTGTTCAGTGCTTTTGCCATAAAGAGCACTGGAGTGGCAACTTGTTCTTCAGTTTGGGCTGCTCTTTAGCATGAGAAAAACTCTCGTCTTAAGAGAAGGAGAGGACTAGAAAGAATTAGTGTACAGCTGTTTACGTGCACTTGGGCTTAATCAGTGTTTGTACTGAAGTGTGTGGACTGACACCCAGCTCCTGCAGCTGAAACACAATGGAGTGCTGACTTCAGCGGGTGCTGGGTCAGACTGAGCGGGAGAATAAACAGCAAATCAACATTAACTGAGGTCACCTATACTTTGAGTAATTATACAGCAGTGTAAATGGCAGGGCGAAACAAACATTGGAAACACAGCAGTTAAAAACGGCTCGAGGAAAGAGGAACTGTTCATTCAAACTGCTGCTGGAACTGCTAGACATAGTTTTCAAATAAGCTGTCCCTCTTGAATTTGGCAGACAAGATCTTTTGGTTTCACAGGAAGGAGCAGTTCTCATCGGAGCAGCTGTAGCCCAAGCTACAGCAGTGATGAGACAGCTTGACAAATCAGGCCCTTTTAAGGTTACTGCCATTAAATTAGTCACTTGAAAACACTAAATATCAGCTCTTAAGATGATCTTTTTAGTAGGCAAAGGCCTTTTAATTTTTATTAGAGCAATTAGTCCTTTTATAAGTCTCAAAATAAAATTAATCATTGTGGTAATACAGCGTGAAATAACTCCCCTAGTTTCAGTCAGGCACAGGAATTTCAAGGAGGGGTTTTTTGTTGTTGTTCATTTGCTTTGAGGGACTGGTGTCTTTTTCCTCTCCATTTGCAGCAAGCTTTATATGTAAGCATAGCTTTGGAGGCACAGGTCTCTGAAGGCAGTGCTGTGCTCAGGAGGGAAGCTCGCCGAAAAGGGAATTCCTTTGGTTTTCTGAATCACATCTTCTCCTTTTATCTGAATACACATAGAGCCCCAGTGCAGCCTCCCATGAAACAGTGAAATGACATATCCGTATAAAAAAAAAAAGATGCTGGGAAGGTATAATTATAACTCAGTCCCTTCACTGTCTCTTTTTCTCCTCCAAGACTAGTTCTACTTGGATAAATAACATCGTTTTCCTTCGTTTGCATTTTTAATGTCTTGTTTACCTTTTCCAAGCCGTCAGGGTACAGAGCAGTTTTTAAATACTTTCTCAATGTATTTTTAACCATTGCAGTATAAAATGTTTTTATTTTGCTGTTATCTTTTCTTTTTTGAAATTAATCCCCTCATTTATGTATTAAAAATTGCATACTTTTATTAATGCACACAATCACTTGTACAGTACTCCTTGTGTAAGTACAAAGAATCAAAGTCAAGCTACCAAATAAAAATTCCCTAATAGCTAAGGCATTGATTTTAGTTTACTTAACTGCAGAAGTTTAAGATGTTATTTAAGCACAGCTCTTTGTTCTGTGTTTGTGCTTGACCTCAGTAAGTGGCTGCAATCCTCTTGCTCAGCCACTTCACAGCAAGTTGGCATTTCAGCTCAGCCTTTAGGTGTCTGTTAATTTAATAAACATACTTTTCCCCAAAATGAGGAAGGAATAAGAGCACAGTTTCCCCAAATCTCCAGTGGGGATGGTGAGCTTACAAAAAACCCCAGTGAATGCTGCTGGGCCCAGGAACAATAAACCAGTGCAGTGAGGTTCTTCAGTGTTCAGCTGTGAGAAGTCATGGCCTCTGACCTCACAAATCCTGACATGTGTTCTAAGTTCTCTACAAGTGAGAAATTGAATGGAATTAATCAAATTCATACACATAAGTGTGTGGATTTGCTTCCAAATGCATGACATAATAATGTTGGCAGCATGGTAAAATGGAATTAATCCATATATTGCCAGAAGACCTCACTATTTGGGAGTTTAAATCCAGCAGTCAATCATCTCCATTTTAAGGATTCTCTAAGAGCACATGGAAAAACCGAACTAAAATAACAGTCAAAGGCAAAGCATCATACTGTGAATGTTGTAATGATATTTCCATTTCAATATTTAAATCATCATTTAAATATTGCAACAGCTTGAAGTATTTATGCACATGCACTCACAACATTTAATAATTGCATCACCGAGACATCGGTATGGGGTTAATTTTATTTAACTACAGAAATCTACAGCTCAGCTAGTCCTCAGCTTGCTTTGTGATTAGTGGAGAGAAGTAGCCCTTGGAAAGCCTTTAGTGAATATACTGTCAAAACAAAGGAAGAATTTGAGGTCTTCCCAGGCATCTCCAGTGTAGTTATCCACATCTTGTCAAATGAGTTCTGCCCTTATTGAATAGATGTCCTTGTCTGTATCTCTACCTTCATGAAAATAGTTGATGTCTTCTAGTCTTTAGCAACTAAAATCTTAATTAGATTTTTGTTAATGCTGATATATACTGCAGGGGAATATTGACTTTAACATTAGTTTCCTGTTTCTCTGCTGCATTTCAGCTTGGAACATCCCCTTTTTAGCTGATTGTTCCAGTTTTGCCTTATAACACTTTGAGGTCTTCCATTTTCATAAACAGAAACAACTTTTTTTTTTCTGACATTTCCAAAACAGATGTCTGAATCCTCTTTCCCCACTTTATATCTGTGGTACTTTGGCTCATTGTGTCGGTCTCCTGCTAGACACAAATTCCACATTCTGGCTTGCCTCGGTACCAAAGGTGATCTCACAATTTTCTTCAAATATCAGAGCAATTGATAGGTCTCAGAATGGCCTTCCTAAAGGAATCTAGGAGGCTAAACCCAATTTTTTTTGTAAAGTGGAGCTTTACAAATTTACTTAAAATTCTGTCTGATGTGGTTGCTTTCAGTGATAGGGAGCTGTGAGAGAGAACCTGGTAACTGAGTGATCCATTTCTGTGTGCTGTGTTCCATATCTGTGTGCCAGGTTCCATCTCTGGGTGCCAGGTTCCTATGTCCCTCAGGGACAATGACATCATGGATAAGCGTGTGATGGATTAAGGAGGTAACTGTATTTCAATGTGGTCAAGAGGATTTGATAACTTTTATCACACACTCAGAGCCTGTTCCAAGAATAGAGAACAAGAACTATTAGAAAATAAGAACAAAGCTATTTTCTTTTCTTTTTTTTCTTTTTGTATGCTGGTCACATGACCAAAAGGAAATGCTTGTCAGTATTTGCTGACCAGCAGGAATATTACAGTTCTCTGTGCACTTCTCTATAGCTTTGGGGAAGAAACAGACTTTTGCTCTCCTTTCTTTAAACAGTCTGCTCAACACAGGACAAGAGATTTCACCTCTTGTTTCCTACCACTGGTTGGATTGCATGGTTCAACTATGTGGCTTTGAATTAACCATACGAATGATAATTGCAATTATAACTATAAGAAATTCTAACTTATTAACAAGCTGTATTTTATAAAGAAAAGCTGTGTGTGTGCTGTAGTAGAAGAACCCTTTCCTGAACCACACACTGGGGCCATTTGCAAAATAACTTATGTGTTACAATTCTGTGCTAGTTTGGTATTTCAGTGAAAGAAGCTGTCCTCTGGTGGGAAAACACTGATCTGTTCTGTGATGATTCCATGATCTACTCAATCAGCAATGTGATTTGAGAAATAGGCCCCCAGGTCCGTGTCATGTCAGCTGCCTAATGCCATTGATTTACAAGCCCCTGGTTCTCATTCTAATGAAAATAGCTGCTCACATCAATATAATAGGCTCACATATTGTTGAAGATGCAGTGTTAAATAAAAATAATGTTTAAAAATGTTGGAAGAAGTTATTAAGATTTGTGTGAAGGAATCATGTTTGTGTGAGGCAAAGGCAAGAGCATGTGTGGTAAAAAGAGGTTGAATGTCTGGAGCTACACTGTTTGTTCTTGTTGCAATGTGTTGGATATATTCTAGTAATCAGTGTTGTCCCATGTGTGAAAACAACATTGTGATGCAGATTGTAGCTGTCAGATGACTCTCGATTAAAAAACAGTCTTTGGAGACCGAGAAATGCAACCATCCAGTAAATGACACAATTTATTAATCAAATTTATCATCTTACTCTGCTTTTCCTGAAACTGAGAAGTTACTTGTGAATTCACTGCACTCATTGCTCCTAATTATAATCACATGTGAAGAAGCTGGCTTCTGGACACCAGCTGACGCTACTTGTGTTTTGCTGAATCATATAAGACACATGACCCTCCTTGTGCAAGCATCAGATCAGGGCATTTGTGTTCTTGTGACTGAATGCAATTAATTTAGTAGTTCTTCTGAGTCAGTGGAGTATCAGTGACTTTGCATCTCTCAAAAACCTCACGTAAATTAAATCAAGAATTTGATTTGATCGTAAGGAAAAAAATCTTTCCTCCTCGTGCTAGAAGGGTCTACGATTTCCATTAATTGTACCTGAACTCCTATTAATTCAAGGCAAGGCTCTGAAATGGAATGACTCAGGGAGATTAACTGATGTAAATAGACATGATTTTTAAAGAAATCATGTAAATCATTCAGGAAGTCAGCAAATTCTAACTACATAAGGTTTTGGCTTACTATTGTAGAAAATTAGTGATCATGTGCTCAAACTTTAACAAATGCTCCATAAACTGACAATTTAGACAATAGTATTACTCAAGTGGGCATTCTCTACCGCACAAGACATTGGAAAATTTAGAACTTTCGTCTCTGCCTGATCTTATGTAAAGAAATACCTTCTGGTATAGATGAAAGGACTTACTGACACGAGGAGGTTCGTTCACAAACTTATCTATGTCTTTATTCACTTTTATTGAATAGCTACTGAAAATTATTTTTCCTTTCTACTTGTCTAGTAAGCCTAATCAAATACTTCAGTCTTCCGACAGTGGAGTAAGTCTTTCTACATGCATAATGGTTATTTTATTTGGATAAATACATTCCCCACACACCCCAGAATAAGACCTCTTCAAGAGTCATGGCATAAGGCAGTCATTAGATGTATGGGCCTCGTTGACCACAGCTCGTAGGCCAATAAATCCTCAGAGTTCTGAAGACACTTTCGTTTTATAATTTAGTAGAGAATCATACATTTTATGGAGAGAATTTTGCCACCCCTTAGTGAATCTTGTGTAGGATATTTGCCAAGATTATAATCTAGCATCTGAAAATAGAGGAGATGCATTAATTTCAGTAGCATTACTCATGATCTGTGGCAGTTCAAGGGATGTTAAATTTAACCCCTCTTTAGCCAAAAATCTTTCAGCAAATGGCAGAAAAACTAAAAGTTGCCTACTATCATTGAAACCTAATCTATTTGTTCCTGCATTGTGGAAAAGAGAGAAAAGGATGCTAATGACCAATTATTTTAGCTTATTTTGATCTCCTGATATCATGTATAAGACTAAGTTGTAGATACTGAAAATTCACAGTACTTAATTTAAAACACCGGTTAAATAGAACATAAAGCCCACCCTAAATCTAACTTGTAAAAAACTATTAAAAATAATGCAATTTGATTAATTAGTCGAACTGAGGTCTGAAACAAGAAATATGTTTATGCACTTAAACCTGACCCTCAAAATAGTCTCAGTGAATCCTAACAGAGGGGCTTAGGATCTGGGGATAAAATTACTTGAAGCTCAAGTAACAAAATACCAACATTTTTGAGTCTGTTAATTTAAGATTTTAAAGTTCTCGGTGATTTCCCTGGGTTATTTTGCTAGAAATAGGACAGCCAAGCAATACATCTATTGAGACATCATCTCTTCAGTTCACACCTCAACACTGGATTTTATACAGTACCGGACCATGAATTTTGGTGACTGAAGTATGCCAAACTCCATATTTCTACCTTTTGGTAAAAAAGGTTGGTGATACAGTACAGATATTAACACCTTTACTTCTGTTAAATCAGACCCCTTACTAGAAGGTGCAGGCTAGAAGAAGCACAAGTTTTCATGGAAGTAGATGAGGGAAGGAATCTATTATAAATTGCAATGTAGTTACTGAGGACTCATCAGAGACATATTTTTCTATGTTATTTCTAAGCATGAGAGTCTCTTGCCTTTAAGAGACATTTTTATTACAGGATGTTTCCACAAAATGATTTGGCACTTCAATTCATTATTTATCCTTCTAAAATGAAGCTGACCTAAAATCTCCATGCTGTAGAGTGTTGCTGTAGGAATGTTAATATTAATGCTGTTTTTTAACTCCCACACTGGTGGGTTTAGGTAACAGGGATAATTGCAAATTCTTGAAAACATTATGCTGTCTTTTATCTTCTGAATTTTTGGTCACAGCAGTCACTTTAAACCATGCAGCATTAGGTGCTTCTACCTGAGGTTTTATTTTGGCTTGTGTGTTGTTTTAAATATGTGACCATAGATAAATTTTAGCACCACAAGGAAGGACTCTCCTCTAGGAGTGAACTGGTATCTTCAGAGAGAGGGGAAAAAGAAACGTAGACCCATTTAAAGCCCTCTGTTCTCAGTGCATCTGAGAAGAGGCTCCAGTTTCTGAATTCTGCTTATTCCTTATGATGAACTGTTGGTTTCATGAAAGAAAACTTCTGTTGAACATTGTGCATGCTCTTGAATTCCTGTGGATATCAGTAGAACTGAAATGCAAGATTAAATTCTAGCATATGCTTTTCTCACAGGAGCTGACTAGGGCAAATCAAAATAATGTTACCAACCTCTTTTTGGATTAATTTTTCTGCTTGTTTAGTGAGTTAAATCAGCTCACCGAGTACTAGATTTGAATCAAAGCAGAAACATCAGTTTCAGGTTGGTGGTAAGGGGAAAGGATTTGGACTGTCCCTTCTGATATTATCAAGCCATTCCATTATCTTATTTATGCAAGAATTTCAGAGCTTGTCCTTGGCTCATGAGTTAAGGCTTACCTACTGAGTTCTAAGGAAAGTGATTCAACCGGAACATTTTTAAATGCTTATTGATATCCTTAGTAATCCATTTAAATATTTTTAAATGAATTTGTCTTTTCCTGACTACTCAAGAGCATTGAATTAGTATGACTACAGGGAGGAAGAAACAGAGTCACACTTGTTATTCATGGCATAGGTTCAAAGAAATTCTGCAAGAAATCATCTATCCCAAATAGACCAACCAGTTCAGTTCTTATCCCTGTAAAAGGATTGTGTGTTACTTCTCACGTGTATGTAATGTAACTTCGTCTTTCCATTTGCAATAATCTCAGCATTTCTTTCATATATAATTCTTTCCCCTCTTGTGGCTAGCTGTAAAAAAAAGGAGACCAAGCTTAAACCTATGAATCAAGAACCAATATAAACATTTGCGCTTTGGGTTTGGACCAGTGATTTGGGATTGCCCTTCTCATTCTTTCTTTCCCCATCACCAATTTCCCTCTGGGTGGAATGATGCCCCAGGACTCCGAGCCACACATAATCAGCAGTGTGGTACATTCTTCACAGGGCAGTGTGGGGTTTATGCACTTCTTTCCCTGGAATGAAGTGATGCAGGTGCTGCAAAGTCGTGAGTGAAGTGATGTAAGCACTGTGACGGCATGATGAGCACAAAGGAAGCATCATTGCTCCCTCTGCTTTTCTTTCAGAATCAGGAGGATGACAGTAATGTAAGTAAACCCCTAAGCTGAGTGATCCAGTGTTGTTTCAGATTTCAGATATTAATTCTTGCTGCCCACTATCCATGTCTGTCAGAGAAACCCCAACATTTTATGTACAGGATATAAATAAGTGCAGTCTATAGTTTTCATTCCACACGACAGGAACACAACAATAGCCTTATGAAATATAATAACTTCTAGTTATCATATAATATGGCTCAAGGTGCGTGTAAAGCAGAGAATTATACAGACATTATAAGCATCCATATCCATGGAGAGCAAAGAAAAATGATATCCTATTTTCATGTGAGGTTTAGATTTTAAATTCTTTCTTGAGATAAAGACATTAATATTTTGATAGTAAAAGGTCATTTTTCAGTAGCACTCACAGATTGCCAGTAAAAGATAATACTTCCCTAGTGGACAAGCTTTTTTACAATATGTCTTCCACATGCTAATGAAATCCCCAGAAAGCAATGGCTGGTTCTGTAGTTTGCTAGATAAAGAAAAAAGGGAAAAAAAAGAGGACTTGGGAGAGTACTTCGTGCTGAATAATGTATCTGATTTATTTCACTCCTTTTTCTACTTGCAGAATATCTAAAAATCCATTTAAATTTCAGATTTTTAAGGATTTGTTTGTTGTTCAGAAATGATCAGTTAGATCTTACTTCATTTCTGTATTCTTATTGAAATGCCACGACATGATCCAATGGTGACCTAAGTAATACACTGTTGTTTTGTTTTCCTGGTTGGATAACTTAAGTACTATAAGAAACATGTATCTGAAAATCTCTTAAAATCATATAACTGTATGAGTGTTATCACCAGAACTGCAATTAGTGGCTGCAGCACCTTAGGGCTCTTCTTTCTCCCTGAGAAATGCCTTTTAAAGTTCCCAGGAGATACAGCTGTTTTTCATTGATATGGAGAACTTGGAATCTTCACCCAGCAGTGCTTAGGGAGCTAATTTAATGAGAAATAATAGCAGAAATAATTGGGAATTTTCTAATGATGGAATTTCACTCCTTGGGAAATTCCACTTTATTGTAGTGGGAGCTTCCCACAGTAACATAACAGTTTTGAAGAAATTAAGGTCTTGGGAAGGGTTAGGGAAGAGCAAGGCAGAAAAATAAAACTCACCCATACCTTGAGAGCCTGGTGATTTGTCTGCTCTGTGAGAAATGGGAAAGACACCTTAGGCTGAGTTTCTGCCTTGTTCAGTACAAAGCTTTGTCTCCTGCTGGGAATGCCAAATAATGCCTTTAAGTCACCGTGGATTGGCAGGGTGTGTCTTTCTTGCTGGATAAATCCTACTTTGCTTATTTAACTATTTATTCAGCATATGATTTCCTTGAAACTCAATAATCTGTATCCTGAAGGAGTAGTAAAATATCCAGACAGATTTTAATTCTGAAAAGTATCTTCTTTAGTTGTTCTTGTTGGAGCGGAAGATCAAAAAAATTGCAGCGTTTTGTCTAAGTCACTCTAGACATCTCTGGACTACAGGGAATCATTCCCACTTCCTCCTCCCCAAGTTAAAAATTGAGTGTATATTATATAAATTAAATCCATATATTCAAAACAAACTTTTTCATCAGAGAATTTAAAAAAAAAAATTGAAGAACTTGAGATAGCCAGCACATGCCAGGCATTGAACTATTCATCCATTATCTTTAGTGAGATATTACTCATTGTTCAGGTTCCATAGAATATTAATTTTAAATCACATTTGATTATGTACCTTACTAAACCGCTATTTGATATGAACAATCACAGAAAACTACGGAGCTAAATAAATAGAGAGAAAACAAATAATAATAATAGTTAATAATAATAATAATAGTTAATAATAGTAGTTAATAATAATAGCAGCAACAAAAATAACAACAACTGAAATGAGTCTTGGTAGTTGTAGATGAAAATATTTCATTAGAGATCAATACTACAGTATTTTAAGTATAAGGCCAGGATGGCCGTGAGTTAATACTGAACAAGGAAGGTACTATTATTTAGAATGTGGTGTTTTACACACTTACACGTTTGCCATGTGGATATTTATGATGACGGCTATTTACGATTATATTGAGCCACTCTAAAACTTCTAGTTTTGACTACTCAGTGTAAAAGGAGAGGGATTCTCTAAAAGGAGATTCAGGTTCTTTCAAATAGCTCTAAATTGGGTTTCATACTGCTGCTATTGTTTGAAATCATGGCCTCTACAAGACAACAGTAGCTCTGCTGTTAAGTTCAGAGTGTCCAGCACTTTGTCTCACATTCCTGGTGCTATTGACTGCATTTATCAAAGGCAGAGGGGGGGAAAACTTTTCATGAGAGAAAAGCAGAAGTCCCTTCACAGACTCATCATTTCCTTCCTTGTACCTTTTCCCTGTCCTAATGACACCGTTCATTGCCGCACTGTGTTTATCAGCTTTCCAAAATCCCAGCAGCGACCTTGAAGCCTCAGCCCCCTATATTAGAAAATCTTGTCTGTGTAATTCTGATTGTTTTGTTTGTTTGTTTTGTTTGCTATTCCAAAATAATGTCACTTAACTGTTAAACCAAAAAAACCCCTCCTACTACCACAGTTGTGAGGCTTGTGTTCTCACAGAATGGTTTGGGTTGGAAAGTACCTTTAAAGATTACCTAGTCCAACCTCACTGCCATGGGCAAGGGCATCTTTCACGACTGCTCTCTGTGATATGTTACACTCTAAAATGATATGTTTCCGTCTGGTGCCCTATGGCACCTCTTTGTCTAGAGAACAATTGGTACTGGAATACAATGCCATTAAGCAGAAGGATTTGGAGGTTGATTCTGTAATGTTTTACACCATGTGTATTCAGCTGTCTGTGTGATAAATGGGTGAAAAGTGCCTTTGTTCTAACTTGGTAGCACGGTGGGGCCGCTGTGCAGAGCCCTAAGTGACAGCAGCAGCGAGAGAGCCAAGAGTGGTTGCCTTCTGACCCACATAAACCAAGATAACATCAACAAATATGACAATAGAAACAAAGTCAGGCAATCACTGGGGTTCTTTTCTGTTCCTCTAATGTAGAGTATTTCTTCAGGTAGAAAAAACAATTGTCACCCCAAAAAAGAGCTGAAGGGGCTGAAAATGTAAGTTCCTTCATGCTTGCTAGAATAAAAAACCTTACAAGACAGAATCTCACCCACCAAAAACTACTTTCCCTCACTATCCTCCTCCTCTCCATCACTCAGCAGAGGACCTAGAGCACTGCATTTTTGGTTTACAAGGATTGTAAATTGAAAAGAATATTCTGAAAAGAAATCACTAGTACTGCTACTACTTCTTTCAGGTCAAGATGATATAACTCTGTAACAGAAATGCAAATTTAATTTTAAGTTTCAGGGCAAATGGAAAACATTTTAAAATCAGGATGAAATAGGATTTTCAGTTATGAATTACTTAATATTTTCTGAATCCTCTTTTCTTTGTATTTCCTTCCTTTAAAATATTCTAGGGTTTAAGAAGAAAAATATTTCTTGTGATTATGATAAAAATAATAATATGATATAGAATTTCAATATTTCAAGATAAATTTAAATTTTTAAAAATCTTGAATATTTAATATTGTATGTGTGTGTGTGTGTGTTAGAGTGTGTATTTTGTTTTCTTTCTTCCTTCCCCTGACTGTAATAAATAGCTTAATACTATTGTAACTTCACTGTTAATTCTTGATTTCCTCCACAGACATCCTCCTTTGAGAATTCTCGCTCTTCAGAGAATCCAAAACCAAAGTTAAGGAGTTTTACTTAACAGCCCGGGGATTTAATTTTTGTTCTCAACTCGAGAAGCTCTGAGGCATCTGTTTAAATTTAAACAGTTAACTCTTGTGTCCCTATTGACTTCAGTGGGAATAGTGGCGATCTGAAAGGTAATATGAATAAGTGCTTTTGTTGGTTCAGGACACTGCTGCCATTCTCACTGGAGTTCAGCAATGAATGTATGCAACAGAAAATATGTGTGGCACTTGAACCAGAGGGGGTTCAAAACACTGCACAGCCAGTCCCATATGCTGTGAAAATAATTCACAATGCTGTATTTTTGATGCCTTCCTCTTGAAGTCAGATAAGTGTTGCAGAGTGGGAAAGGTTACACAGCTGCACACAGGCACATGCCAAGAGCTCTTATCTTCTTGTTACCTTACCACACACTGAGCTGATGGGCTTATAAAATTAAGGATTAGTTTAACAGCACCTTTGAAGAGAAGTGTTATAGATGTTGTAGAACAGTTTCTGGTAGAAAAAAAGCCAGCTCTAGCGAAGTTTAAGACAAACCAAATGCTGAAAAAGGTCAGGAGATCTTCAGAGCCCATACAGGGGGTTATTTCTAAAGAGCAGTGATAGCACCGCTGCCATGAAGGGATCACCAGCTCAGACTACACTGCTGCAGGTCAGTAGGAGCAGACTACTATTGAAGCTGCCTGTTACCTTGAGAGAGGAGTATGATAATTAACTCATCCTGCACAAGCATGAATTAGTTTTTTGACTGTAGGTAGTTCTCACAAAATCAACAGTTCAGCCAGCACAACTCCTTGCCCACATCCCGTCACTGGAGGACATGGGTAAGAATGAGATTGCTCAGAGGAATGTAGCATTAAACTCACTATGTTGACCAGGGGTTTGCAGAGCTTCATAAACCACCGTAAATCTGTCAGGAGCAGATTACAGAAAAAAATTAATAATTAAACAACTATACTTATACGATGAGGTCAGGAAACTGACTTGGCTAACATCACTTAGCTTTCAATTGAAAGAGTTTCCTGGGCCAGCTGGATAAAGGAATGAGGCTGGAATTACATGCCCAGGGCAGGAGGAAGTGCAGCAGCTATATCATCCTGAGCTGCTGTGAAACTGAGGTCTAAGAACGAGGGCAAGTACAGCAAGTCTCTCATGGTCACACTGCTCATCTTCGGCTAATCAGTAATGTAGAGATTACTGAGGCAAAGGTTGGGTTTGGAGTGTGATGGTTGGTTGCCAGTAATGAGACCATCCTCTATGAATTCGATTAGAATCGTGGATTTGTAGAATGGCTTGGGTTGCCAGGGACCTTAAAAGGTCATCCGGATCCACGGGCAGGGACACCTTTCAGTAGACCAGGTGGTTCAAAGCCCACTCTAACCTGACTGTGAACATCTCCAGGGACAGGGCATCCACATCTTCTCTGGGCAACCTGTTCCAGGGCCTCACCACCCTCACAGTGGAGAATTTCTTCATTATATCCAACCTAAATCCGTTGTCTTTCCTTTTAAAGCCATTATCCCTTGTCCTAATCTATCTTTCAACCTGTTTGTGCATCTGACATCCCCAGAATCTTACGGCAGCTGGTTCTACAGCCTGTGTTCCTAAACAAATATGTTGCTTTGAATAGGAAGAAGAATGTATATCCTTGCTCCTCTGCCCAGTCACATAATGCAATCAGAACTGAACCCCAGATCTGCTCACTGAGCTGTTCTAAAAACAAACAAAAAAAGAAAATATTTGAAATAAAACTGAAAACTTCTAATGTAAACCTGTCTTTTATCCTCAGTCTCTCATTTTATCAAGAAAGAAATTATTTCAGGATTTTTCTCAAAGAAGTTAAGAGTATTATGCTTTAAACTACAATACAAGAAAATTGAAGGATGGGACTCTTCATTCCATTCTTAATTTAACAGACAGAAGATATGAAAGGGCAAGCCACTCTGCTTGCCCTTTAGCAGCAGAAGAAAATTATTACATCTTTGCACGCCTCAGAAGTATGTCCTGACCGTATATTTAATAAGATCCCTTCCTTGTATCCACAAAGAACACATAGGAGGACTTTTATTCATAGAACAAAGAGATCTATAACCAAATATACTGTCCCAAGAATCGAAGTCAGTTTCATCACGTATGTCAAAGATCCCCTCTTATGAAAATTTGAAAATTTTTGAATGACTGATATGGCTAAGGAGGGAAAAGTTAATTTTTCAAGAAATCACAGGTTCAATGCTCTTATTGAAAAGTCTGGATTGTTGCTATATTTGCTGCAGAGATTTGACAAAAGAAAATATAAGTTCTTTCTAAGACAAATGGAGATCATACTTGTAATCTTTTTGTATCTATGAAATACAAAGATTTTAAAGTCTCTGCACTGGAGTTTTATCATCTCAGTTACTCAGCTGCAGTTACTGTAAAAACAAGGATAAGCTTTGCATTATTAACTAATGTGTTCTTTTCCAGACTAAAACAAAACTGTTTCTTTTGGCATATTGTCACTTTGGTTAAGCTTAAACAAGGGAAAATCCTGAAAATAGGCTTACTATTCTAACAGACCTGGTTTTGATTTAAGGTCAGGGCTCTCATCTGTCTGCTGGCTCTTCAACACTCTCTTCACCCTGTTCCAAGTCAAAGCTCCTCTGGACACGCGTATGTGTTGTCTGCTGTTCGGTTGTTTCTCACTGTTACAAGCAGTAAAGCTGTCACACTGTAGTGAGGGCTGGGGGTTTCACTGTCGTAGCTAGAGGACCTCAGTTCGCATGATGTCCGTGAGGTTTTGGAGTCAATTAGGCCAACACAAGAACAGACGTGCTACAGGCTTCATTATGGTATTGGGAATAGAACAGTGAATAACGTCATTTAATGTCAGCTACCAATGCAGAGAGTCACAGAAGGTTAAGTAAGTTTCTAAACATAAATACAATATATTCACACTTCAATAACTAAAATTAAATATCCAAAGCTTTGTATAAGTTCCTTAATAAAAGACTATTCTTAAAGTTGGCAAGCTGCTATCCTGCCAACAAGTAAAAAAGGTCTGCAGGCAGTTCAGACCTAGTCTAGGGAAGTCACTTTTGGTATTTGGGATCTTTTTCCTCCTCTGTCTCTTTCCAGTTGCCTTGTATTGGTCTCCTTCCAGTTTTTTTTCAAAATCTTCCCGCATTTTCTTCATTCTCTTCTGTTTGAATACTCCTTCAAACACCTCCTGGCACAGCCCTGTGATCAGGATGTTAAAATAGCTAAATTGTCAAAGTACAGCTGAAAAGATAACAGATCTCTGTGGCTAAAAAAATGAACCAGTCAAAAGTAGCCATGGAATTTTTTTTTGGTCAAAATCTGAAAACAAGGTCAGCTTCCATTTAAGTTCAAAACCAATTAAACTAAAGAGAATATAGGAAGCTGCTGTTTTCCAAACATGTCTGTGTGCCTTTATAGCCTATGACCCTTGGCCACTTTAATGAGGCTCAGGTCAGGTCTGTAATACAAAATTTTGCTGGAGCAGCTCTGTTGATGGGGAGGGTGGTAAAGTGTGATGTGTGATTGACAGAACTGTGCTGGTGAAATTGCTGGTGTAAGCACAGTCATATTGGCAAAACTGAGCTTTTGCTGAAGCTTCTTTTTATTCTGAGGAGTGTGGGGGGAGGGAGAAGGACAGCAGTGAGATTAAATGATTCCAGGCAAATCACAACTTTATTTGTATAAAATTCATTTGTATTAGGAAGGCTTTGCTGCTGAAATATATCAGTGATTAGAATCAGCCAGTCAGTTGTAGCATCTCACACTGGCACCTCAAGTCTGTGTGTCGGTGCCAGGGTAGGATAAGTAGGTGTCATACAAAGGGTCTGCATTTACAAAGCGGTCTCTGATATCCCTTTTCTAAGTGAAAGTAAAGCAAACGGAAGAAAAAAGAAGGATCACACTGTTACTGAAGAGGCATCCCAGATTTTAACATGGATCTGAAACGCCCCCTCATTTGGCACACAGGGATCACAGAAGTCTGTGATCACTGGAGAATCTTTAAAAAGCTGAAAAGTAATAGAGGTGGGAGAAGACCCTAATATGTTCTTGATTGATACATATATAGCTTCTCAAAGAAATGATACAATCAGATTGTTTTAATCTGGGCACCAAGTACCCAAAGAAAAGTAGTGGCTCATTTAGAGCCATCAGCTCTATTGGGTAATTACTTTAATTAGATAGTTTTTGAAAACTGCACATTAGCTACATGACAGATCAGAATTGTTTTGGTCTATTGAGTAATTATTTAATTAGGCCACATTTTAAAAACTGTTTATCTCTCATATAATGGTTGGAACCAACTCCTTCTGGTTTATTTTGTAATTATTTAATGAGGCCAAATGTATCCATTGCAAAAAATCCTGTCCAAGCACAGTGCTACTCTGTGCTGCAGGGGAAATGGAATAAAAAAGAATTCTATGGTGTTTTAATAAGAGTTTACTGCATGCAGGAAGCAAACGCCTTTCATTGGTAATGTTACAGGAATGGAAGCAATGAGGACAGAAAGACTACAGCCGTTGGGCAGAAGGGCCAATGCAAAAGGCTAAAAATTAATAAGAAGGAAAATGTTAGCCACTTTTGTTGGACCATCTATGCAAAGGTAAAAGTGGAAAGCAGCCAAGAGTCACCTTTTTTAATCTAGCCAAGGGAAAATGAATCAGGGATACAAGATATTCTGGCAAGGTAAAAATGAATCAGAGTTCTTAATTAAGCAGAGATAAAAGATCAAAGCAGAAGCATGGTCTAAGGAAACTTTGTTTCTTTGTAAAAAGTCAGCCTGGATTAGAAGGGAATGATGATCCAACATAATTTTTAACTAGGAAGATCTGCATACCAGATATGACCCTGTCAACGCTGAAGTCAGTGCCACAGCTTCCAGTCCTTTGAATGAGAGAAAACCTGAATGTGTGCCACTTCAAAAATTAATTATATTTTTCAAGGAGCCTTCTAGCAATGGAAAATACTATTCCAAAACATGCTTAAAATACATAAAAAGCCATTTTGGTGGTATATGCATGGATGAATGTGTATTTCGCTAAGATATTTAATAATACTTTTCTAAAAAAGACATTAGAAAAGTATGGAAAAAGAGCTGCAAAACCTAAGAGACTTAGGGAATTTTTGTACATACAGGAGACTTTTACAACATTCTTGCCAACCAGCCACAGATATTTAATATATCATTAAATTTACTAGTGCTGGATTTCATGGGGTGGTGGTGTTTTTAAAGAAACTCAAAAGACTGAAGGGATATAGGAACAGTGGAGATGGGAGAAACATAAGAGAGCAGCAGCATCTACCCACTGCATCCTATTGCGAGGAATGATATTAGTCTGCATGATTTTTTGAAGGTGGATAAGGGAGAAAAAGTTAAGGCAGAAGAGCGTCAAAGTAAAAGGAATGGAATGGCAATAGTGATCATGTTGCTGCAGCTGTTATGTCTAACCTTGCTTTACTGAAATAGCAATAGAGTTTCCAATCAAAAGATGAGACTTATTTCTGTAGCTGTAATGTATGAGACCTTTGCCCTTAATCCATCCAGAATTATGGCAGTTTAACAAATTGCTACCCATCAGTAGAGCTTCAGGAACTGTCTGTGTGCATACCCTGAGCGGTGTCTGGCAGGAGGTCTGAATTTGTTCAAGGGAGACTTATTTTATGCCACATTATCTCAAAACCAGGAAGAGCTTTTGAACATTCATAGCAGTTCCATTCTTCCCTAGCACTGCCATGGGTCTGAGCCAGTCAGCTCCTGAATTACTTGGGAAAACTTACTTGGCTTCGGAAGATGAGTGAGTCACAGAGCTCAGGGGCAGAAGACTTTTAAATCCACAAGGCATCATGAGCTTATCATACTTGAACTCCCATAAACTATTTTCATCCAGTTGGTCCGTATGGGGACCAAAGTTTATTGTTTGTCTATATCTTACACAGTTGAAGTCTCAAGGAAGAAAAAAAACCCAAAAGAGAAAAAAAAGGAAGAAATAGGCAAAAGCTCAGGATGCCCAAACTACTGCTAATCTGGATTTATGTGGAATATGAATCATTCATATTAATTTTTCTATCTACTCTGCTCCTCGGCTCAGTGGCTACGTAAAAGGACATATCTAACAGTTTTTAAAATTCCCCAGGCCTCAGTTCCTGCAAGGGTAATGTTTCTGGAGAGAAGTCAAAAAATTGCCTTGGCTTCATCTCAGGAGGTCCTTCAGACATTATTTCTACTATATTCTCTGATTCTTTCCAGACTATTGTCTGTTGCCAGAATCCCCTCTGAGCTTTGTTGGAAAAAACCCTATGCACTTCACTTGACTTTATTTTTCCTTCTTTTGGTCTGTGGGTATTGGGGCAGATTTCTCTTTCCAAGGAAAAATCTGTTTAAGAGTCTAAGAGTAGGAAAGTTCAAGGAATTTCACTGTTTCCCTCACATCATTCTTTGAGTCAATGTGCAGAGGAAGTGGGGTAAGAATGGGGAGAGGAAAAAGGGCTGGATGGTGACCTTTAAGTTGAATATCTTAAATGGTTTGGTCCTTAAAATCCTGGGAATCCCTGAGGCCTGTACCTCCTCACAGGACCTCAATCCACAGCTCTCTAATCGAGTGTGTCATGGCAGGACACTCACTCTACTTAAGGCACTTAGAAGTGATGCTGAGTTGGCTGAACAGTGGGATAAAATAGAGGGCTCTAGAGAGAGGAGGAGCAACCTGCTTGCGCAGAATTTACATTGTACATCTTCCTAAGCTTTTGTTGCTTAAAGAGACAAGTCACTTGACCTTCTTCTTTCTACATCAGTGGCTCAATACTAAAAGGAAGGGACAAAAAAGGTATGGGCCTAGGCAGGACTTCAGTCAGCACAACCTGAATCAGACTCAGAGCTCATCTTCCATGCTTTTGGCTACTTCCTGTTCCTTGTGTCTCTGGTATAAATGAGAGATAATGTTTGTGTGCCACAGGGAAATGCCATGGGCTGGGGGTGTTATACCCCCTTCAAAACATTAAAGCAATGTATAGCTGGTAAGAAACTCAAATGTTTTTTCCTCCATCTGGAAAAAGAAACGGCTTGGCATACTTTATTTGTAGCTAAATTTTAGCTACTTTTAGCCTCTCTAATAAAAGACATTGATATGAACTTTATGGTATTTTACTTGGATTCATCCCATTTGAGAATTACACAAGTGCAAGATATATGTTTAAAAATATGAAGTCTATTCTTTTAATACAAACAAATAACTCTAAGAGCCTCTGTTTATTTGCATGTAAAATGTGAGAAAGGAAGGAAAATGGTTTTCGGACATTTCTTATGGCAGTCCATCATAGGCCAAGTTTCAAATTTTGATGCCAAGTATATTTTTACAAGTCAGTTGTAAATCTTCAGTAACTATTATTTCTATTTGATTACTAACATTAGCTGAACTGTAGAACCAAAAAGATTCTGCAGGGAAGCTCATCAGTCCCTTCAGCCCTGACAGTGTCTGCCAGAGGGAAACCTTGGTTCCAGCACTGCCATGGTTCTCAGTTGTGGCAAAACATGATAATATGCATGAAAATCATCATGGATTTATAGAGATCATGTCATATTCTGAGAAAAATTGCCTAAATCATGCTTCAGGAAACCCTCTAAAGTTCCTATTTAGTGCTCTGAATTTTATTTCCAGCATAGCTGATTGCCAGGATATTTGTGCTTGAATTAAATTTTATTGCCTCATTATACTTGACTGATTTATGTAGAGGTATTTGTGTAACGATGAGCGAACCATTAGAAGATTTTAAGGCTTTGGTTCACTGCAGGGAAAATTT
Source organism: Rhagologus leucostigma (assembly GCA_013397725.1). Classification (NCBI taxonomy): domain Eukaryota; kingdom Metazoa; phylum Chordata; class Aves; order Passeriformes; genus Rhagologus; species Rhagologus leucostigma. The sequence continues at coordinate 635,879 of VZTD01001192.1, read as the reverse complement.
CTGCAGTTTCAATCTTGCTATTGGTTTGGAGTTCCCAAAAATGGGCTTTCTCATCACATTTTCCCCAGTATTTCCTAGTAATAAACCTGGCTAAAGCAACACGCTTGCGCTCAGTCAGGATTTACAGAGGTTTCTCAGAAGTGCTGTGGTTGTCATTCTGGAGTAGTGGAATTTCCTTTGCTCGTAAAAGGAAATTTTAGAGCAATGACAGCTTGTTTCAATACATTTATAATGCTGTTTTTCTCTCTGAGGGGTGCAGTGGAGCATTTTTAAAGCTGGGGAAGGAAAAAAGACAGGTGATGGAAGCAGATGTCTCCTAACTCTCCGTGTTGGTTTCGTGTCGCTGGGGATTTACAGAGTGGCAGAAATGGCTGATGCCATTTTCCTTTGTGCTGGGAGCCTGGAAAATGGACAGAGACTGGACAACGGGCAGAGGCTGAGGAAGCTCGTGCCCAGGCAGGTGAAAGGGGACCTGCCAAGACACCCCATGGGATGGTGACTCCCCGTGGAGGTCAACTGGGGGCTGCAGAGGCTCCCTGGGGTAGCAGTCAGTGTCTGTCTGGGCCCCAGCCAGGAGCAGGACAGCCTCAATCCTGGGCACTGGACAGGACAAGATGTCAGCCGTGGGTCGGCCGAGAGCACAAGGGACCTTGGGCTTCCAGCACAGGGACTGACAGACCTCACGGGGGTTAAAAGGGTGTTTTGGGCTATGGCTGTAAGAAGAGGACCCTGGAGGGCTGGGCAGGGACAGGGAGGCTCATCAGTCCCTTCAGCCCTGACACTGTCTCCCAGAGGGAAACCTTGCTACCAGCACTGCCATGGCTGCAAAGCTGAAAACTGTGACCAGGTGCTGTGTAAGTGCTGTGCAGCTGCAGCAAAACCCTCAGGACAAATGCCCCAGGAGGTGGGCAGAGGCAGCACTGCATCTTGCCCCACAGCTGGTTCCTGCACATCAACACAGGGGCTGTTCCTTGGGATGAACTCAGTGAGCTGAACTCGCACCATGACACTGGCAGAGCTCAGCTGGAAGGTGGACACGTGGTGCCTTGTCCCTAAGAGACTGAGGAGACAAGGTGGGAGCTTAGCACAAGCACAAGCCTCTGGAAAGCATCTGAGGCTGAAAAGGAAGGTGTTTTTGGAGTGTTAGTGTCTGTTGGGTGTGACAACCCCTTGCTGCACGTCTTTTCTGGATCACTTTCTTGGACTTCACTGCCTACGTTTCATCTAACTTCCATTTCAGGCACCAAGTAGGTGCTCTGGAACTCATCTTTCAGTCCTCTCTCCATAACAGAGCTCCAAAAAAAGGCAGTGACAATACACAAAACCCACCAACCTGCTGGGAAGTGGTGCTCAATATGTGTTTCCGTGTGTTTGGCTATTTTGAGCACAAAAGCAAACTTTTGTTTTGTGTTTTCTCAATTGTTGCCACTCATCTAAAAGTGAAAAAATGAATGCTGACTGAAACAAACCTCAGTCTTTGATCGAAGAATCTCTAATGTCAGAAAGTTATTATTTTGGGGCTCTGATGAAGAGGAGAAAAATGTTCTCTTTTCTCCTGCCATTGTGTCGTGTCATTTTGGAAGCTTCTCCAAACAGCTCTATTTTTTTTAATGGGAAATTAAAGACAGCACAAAACCTTTTAAAAGTTTTCCTCAATATTAGCATAAACATATGTGTTCTCTAGAGAGTGTGGTTGGTTTGGCTTTGCTTCTGAAGATTTGAAGATATCTGAACTGGATTTGCTCAGGCTAACTCCAGAGCTGGAGCTGGGTGAGGGGACACTGTAGGTAGCTTAAATTCTAAATCAGCTGCACAGAATTTGTGTTGTCTATTGATTACAAAGTGCCCTGGGGATTTCATGGACTTTGCCAATACAGAGCACAGACCTCAGCTGCAGTCTTTTATGCAGTTCAGATTTGCCTTCAGCCTTAGTGCACCACACAAACTCATCCTAGGTCACTCGGCGGGTGGAAATCTTAGAGTTAAAGCCTGGATATAAACAAAGAGATTATCTGGCCCTCCATCCTCCATTTATAAAGAAATACAATTACTTCTGTGTTAAAGATGTGATCCTCCCCATAAAACACCAGAATCATATAGATTTTAATTATTATTAACAATATTGTCCTGAATTCTCAAAAATCTCATAAAATGTGTCCATCCATAAGAGGTAATGGGGCTGCATGACACGCAGATATCACCCAGCATCTCTGGTAGCCAGAGCATTCAAATTGTGTTACTTTCTGCCAGTCCTCTGGGTTGTCATATGAAGTATATAAAGAAAATGGCAATACTCAGTATCATACCATATTTTGTTTTCTACTCTAAATACCTTTCTTTCAGATGTCAGTTCAGATTAAAACATGCAAATGGTTTAATCTTGTATATTGATGGCTTTTTCTGTATTTAAGCTTTCATTTTATTAAGCATATAGCTGAATCTCCTGCTATCCAAAATTTAGGAAAAATTCCAACCCTGGTATATTGAAGTTTAATTTATCCTTTTCTTCTTTCTTTTTTTAATTTTTTTTTTCTTTTTTTTTTCTTTTTTCCCCAATTTTCTTTCTTTTTCTTTTATTTTTTTTTAATTTTCCTCTGCACCTATGGTTTCTATCAGTATGGAGTGTTAAGACCAATACTTAATCCCACTCTTTTATCTCAGAAGGAGCAGGGCGGTTCTGAACAGCTAACTATTCTCATAAATTCCCAAGTTTAAAAACCTTACAGCAGCCCCCAGCCCATTACTCTTGCAAAGGGTGCTGATTTTTGCACAGATTAATGTAGGATGTTGTGGTATTTGCTTTTTATGCATGATATACAAAGGATCTGTTGAGTATCTTGGTTTGATTTTAAGATAGTCACGTTTATTTCTTGTTTGGATATCCATAATTTCAAAATAAGGAAAGTGCCTGAGGAAATTTCTGCAGTCTTCTCTTTCACAAAGGTAAAGTAGGGGAAAGAAAAAGGATACAGAAAAAAAAGTAGTTTTTTTCTCCCTGGTTCACAGAGGTTTAGCTGAAGGCTTTAATTGCTCCTAAACAATTAAGCTATGATTTTTTGCCTGGGTTCAGACCTTACATTTAGTTTTCTCTTATCAGACATATACAATTTCAAATCCTAACTTGTAAGAATGGCCTTGTCTACACGCTTGTCTAACTTGTTTGACTGCCTCCAAAGCTGAGCTCTGTTGATGCGTTTTAGGTTCTGTGTCCCTTAGGGGTGTGCAGATATGACCCAGTCCTTGGTGCTACGGTTTCTCTGAATGTGACTGAAAATTCAAACAAATGATCATTCTTTTTTGGAAAAGAAATGCAGAAGGAATGTAAATTAAAAAAAAGAATATTCATTCATAAATAATGGTAAATGCTTGTCAAAAGTTTATCAGGGTCCAAAAATAGGCATGTCTGTTCTTTCACGTATGTGCAACATTTCCAGCTTCACAACATGTTTGGAAATAATCAGGGTACAGTCACTAACCTAGAAGCTTTCTCTTCAGAATATTATGTAAGTTCATCTATTAGTCTTTTCCTTACAAAATGGCAACATGCTTTAAGCACAATTGTTTATAAAATTACTTCCCTCTATGAAACAGACTCTTTAATGTTAACCTTAATAAAGCGATTACTGGATTGTTTGCAGTAGAAATTAGACATGAGTATAAATTGTTCCATCTACAGTGATTTTTCTCTGCTCCAGTCAAAGATATGGTGCCCATGATGATGTGCTTATCATTCTCAGTGCAGGTGTTCAACCTTTTGCAGAATAAATCTGCCCAAATATGTTAGAGTTACGTCTGCTAAAAGGAAGCAAAATATACTTAATACTGTATAAAATTGCTGAAGAATAATTTTCTCTGAATAATTCTGCTTATATACTTTGCCAGTTCTGAGAATTTAACTGATAAAAGTGGAAATCAGGCAGGACCTGAATGTCCGGTTTGACCCCAGGCATATAATTTTGCCTACTCCTGACTGAAAAATGAGAAATTCTGTCATTTTTCATGCTTATTTTCATGTAATGTTTTGATTTGAAGGTTTAAAGAGAGAGAATATGTCATTTCCCTTGAGATTGTATTTTGATAATGCGTCCCTCTCACTCTCACAAATCTACTTCCTGTTGTTTTGAAGAGAGTTGACTTTCTTTCCAGCCTATTTGCTATTCCTTAAATGACAGAGCCCATATTTTCATTATTAAAATCTGATATTCAAGTCACCCTTAAATTTTCTGTCTGATTAATTAATCAGGCAGAGGTCTTTAATACCTGAATTTTAAAGTATTTTGTCTATAACTTGAGATTTTATTGTGTATCAATCACATGCATCCAACATAAGCAGAAAGAACCTTCATGCTTTTCAGGAATCAAACTGCATGCAGGTTTTGCATTCACACTTGAAAATGGCTGCTGAAAAATGTGAAGTATGTGTGGAAAAGGGTGCCACCAAAAATAGTGGCACTTAAGCCAAACAACTATATTATAAAATTTTTCCTACATTCATTCTTCTGAAATCACTGGAAACCATCACTGTGTACCTTGAGATGTGTTCTTTATTCATATTGTTTGCTTTTTTTTTTCCAAATGAAAGCTTAGAGATAACCTGCTGTGCATACCGAACACAGATCTTTCCACGATAAAAGATTTTTTGCATTTGCTAGTCATCTAATCATTTGGTCATCTTTAAGATGGTTTAGTAGGTATTTTCATGCCCTGTTTTTGCCCCTTTGGCAGAAGCAAGTTCAAGAGAAAACCTCCCTGGCAGATGGGAAATGCATACTTGGGAAGAACATGGTATTTATTAACATTTCATGGAGATATATAGATAGATAGATAGATAGATAGATAGATAGATAGATAGATAGATGTAGATATATATATACACACACACATTTTTTACCATGCAGCTTTACATTTTTTTTTATTCATTGTTATTGATGATATTTAACACACAAAGAAATTACATTGTCTTCAACAACCAGTGACAGCAATTGGGCCAAATGTAGCTTAATAGGAGTGACATTTCTCCTACCAGTGCAAGGAGAGGACTACGTGTGTTCATTCATGCTTGGAGCTTTCCTGCATTGTGTATTGCAGAGAGCTCACAGGGTTCATTTTGTGTGGAGGGACAGAAATCTTGTCAAAGCCATCCCTTACACAGACCCATTTGTCACTCAGGTACCATGAACCTGCTGCATGTTGGGGCAGCAGTTACACCAGAGCCTGCAGGATGAACTGGAGGCCATCTGGAGATCTGGGTGAAGTTTCATTGTGTAGCTGAAAATTTGCATTTATCATTTAAAGACTGTGAAGATGTCAGAGAAGTTGCTTGGTTGGAGTCATTCAGCTCCTCAGAAAGAAGATGGAGTAAATTTGTCGTCAACTGATGCCAGATTTGACACTGTGAAGTCCAAGCAGTTATATCAGTTTTCCCAAGACGTGTATCTGCTTTCCATTCCCCTCCTGCCTACTGATTTACTGAGTTATTCTGCATGTCTGTGTGTGCACTTTAAAGTCTTTTAAAATATCACTAAATACCATCATGTATTTAAAGATAGAATTATGAGCAGATCCTGAAGTATGCAGCCTACCAGATTTTACCTTTGACTACCATGCACTTTCTCTGACTTATGCTAAATATTTCAATTTCTGTTTACTAAATAATACATTTTTTTCCTTTTTTAAAAATCTTTCCTTTTTTACTCCTACCCATGATATTTCTTTACCCTTGAGTTTTCTTGGTGTATTTGCTTTCAGGGTGCAGTTTATTTTCCCAGAATAGTGAAGATTCAGACTTCTGTCAGACTTTCACTTCACCTACCTGTAATAGGGGATTTTCATTCACTACACTCAGTATTTAATAGCTATGGAGACAATCATGCCTCCTGCTGAGATGCTGTCCATCTGCTTCCAAGGTATTGTGACTAATGGGACTGAAAAATGATGCTCATCATATAACAGTAGTTTGAATGGGCATGAAGAGCTCTGCAATACGAGCAGACACAAACTTTGAATAAAAAAAGACAGGTCTTTCAGCATGTACCGTTGGTTTCCCGAAATGTTCAATATCGATCTTTTTTCTCCTAGTTCTGTTTTCCTGCTGAATTCCCACGTACTAATCAGAGTGAGAAAGTGTGTTGAAACTATTAGGAGACTGTACATCACACCAGGGTCTTCCATCTTAAAGGAGGGTGCTCAGGAGCTCTAATTCTACTTTCTTCTGTTCTCATAGTGGAAAATATAGATTATAAGGATTTTGGTGCCTTAGTATTTTGCTAAGACATTATTTAATTAAAAATTGATAGTAATAAAATTCCACTTTTTACTGGCTCAAGTCCACTTCTTACTGGCTCAAATTTGCCTGTTTTCATTGACTTGAGCAGTTCCACCGACAACAGCGAAGATACATTCTAACTAGAAATTTTTATTAGAGGTTTTTTTAAATCACATGTGGGTTTTAGTTCAATGAAAAATATGCAGGAGAGAGAAATACTTGGTATCCCATGGTAAGTCAGTTTATTGAATGATAATTTCCGTGCTCTTTAGCAATATAGGCTGTGTCAGCCTTCACAGTGTTTGTGCAGCCATCTGAGAGAGCGAAAATGCAGCTTTCTTACTCCTGGGGCAGCGTCATTGGTATGCTGGAGCTTACAGCTCAGCTGCAGATTGTGCTCAGGACAATGTCACTAAACACATTAAGCACCTACCCTTTTCATTAACAGGTTTAAAACAACCTGGAAGCACTGTTGACAAAGCTTATCGCGAATATGTTCCAGAGATGAGAGCAGGCATCAGTACTGCTGGAATTGAGCAGAGCATTGGATCTCTCTGACTATATTACCTGCCTCTACTACTGTTTTGTTCAAACACTTCACGGACTTTCACATTATTTACCCTCAAAAGGCTCTGTAGTGGCAGCTGTGCCTTTATCTCTGGTTTACACCGGAGGAAGTTAAGAGTATAGCTAAACAACTTGCCTAAAGTCATGCAGGAAGTATATAGTGAATAGAGAAGTTAAATGCTAGATTAGTTCACTGTTTGTTAGACTTTTCTTCCTTATTAAATAATTCTTGATTTTGTAGATGAAAATGAAGGAGTTATTTACTGTGAAATGAAGCATAGAACACAAATTCTAATGCTTTTACACGACCAGTCATAACACAGTACATGTATCTGAGCAATTGCTTAATGCAAGCTGGAACTTAGCAGGAACCATAGCAAGATTTTTCTTGGAAATGCATGTTGGCTGCATAAAAATTGAAATTATTTTTGTGTAAATGATTCCCAGCAATATTGTCCACAACTATCAGAAAACTGGCTTTGTATGGAGCACCAAACCACTACAAGTGAGTAGATTTGAAATGAAAGTGGGTAATGTAAAGCCTTTGCTCTTGGTTCACATTGTGCTATCACAGAAGTGCAGTCAGTGAGCCTTGTGTGTGAAGAACTAAGAGATGTGATGTGGATGGTGGAAAACATTTAGGTATTTACAATTTGTTATTGCATACCAGAGGAACTGTGAGATAGTGAGATTAAGAGTAACCACTTGCCAGATAACATCATATCAAGCATCTTTACTGGGGTTGCACATCTTAATGCTTATCTCAGAACTATCCAGGGAACTATACAGGAGACTTGTTTCACAAAATATCCTTTTCCCTACATTCAGAATGATTCAGAGATAGAGAAGGGGGGCAGTCTCTGGTTATAGACTTGCCACAAGGCATTCTAGTAAAAGATTAGTGAGACAGGATGGATGAGACTCGAATAATTTTATATAATCATATACTAAGAATCTTGTGCCATCCTGTAGAACAAAACACTCCTAGCTGCTTTGAAAAACCATGTGATTTCCATTAGATCTAGCCATCTGATTCTTCTCAGGTTGCTATTAATGGTCCCATCTATCACTATCTAGTGTGATATACAGTTCATCATCATTTCAATTTATTTCAGCGAGCAGAGAGTTTGTTATGGTGAAGTGTTGCTGGAGGGTACACTAGATGGCATTCTTGACAACTATGCATTTCTCTATACTCTTACTGATGCTCAAATATGGTTTAGGGATTCCTGGAATAATTTCAGCAAGTGTGCTAAATTCCCCATCTGTGGCAGATACTTAAATGCTACACATATAGTCCTGGCTGTATGTCACTTTCCTGGATACAGACGAGTGGATAACTGGTGTTTAAGCTTTGACAGCTCGTTAACTAGTCGTCATGGAATTGCTGGATTACCTGTTCAGAGACAGGAGTCTCTGCAGTGCAAATCAGGTTGCCTCTACTGACTTCAAATGGAGCAGGCTTCTTTACGTTAGCTTTGGATCTGCCCCACTGCCTTTAAAACTTGTACCCCTTGAAAGCTCTCCTGTGAAGAAGCCTGGGGCACACAATTATGATGACCTTCTTCATGATCTTATTGTAACATTCATCCTCTTTCCCCTTGTAATACTTGGCACCAACAGGTTGCATTTAATATTAGATAAAAACTAGCTTGAGGCAAACCGTTTCTGTTTACATTTTAAACTGCAGAGCATTCTTTGGGGATCTGTAAAAATAAAAGCCAACAGGCCTGATGTCCATCTTTTCAAGGCCCTTATCTGCACCATATAAATTAGCATAATCAGTATTTAGAGTTCTTGAAGAATATAAATCTATTGTATTTACATTTTTGTTAGCAATCCAGGAAACTTCATATAGGATTTGTTATCAATAAATATTTATGAATTCAAGATAATGTTTCTATCTGACACATATGTAGCAGTAGGAGGATTTTATGCTGCATTAATGTAAAAGAATGAAGTGCGATCAAAATGTCTCTGTTAGTTTGATTCAAAATGTCTAAGAAGGAAGTAATCTGTCAGTCAAGAATTATTACTCGCTAGAGGGATATTTATCAATCATTCTAACTGAAAAGAAAATCAAAGAGCAGACTCAACCTAAATATTCATCATTACTCTGGCTTTTGAGGTTTCAGATATGATTTCCTGGTCAGTGACTGTTTTTTCGAATAAACCGCTACAAGGCACAAGCAAAAGAGACTCTTGATGAAAGCAGCTTCTTGTGTCTGTTCTTTGTGGTCATCAGACCATGATCATCAAGCATGATCTGAAGTTTTGAATCAGTGAGCTGAAAGAGATCTTAAACCTTCATCTAGTGCACATGCATGCTTTAAAACAGGATGTATTGTTTTCAATCTATGTGAAATAACTTCCTCTGACCATCATTTGGTCATCACTGTTTGCATAGCATTTTGAACGTATGTTAAAACCGAGTAAATAACCAATCTAATCCAGTCAGATATGTAAATATTAAATATGTTGAACATTAACTTGAACATTCATCTGAGCAAAGTGGGAAAGGAATGCAGAATGTTGCAGTAGTATTTGTTTTTCATTAAAGGAGCTGCTTTATATTTTATAAAACTATTTTGGTGTTATTATACTGTATGCAATCCTTTAAATTTATGTTCCTCCCAAGTTTACCAAGTCTGCTATTTGGTTATCCCTGTTATTTACTTTCCATTTGCACCTATTTAAATGCACTCCTAAAGTAAGGTCAGTCACACTGTCATGTGCAACTAGTTTAGCCAAGCAGTTTGGTGGGCACTGAAAATTAGTCACAAATTGACAAATAATGTCACCTGGAGTTCTATTTGTGCAACTGTGTCATCTTTTGTCTTGATACACAGGGCTAAACCTTTCCCTGTACTTCCTTTTGCCTGTGGATTTTAGACTTTAGGGTAAGTTGGAGGGGAAGAAACACGGAAACTTAGATGAAACTGCACAGATTGTTTTAGTGTCATCTCATACTGAGTGATCTGTTTTAACAGAAAATAGTTTATCCAGCAAATTTTATTGTTTTTGAAACACATACAAATATGCTCTGACATGTTCCAGTGTGTGCAGCATTTGAAATTACTCATCCAATGACACACTAAGGGTTGATGGAGAGTTATTCACATGTGCCTGTGGGCATCCTGTCTGTGTGCCACACTCAGCACGACCCTCTTGCAGTAATAAGCAACAGTTCCAAACTTAAAAAGATTGACTGTTCTTCTGAGTTCTTCACTATGTGTATTTTGTTCTACATGTCTAATCCTTTGGCCATCTCTTTCATATGTGACACCATTTCTGTTTCCTTGTTGGATAAATTCCCATCCCAACATCAGCTCCCAAGACAAGCTCATGACCTGGTGCAGCATAAACACTTGTACATACACAGTTCGTGAGTCAACCCTTATTGACATGCTAAGCAAACAGAAATTGGCAGAAAGATAGAAGCAATAACAAGTACTATCAAACTAAATTTGCTGGTTTTGTTCTGAATAAGTATGTGTTTTGTCTTGGCCTTTTCTAGTTTTTATGTCATTTATTTAAAACTCCTTTCTGTAGCATCTCTTTCAAAACAAAATATCCGTAAAAGTACAGTTACTTCATTCTCTAAAAGATCACATAGGCATTATAATGACCCAAAGGTGAATGTCAGGCTATTAACAAACCTCTAACTAGGTGAGCTTTAATTGATTTGAGGTTTCATAATGAGATTTCACACAGCTCTGTATAGTGTGTAGCTGCATGGAGTTCAGCCACGTGTAATTTTTAAAGAGCAATTATAAGAATTCTTTGTTGGAATGTAATGTTCCCTGTAAAAGAGGATGAGCTGCCTCAGTGCTGCCAAAAAATTTCTGCATGATTCTCATATTAAATACATTAAAAATGTACAAGTGTACATATATGTGTATATGCAAACAGATGCATATATACATGTATATATACATATGTATGTATGCAAAGATACATATCTATACATATATGCATCTGTTTATACACCCAAATATATAAAGTTACAAACACCTACACTTATGGCATTTTTATGCATTATAAAACTTTGTATCCACATAGAAGAAATCAGTCCAGCCATGGTTTGAATACAGGGGATTTTGAACTTTTTTTAAAGCTATGACATGAAGGTAATTTTAATTAGAAGTACAAAAGAGGTTAATTTTGGACTCCTTTCTGTGCCAGGAAAGGCTAATGTGTAATTATGCTACGCTTTTAACGTCTCTTTAAAATGAAATCCCATTGGAACAGAAAAAGGTTAAAATAAATGCTACTTAGGCTCTCAGTGAAAATAATGGTTTTCACAATTCGTTTGCTCTTGGTTTACTTCATACAGCTGTGCATGGGAATCAGATCTGCAGGTCATTATACAGTATTGATGTTCACAGCTGAATCATCTGAAGAGATTGATTGAAAACATACTTCACCTTTGATGTGGGGTTTTTTTTCCCGCTGAGTTTGACTTCATATTTAGTTCATTATGGTATTCCTGGAATGCTGAGTCTTTTTGTTGTCCGTACACCCATGAGGGCAGCAAAAGGTCTAGCTTACACTAATAGATGCAAATTATATCTAATATTCTATACTTAAATAGATCTCAATCTACTCTCTTAAATTACTAAAGTCCAAGAAATATAAATAGAAAGCAACTTTGGATCATATTGATGTGAAAAATACCATAGCACAAAGATTTAGGTGTTGAGTTTTGACCTTAACTTTGCATTATACACTGTTCCTGGATGAAGTCAAAAGCTTAATGTTAGGCTTTATTATATTCATTAGCAATCTTTCATATTGTACTGGCCTTGCATGTCAAGCAAAAACACATTAAAATGTGTGTTATGCCACTAAGAGATGATGTAAATCTTTATTGAGTCTTTACCTCTTTTCACGTTGAAGGTTGGTTAATCCCTTCAATTTTCTTTTGTGGAGGGATAAATAGACCACACAAGAGCCAGCGGGATGAGACTAAATCGTATAATCTCTGACCAAAAAGAAGAAGAAGCACAAAGTCTGTGTGTTTCTGAGGTAGATACACAGGGTATAGATAGCAAAGCTGGAGACTGGCCATGCTCAAATGTATCATCTTGGGAACAGGCTTCACAGAGAAGTGGTGGATGTCCCCCAGAGAAGTGGTGGATGTCCCATCCTTAGAACTGTTCAAGGCCAGGCTACATGGGACCCCGAGCAACTAGATCTAGTGGGTGGCATCCCTACCCATGGGAGCTGGAACTAGATGGTCTTTGAGGTGCTTTCTAACCCAATTCATTCTATGATTCCGTGATCTTTCTGACCAGAAGTGATTTCTCTGTGTCTGATAATGGTGGATCAGCTATTACCTTATCTGTCCCTATTTTGCATAATTAAGCATAAGATGTGTTTGTGAACTCTACAAGGAAACATGTTTGAAAGAGACTGGGTTATTAAAGAAGAAGAAATGACAAGAAATACTGAATTTCTGTGTTCATACCTTCTATGCAAAACATATCTTCTTGGATTTCCCACAAGAGACACTGCCGTGGTATATGATGCTTGCTCTCATCACAGACATCAGGTTATGGCTGACAATCTTTGAAAATTTGTGTTCAATCTGAAGTAGACACCGGCCACAGCCAGTTCCATGTACTTTGTAAATAGCATCTGGATAGGGCACAGACTGAGTTTGAGGCTCTTTTCAGCTTCCAGGAATAGTTCAATTCCTCTTAGTTTATCCTCAGGCAAATGCAATAACCACAGAGCTCCAGGTAACACTGGCAGCTGGGGGAAGAAAGATAAATTCCACACACTTGTTGAAACTTGTTTTGTCACTTTTCAGAGAAGAATGCAGGATTCGGGGTCAGAGAAGAATGCAGGATCCAGGGAATTTTAAACGGAAAGCACAGTTGAGTAGCTACTCAGTAGTCAAGTCACAAAGGATGTGTCATTCTCAGAGGAGTCATGCTGACTTTTCTGGTTTCTTTCTGGACCAAAGAACCTTAGTTATTTTATGCATAGCCTATTACCTCTGACCACTGACCTAAGAAGAAAGAAAACCCTTTGGCAGGGGAAGAAACTAACTTTAATCTCCCACTTCCTGAGGAAGCCCCTATGTTTTAAATCAATGGTTTAATTGCACTGTGTCCTCTCCACAAATTGAATAGCTGTGAAAGCACTTAATATTTTCTGGGAATCTGATCTGGTCTATATGCATAAGCTCTACCCTGATAATGCTTACCAAGCCAGGAAGACCCTGAGGGGAATTCAGTGAAGGAAGGCAGCCGGGTCTTCAGTGAGATCTTTAAGTGCAATATTCAACAGTGTAATGTTCAACCATGTCAGAACATGAGCTCTTCTGCAAGTGTGCAGAAGTTAAGCTCTTTGGAAAGTCTAAGGTCACGAAATGCAACAACTGTGAAGACTAGGTGCCTTTGATGCTTCTGTGGCATCTGAAAAGGGGCTTTCAGGAACTCCATTTTGGATGTAGTTACCAAAATGTCAACCTTTCCCCAGATAGGTGCCTAGATCCTTTTCTTTTTGCTTATTTTTGGGTTTGTATCCAACCTTAAATCCTAGGCCAGAAAACATCTTGCCCCTAAGCAAGACTTGTGTGATCTTGTACCCAGTAAGGTGAGCTTGAGTATGAAATGGACCCTCTAGTTACCTCTCTCAAGAGCCAGCTGGTGCTCAGCATGACAGCTTTACAGCTGTTTAACCATGAGAATGATTGAACAGAGGGTTTCTTTTGTCTTCTGAATATGTATAGTGCATAAAAAAAAAAAAAGGCTGTGTGGGATGTAAGCTCTCTATCAGCAGGTCAATGTGATGAGGAATATAGTGGTAAAAGCCAGATACTCTGAATCACGTCTTATTTCCAGCTGCGGGTAAAACCTTATCCTCAGTGGAAACACATGGTTATTGATTCAGAGGTGGCAGGAGTTTCTTGTAGACATATGTCAGACATAAATATTTAGCTAACATATAGAGGACTGCATAATTTAACTACAAACTTAAAAGGTTCACTGAGGTTCAGATGGACTCTTTATAAGTAAGCAAAGTATCTCTCTCTTTACTTAATTCTAGAGATCATATTTTCATAGCAATACTATTATCTTACATGTTCATCTCTGAAGATCTTGCTTTCTCCAAAAGCAGGAAATTATTCTGATAACAAAAAAGAGTGCCTTTATGCAAATAGTACGTACAAAACCACTTCCTCTGAAGAAACAACATAAATTATAGGGCAGAAGCCATTTAGGCATCTTAAGTACTGGTTAAATAATTAGACATGATTAGTACAATAATAAAATATTTATTATCAGCTATTTTCTATCAATTCAAGAAGTCGCATGTGTTGTTCCCTGGAGGAAACTACTGTCTTGTGGCTGGAGAGTACACTTTTCAGGGGAAGGAGAAGTTCATTAACAGATGCATCTTTGTACTGCTGCAGTCAGTCAAGTGGGGAACCTGCTTCTATCAGTAGCAGGACAGTCTACTGATGCTAAACAGAAGATGAAAATTCTTATGTGATTCAAGATCTCCTGCTTCTGATGTGGAGATACCCAATAGGAGAAAATGTGTGAGGTGTAATTAGGCACAGACCTTCACATTTCAATGTATTTACCAAGATACTGGGAAGAATCTGAGGCCCTGGTATAGAAAAGTCTCTTGAGCTTTGCTTTTATGAGTACTTCAGCTTTCAGCCTCTGTAAAAGTGCAGCAGAGGAGATGCTGCACAGTCTGGAGAAGAGGGTTTTCTGTCCCACCTGAAATCTGCTCAATTGCTTGTAGGAGATACAAAACAGCCTGTACAGTCAAAATTGCTACGTTTTCAGGAGACAGAAATACCTGGAGGACCAGTCCTTGTGTTCCTGATATAATACTAACATGATATTCTCACTGCATTAGGAGCACAGGTTTTTTCCCAGTCCTTAATATAAGCTTCCAACATACTGTGGGCAATGAAGTGTAGCCACAATGAAATCCAGCAGCATATTCCAGCAAACATAGTAGCTGAGCATAGACAAATTAGAATAAATTGTTAACAACTCTCTGCAGATGTCTCTACTTTGCTATATACAATAGCTTTCCATTTTTGAGGCATCTTCAAAAGAGGTAGGTTTGTTTACAGCACTTTAACCAAATAGTTTGCTTTACACTGAGCATTTCCCATTATGGTCAGTATTCAAGTATGGAAATGGGCAATATCTTTGTACTTACAGAATTCTAACACTGTTGTTGCAGTTTTGGTTGGTTTGGTTTAAAATTAATTGTAATAAATTATATTTTTTGAGAATTTTAATTTGATTGATCAATTCTTCACCCTTAAGATGATTATTTTTTTAGTGGGATTTTTTGCTATGGAAACCAGAAACTATTTGACTTGTTAAAACTCATAGTGCCTGGGAGGCACTTCCAATCTACTGTATGAGGCATTTCTGAACCAGATTGCATCCACACAATTTAATTTAATAGCTCCGGATATATTTAGTCTTCATGAATTTCCTGAATCCCATTTTGAACCTAAATATATACATATATTTAAGGGAGTGTGTAAGCTGCTTGTAGCAATGAATTTAAATAACTATGCTTTGATCTATCTATCAGATCTGAGTACAGGGTAAGACCCCAAGTTTCTCATGTTTGTGAGATGAGATTTTACAAGATCACACTGGAACCGTGCTAGAATATGTGATAAGACTGACAGTGGTGTAGCCACATAGCAACCTATGGGAAAAACCTAAGAATAATTATATAACTTCTGCGTGAAATGTCAAAGGTTATAAAGAAATGATTTTGAGAGTTAATGCAACTTCAGGCTCTTTATTCCACTTACAGTCATGGACAGAATTTGTGTATCTACAACTCACCTTTGGTGTTTGGCCACCTGCACTACCTTACAAAAGACAGAAACCTGTCAGTGTGTTATACTCTGTCATGTTAACGTCATTAAATTTGTTGACTTCAAAACCCTGTCAGATGTACAAGGATTACTTTATAAGTTCATTAGTGATAAAAAAATCACTAAACTTTCAAAGTCTTACCTAATAATTGGAAATAATTAATATTTCTAACTGCTTTAACAGTAGTGTCTGCTTTAAAAGACAATTAATGGCTTTTCTGAGCTACTAATCTTCCTCAAAAAGATTAGTTCTGATGATCACTCTTCCTTCCCTTTCCTCAGCTTTAAAAATTTCACACAATTTTTTTCCAGGAAGCCTTACCACAACTACAAAGCACAGTTTCATCATTCACCTGTATTCTCCATCATGAGGTTTTACTAACTATGTGAAAATAAACATATGGAGCACTAGAAAAAGTAGAATAGAGTGTACTTCTCACTTGATGACAATGGTCTTTGTCTGATTTTTGAGATTCATGTGAATTCTGCCCTAGCAAAGCCTTAAAACAAACAAACTGCTCCATCTTACTGGCTTGAAGAGAGTTGTAAGAGATAATTTCTTTTTCCATGTACGTCTACAGCTATCAGAAAGTGATGTTCTGTATTCCTTCAATGAGAGCAAGACTGGAGTTTTGAAAATCCATCTTTTTTTAAACAAAGTAATTTAAAGAGACACTTGCAAAATAGTTAAGTACGGAGTAATCATTTGGTTTGAAAGCCACATTTCAAGGCAGCCAAGTAGCTCATCTTTCACCAGTTTTTGGCCTCACCATGTAAACTAGAAAATATTCATTCCACTTAACAATAGTATTTTAGTAATCATAACATTATCAAGATTTTAAAGAAGCAGGCTATTGATTTCCTCCTCTGAAACTTTTAGATAAGGTCTTATATTGTAGGAAATGTTCCAGAGTAGATACAGGCTCAGCAGAAAAATTATACGTTCATTTGATTTCTCTTGTTTCCTTAGGAGTGCTTCTCGTAAAAATCATGTCTCAGTCAGAGATGGACAGTCCAGGGAAGAATCATTTAATAAAAGGTAGCCCTCAAGGATCAGAAACATTCTGACATATTGATGTTTTGCTAAATACTCTCACCAATGCCTGCAGCTGATTGCTTTAATAGGATTTTTTATAAAGGACAAATCAAAAACTTTATTTGTCAAGAGTCGCTATGGTCAATTCTGTGAACTTCTGTCTCTACTTCATTTATTATATGGCAACCACGTACTAAATCTTTAAAATTACATTTAAAATAAATAAATACATTCAAGTGGAGAGCATAAGTTAAAAGGTGTTGCAGTCTTTGCTTTTTTTGGTGTAATATGATCTAGCTGAGGTAGATACAAATTATGGAATATAGAAAACATAACACCCTGTTCCATCCAGAAATGCAAATTTCTGCAATGCAAATAAGATACCTTATTGCATCTTTCTAATTTCCTTTGTCATTATTAACTTGACCAGAAAGATGATCCAAATTAAGCAAATCCTGAGCCCATTTCTGTGGTGAAAGTGTTGATTAACTGCCCAGAATGAGAGACTTTGTTGATTTGAGCAGTGGATATTGAAGAGGTTTGAAAACTAACTTTATCTCTGACATTTCAGTTCAAATTTATGCCATGTTTTTTTATCAATGTAGAGTGAAAACTGGTGCATAACATAGAACTTTCAAGTTATAAAGTCAGGCAAATCTGAACTAGCATTTTTGTTGACAAGATACATAGGATTCTATGTGTGATGAAGATTTAATTGCGTTTTAATGATCAGATGGAAATAGTTTTCAGATTAAAAACAATCCTCAGAAATGCCTCTCCAAAGGCATATCTTGTGCATGCCAGGACAGGGTTTTCTCAGTATATACATTTTTTTCTCTGGTAACAATAATTTAATTTTTTTTCACTAGTGTTCCTGGATGTCAGATGCAGTTGTAGGGTGGCTGAAGGAGAATGAACACAGAGCAACAAGTCCAAAAGGATATGCTTATAATTGCCTGGTTTTGGTCCTATAGTGCTTTTGTAAAGTTAAGAGTATTATTAAAAAGAAGATAAAATTCTTTTGGGAATAAAAAGTGTATTCTTTATAGTTAAACTGTTCCACAGAGAATTTATTACTTGTGAATGGCACTTAAAGAGACAGAAACTGTATTAGCTCCATGTCCTTAAACTAGCTGAACACACAGATGAAAAGCATTTATTCGAATGCAGAGCAATGAATATTGAATTTGTTAATGTTTGACTTTTCTGTGCTCTTCCAAGCTCCTACAGCCTTGCCAGGGTGCAGGATGATGTGTATCACTTCCCTGGAAGCCAACAAGCAATTTAGAAGCAAAGAATATGTGGGCAGAGTGAGTGATTGCCTGCACTAAAGGTCTATTTGGAGGTTTAAAATAAATTTCCCTGAAGATGCTTGGTGGGGCTAATGTCTCTTTTTTAAAAAACACAATGATGGAAACTAATGATTTTAATGGCTTTTTAAATGTAAATGCCAAAATTTTGAATCTTAATCCTTTCTTTTATGTGAAAGTAGCATTTTCACATAAAAACCTTTAAAGACAGAAGAAAAAATTATATAACTGGGACTTTTTTGTGTGACTGGTATTAACACTACTCATAATCTGAGTATTAATAAATTGTTTACAAAGACACTCAATATACATATTCAGTCTTTTTCATCTTTCAAACCACTATGCAGAATTGCACAGCAAATTAGAGCAAGTGGAATTCTTCATCTTCTTTAGAACATCTGTGGACTGACGATGTTCACTGAACTGTAAAAGGAAGAAGAAGAAATAATTGTTTAAAAATAAATACAATATTATTTTAAAAAGTTCAGAAGGCTTGTCTATGGACGTAAGGATCCATGCAACTCTTCTGTCAATATGACTGGCATTATAGCCACTCATTTGCTTTTCATCAATAAAATTCACAAAATTATAATTTAAACTCTTTTGTAAAATAAAATCCATAGTCAAGATAAACATTTTTTAAAAACTAGAACTGTATAACTTAATGCATTTATAAAACATCAGGCGCTCGACTTCATGAAATATTTACTTCTCAGATCTTCAAAATATACATAGTTTCTCAAAAAATTTAACTGGGATCAAGCAGATAAACTCTGCCTAACAGCTGAAAGTGTTAGTCATCGGGTTTTTTGGAGTAAGTTTTTAAATTATTACTTCTCTTGTAAGTTAGAGAGCACTGGCTTTGAGCTTTACAGTTATGCTTTGTTCCTGTGCAGTTCTCAGCATGCAAAATGTTTATAAGGTAGGGATAAATGGAACTCTTCAGATTCAGCTATTTTAAAGCTTATAAAATATTAAAAAGTAATATAAGGAAATGCATAGCAAACAATAGGAAGAACTGCGTTGAGATGATCAAGTGTTTTATTTTTCTCGTGGTGCATTCTTTTAGTCTTTATTTTAATATAACAGTGTCATAATAGAAGAAAATGGATCAAAATGAGTCAGTGCAGTTGCTTCATGGATATGTTTAGTTTATACAGTCATAGTTGAAAATCATGAAAAGAGAAATGCCAGTACCACAGCTGTGATTTCACAAACTTCCAGCTTTTCCAGTAACTGAAAAAGAAGCACATGAAACACTGTCAGATTCTTTAAGAGATCCAAATTTCTAATAGAGGTGTGAAACAATTATAATTTGTATCTGCCTCAAAAGATTGCAAGAAAAAGAATTGATAACGATATGTATTGAAAAGTGGGATAGATAACAAAAGTTGAAGGTGGCATTATGGCTGCAGGCACTTTTGTATGCTTTGGAAAGACTCTAAAAAGGTTATTGGTAGAAAGGAGAAACCAGAGAGCTAATGCTCGTCTTGTCTCTAGAACTAATCTTTTTCTTCTGCATTCCGAAAAACGCCTCACAGGCAAAACATCACCTCTAACCTTGTTTTCTGTTCTGTGTATTTTATTAACCTTTCTTTTCCAAGTCTACAGTTTTCACTCAAGTGCAGTCCCGATAGCAATCTAGGTTGACTGATTATTATTTTTTTACAATGACTAAGGTGTTACCATGATATTAGTTCAGCAAAAAGGCCATGTTTAGTTGCCATGGCAATTAAACAATAATAACTGCAGTCTTTACTTGTCTATCACAGTTGTCAATCCAGCTCCTGCTTCCTAGTGCCAAATTTACTTTTTTTCTTTAGTCAATGTTGCTTCATTCAGGTAATGCAGCTGAGCTTGTTCTGAAGCAGGAAACAAGCAGTTGTGGGCCTGTTGTAGCTGGATACAAGTCTAGGCATCCATGGCATGGGTCAGTGTTGGCCAAGTGCTGGACTTGAGGAACCAAATGAGTTAAATGAGTTAATCTCTGCGCCGCTGAGATGACAGATAAATATGTGCTAAGCTCTGTTTTACAGTGACCTTTGGGAAGCACAGACAACATTTCCCGTCAAAATTCTACATCACCATGAATATCTTTGGGCTTCCAATATTTTGATCCTTCTGGGATTGATTTAGGGCACAACTAATGATCTATCTGGGAAAAAAAAATCAAGAATAAAATACAAAGCATGCAGACATCTGACTTGTTTCTTCTTTGAAGGGTGCTTATTAAAAGGACATGATTTTCATTGAAAAAAAAGGTAAGCTTTTGTACCCTTGGGGTTTCTTTAAGTTGTCAGTGTTATGGGTTTGGGAGCACCTCCCAGTTGCCGTGTGGGACATATAGTTTAGTAACTCTGGATTGGATAAGAGTATACAGCACAGAAAAATGCAGGCCTGCCTCTTTCTCTGTAGCTTCTGTGCAGGGGAAACCATGACTGTGTTCATAGGTCAAATGCAGCTGTGGTTCACTTATGTAGGATCACACAGCTCTGGGATGCTTCGGAGCACAGTCCAGAAGGTGAGCCTGGACACAGCTTCAGAGCAGCAATACCAAGAGATGTGTTCTCAGCAGCCATTTCTCACACCGTGTTGACAAAATAAACGTGGTCTGTGCACATCTCTTGTCTTTATGCTTTCACTTTGTGGGACTGCACCTGATTAAAGAAATGTTCTAATCAATGAAACATCTCTGGGCAAGCAAAAAACAGCTCACTTAATGTGTTGGACCATCTGACAGATGGTAACTGCTGGTGTTGTCCTTGACAATAAACTGCTCCTTTGTGCAGTAAGTACGTTTAGTAAATGAAAACTGTCTCCTCAGTTGTACACCAGGTTTGTTTTTGTTTTTTTTTTTTTTTTCTGTTGAGCCTTGTCACCAAAATCCTAGGTCAGAATATTCTGATAACACACAGTTCAGGAACTGTACAGCTGAGACACAAAGTTTGTTATTGTGTTGGCCATTTTCATTCATGCCTCACTATTAGAAGGCTATTTCAATAATCAGCCTGAAAAATCATTTATAGGTAGCTTATTTCACAAATGATAATATGACTTTTTGCTTTTCAATACATTTTCATTACCGGTCTATATTAAATTGTTCATGTCCTAAATTAACAATATGGCATTAAAATAATTATTTTGTCAATCAATTACCAAGCCGACAGAAGAATAAAAAGTTGAAGGATGAAAGGAAGCTCCTAAAATTTATCCCCATGTGAATAGAAACTTTTCTTCTATCAATACTAGACTGTTGGAATTATTTCCAACCCAGATCCCCAAAACTTTACATTTCCATATCCCTTCCCTGAGGTAAGCACCTTATAGGGCACTAAGATCTGTGCTAGGCCATCTCCTCTTCTGATATCCTATAACAACCTCTGGAGCCCTCTTGCCTCCAAATTCTGTTGAAAGGTTCTCATCAATGTTGAAGCATGTTCAGGCTAGAAGGAACATATGAAGGAACAAATGAAGAAACAGTTCCAAAAAGTTTCTTTAATTTTTATTCTTATTATTACTGGAGATCCTTTCCACCCTTGCTTTGCCTGAGAGCTTCCACACTCAAAATCTTTTCTGCTCTGTGTCTTCACTGATGCCCCTTTTACCTTCTTGTTTTGTTCTTTCATTCTCCTTATCTCCTTCCAACAGTACATGCCTTGGTTACTTCACCGCTAGTGTTGCTCTTTTTGCAGTCCTGGACCTGACATGACGTTGGCCCTCTATCACTCACTCGCTCTATAATTTTCTGGCTTTATATCTTTACACCTCAGGTTTTTCAAGAGGGACTATCTGCTGGCTTCTGGTGATTCATCAGAACGTAGCACTGTATCCTAGATCTTTGCTGATATTTCCGTGTTTCTGTGATAGCAATCAGATAGCAATACTTCAGTTTACTGTAACTACAATGAAAGAATTTGGAGTGCACCCTGTCTAAACAACTTGTCTTGAACTGCAGGAAAAGAGAAGTGAACACTGCTTCTCTTGTTAAAAACAATGAACATCCTGAAAAGGCAGTTCACCAGCAGTGCTCATCCCAGAAAACCTGAAAATGGGGAGAGAGAGAGAATGTTTTCCTGAATTCCAGTGAGCCATTATATCAGATTTGCCTTCACCATGGCCAGGGATTCACATCCAAGATAAACTAACCAAAGAGTTTTATTCAACAACAGTCAAGTTGTAGCAGGGTCAGACATACAACAGGAGAGCATGTCACATCTGCTGACTTCTCAGTCTAAACAGAAACAAATTCACTTCTCGGCCTGTTTGCTTATAGAGGGAAGGTGCCTCAGCCCAAAATTCGTAATGTTACCTTGACCACTGAAAGATGCAGTCACATTCCTTACAGAAAAGAGCTTCAATACCTGACAACAGGCAAACTTTAATTCTTGGCTTACTTAATTCTTTTTCAGAACAATCTCTTCCTTACAAGAACAAAACCAGGGATTTGAGTATTATTTATCCTTTTCACTCAAAAAGAAGCAAGTTAAAAGAGGAGGGCAAAGCAATCTGTGTCTTTAAAAAATTAAAGAATTCTATCTTGTTCAGATTAAGCCAAAACATTTTCAATATAATAAGCAAAGAAAAATCCTTTCAGCAATGGAGGCAATGTTAATATAAAAGAGTGATTTTAGAAAATCTTTTCCCACCGTTTTTTGTAATGAGAAGTATCCATGTATTATTTTCCTACAAGCATGAAATTATCGTATTAATATTTTTTGGTTTCCTGACAGCACCTTTTACCTAAAGGATTCTGACTTATAGTTCAACAAATTCTCTCCATAAGGAAAAGCTGAAGGCAGCATAGTGGAAGAGGCTGGAATGCTTGTAGGTATGATTTCTCAATGTATGCTGCTGTGCAACGGGGACTTTGCTTGAGAGTATATTTTCAGTCAATGATTTTAATATTTCTATATAATGCATCAGAATCAATATGTTGAACTGAATTTTGCTAGTTTGTCAATTTCTGAATTTCAGGGAATTTCTTACATTCTGAATACACTTGGCCAGACCCTAAACTTCTCTATTTCCAGAAAAATGACACACAGCCATGACAGGGAAAAAATAAACAGAGTCCGCAGCTGTCTTTGTTAAAACCAGTATGCATTCTATTGTTCTGGTTCTGTTGGTTTGGAGTTTTTTTCCACCTCTACGAGGAAATAATCTTAACAGTACCTTCTCAAAAAGGATTTTCAGTTCAATATTTTATAATAAATCTCTCTTTTCTACTTCCCGTAGAGTAAGAAATGAAAAGCCAGTTGAGGGACCATATGGCTTAGAAGTTCTCATTTGTTTAGTTAGATGATACCACAGACAGGAAATCAACGTATAGGAATTTCACAACCACATTTCCATCTGTTTTATGTGGGTGATGCCATCAAAGAAGATGACAAGTCTTAGCAATCCTCCAGCATATGTCAGCTTTTGGTAGTGCTACAGGTCCAAAGTCCATTCTCACACCTGCCTCAAGCAGCAGCAGGAGCCAAAATTGGAGATGATCTCTGTGGAAGGCCTATGGCTATACAACATGGTTAGCTCTGAACTGTGATATTTCTGGTTTGAGCTGTGTTTGATAAGACATGCCATCATTTGTCATAGAAGTTCTGGTGTAATTAGTACCAGCTGAAATAAATTTCAGTATACAAAGATCAAAACAAGATTTTTTTATAACATGCTGGCAGGCTATAAATCTGCTCATCAGGTGCAGGATCTACTGAGAGTTAATAGTTACTGGAGAGTATAAAGGCCCCGTCTGAAATCAGACATTAAATCTCACAATTCCTGTGTGCTTTGAAGTCATTCCCACTCTCCATGTCTGGAGGGTGTAAAGGAAAACCAAAGTTGGATTTGTATGTCATTCAAAAGAAGAGATCAATTAAAACATTTAGGAACATTATTAGTGCCATTTACATTTCATGGAGAGTCTTGTAACTATGCTAGTTTTGATAATTTTCTCTCAAATAAAAGAAATTCAAGCTGCTCGTTCTAGTTACTGTTCTCAAAATACCGGAGAAATGGTCAATTACAAATTCAGCCTCTAAAGAGGAATTTAATCAAGAGACGAGAATTTTCATTCTTGTATAAATAATCAACTGAGTTTTTCAATTTGCATTCAACTACTTGTGCTTTCACTTGCAGGTCTTAATTAGGATCGCTATTGCATCTTGTAGACAGCTAGACTATTAGTATTGTTGGTAGCTTGCCACCATATTTGGCAGCCCAACAGAACTGCAAAAGCTGAAAAATAAGCCTATTAAAAAAGTCAGTAAAGCCAACATCCTTTCTGAAAGCTTTAATCTAGGTATCCATATGCCGTACCTTTGCTGAGAGTAAAAATTATCAACCTACTGCTCTGCTTCCATCTATCAGAGCGTTTTCTCTGAATACCATTTCAGAAGAAATTATCTTTCTTTTGCTATCAGCCTGGATATTGATTATCATTTTCAGATTCTTCTGCCTTTCATGTAAGCACTCTTGAGAAGGCTGCTTAGGTCTAAAGGGAACACTTTTATTTCTTGTAATTACATTTAGACTGCATGATGGATGCATATCCTTAAATGAAAACAGAAGGTAACCTCACATTTTTGTTGTATTTTATACCATCTTCCTTCACAAGGTTAACTTTATTGGCAAATTTGGAATTCACTAATTCAAAGGAACAGGTCTTTAAAATCTATAGAACATAGAAATCTACAGACTATAGAACACAAAAGAGGGAAGCCTGGAGAAAGACAATGGCAGTTCTATTTTTGTCATTGCTATGAATCTTTTTTTAGAACACAGGTTCTTCCATTTCCTTTCTTATCCATTGCTGTGTCCATTTAAAGTGTAACCTCGCCTCAATAATTAGTTTATTCTGTAAGTTTGTGTAATACCTAATAAATGGCCCTGCAGTATTTCTTGGGGGCTAGATGGAATATCAATAAATGCAACAAATAATAATAATTATAAACTAACAGAAAATATTTAGTTACTCATTAAGCCCATTAAAAAAAGATATCAATTACTGATTAAGCACTATTAAAATGTGAGCTTCAGATAGAAATATCAGAGATTAAAGATACAGGGAATCATACAGTTGCAAAGGGAACAAGCGAATCTGTCTTATCTTTGTTTGCTAAGAAAGACCATTTCTATCTCATGATCCATAACGATGACATTGTAAAGGGCATTTCCTTTCCCTGTGTTTCAGGTTAGAAGAGCATTGTGAAGTAGCCAATAGAAATTAGAAGGCAATAGCTTCTTAAATGATTTGGGTACCTAATTAAGGTGGAATTTTTGGAAGTTTTCACCTGAATAAACTGAATAGGTTGAAACCCTGTGTGGTTTAAGCATCATCCAAGCATCTAACAGCAGTAGAAATTCTAAATGAGAAGTCTACGGTACAAAGTTTAATATCTGTTTTAACCTCTGCTACAGATGAAATCTATGGGAAAATGGAGACAATACAGTGTTTACCAGAAACAATTTTTTCTTTTGTATGGTTCGGTACT
Source organism: Rhagologus leucostigma (assembly GCA_013397725.1). Taxonomy (NCBI): domain Eukaryota; kingdom Metazoa; phylum Chordata; class Aves; order Passeriformes; genus Rhagologus; species Rhagologus leucostigma. Next base: position 610,333 of record VZTD01001192.1, on the reverse strand, counting down.
TATTTCATCTTAAGTGATATCTTCTCAAGCAGTTGAAATGTGCAGTGGTTTCATTCCCAGAAGCAAGCAAATTTTTCCTTATTCAAGTGATTTGATACAGTACATTACAAACACAGCAAAATTCACAGCAGTAAGAAATAAATTCACTTTTTCTAAAGATGCTTTCACAGAATCCTACTGATGCCAGTATTTGCAGCTGCTCCTTGCTGGGATATTTCCTCTCCTCTCCTCTCCTCTNTTAAAAATAAACTATTTTTATTTTCATTGAGTTTATATTATAAAACCTTTTAAAATTTTCTTTTCTGCTTTACACACTTAAGATAGAGCATTAAAAGGAGAAACAAAAAAGTTTTTATGGATAACTAGTTGTTAAAAATATGGTTGCAGAAAAAGAATTCTTAGCCTTATACTCTTACTAAGTGACTTTTAAGGTAATAAAATGCTTCATCTATAAGATGGTATTTAATTACTTGAAAATTTTATTTATTACCTTGGGCAGTCCAGTTCTATACTGATTATCCTTTTATTGTGGTACAGAACATATGCAGATTTTTATTTCTTTTAGGATTTGTAATCCATTACACAAGATGGTAATTATAAGGGAAAAAAAAAGATAAATCAAAAGTAGATTCAGAACTGTTTAATATGGAAGGAAAAAAAGAAATTTCTCATCCACCTGCAGAAACACTGGCATTATTATCCTTACTATTATCTATACATTTAAATAGATGAATATTAATATATATGAAGTGACTAGTATCAAGAAATTTCAGTAATAGTCTGCACCAAAACCAAGCCTACCTCTACTGTTTATTATGACCTCATAAAAGGAAGAAATTGCTTCTCATTGGTTTCACTATTCACGTGTAGCACCAATCTGAGCTGCCTGACATGAAAGTACAAGTAACACAGGACAGGGTAAACTCATTTCTCTGCAGATGTACTGTGACCTCCTGCAGTGCCACTGGGATTTTCCATGTGTGCTCTGTGTGGTGCTGTAAAGGATCACAGTTATTGGTGCTGGGTCCCAGACCCTCTTAGGAACAAATTTTATGCACCAGTTGGCTAAAAGACCTTCATGCTGGCAAGAAAAGACAAAAAGTGTTGATATTTCTGTGGTCTGACAGCCCAGAGAGCTGGAGAGGGGGCTGGAGGCACAAGTGGGTTCTTTTTCCTCCACGTGGGCTTCGGTTATGAGTTAGACCCATCACAGTAAGAGCAAAGCAGGAACTCAATGTTACAGCTAAAGATGATAAGAAAGGAAACAGAGATGGCAAGATAAGGCAAAATCCTTATGAGCAAAGATCATGAGTAGCAGATGCAAAGAGCAAGAGAAATATTTTTGCTGGAATCACAGACAGGTTTTCTAGAAAGGAGTTAAAAATAAATTCTCTTTTACATGATGGTTATTTTGTGGTTGGACACTAAATTATAGCAAACAGCATGTATTAAATAGAATAGTCAGCAAATCTTGAATTAATAATTCTAATATCAAATATAACTGGAGAACACTATATGTAATCAGTGTCCACACACACACCAGAAAAAAAAGATGAAGGAAAAAATAAAAAAAAAGAAAAAAAAATAGGACAAGAATACTGAGTTGTGTACAACGAAAGAAAAAAGTTTCAGTCCTACAGGGTGAAACTTAGGCATATTGTTCCATCTCAGCATAGGAAGAGGCAGACTGGTGCTTCTGCACAGTCTCCAGAGGCTCCTTCTGAACCCAGCAAGTCTGATTTCATGTGACTCTGTGTGAGCAACCCAGTTGTCTTTCATGTATACTCCAACAGAAGTCCACCTCAGCGACTTACAGTCATTTGGGAATTTGCGTTGAAGATGATGACGGAGACTTTTAATTTATAAATTTATTACTGTGGGAAATTTTCTGTATTTCCAATGCTATTCCTTTCTCCAAAGTTAGGCTGAACAGTATTTTCAGAGTATCAGATTGAAAATAATAAATATAAAAAATCTTATTGCTTTTATGCTTTTGTGGATATATGGTAAGCATTTGCTAATACCTACTATAGACACAAGGAGAAACTGCAATATTCAAGATAATAAAATTAAATTACTGTAGTTCCACTAGCTTAAAAGAACAAATGGAAGAAATAGGAAAAGTTGCATCTTATTGACTTTTCAACCTGAAATTGTCATACACTGTATACTGTTAGAAGGGGAGCAGGTGGTCATTTAAAAGTCAAAAGACAGAATAGAAAACATAATTTGATTACTTCTAGTGCCAATATCATAAGGTCACTGTCAGGCTTTTTGCTGTCTGACTGATGACTTCTGCTCTTCCAAAGCTGGCGATGCTCCAGGTGGTGCCCAAGCTGCCGCAGCCCATCCACAGATGTTTCATTAAAGAACCAGGATATTAATAGTGTCCCAGTAATTCCACATCAACTTCTCTGAACTGGCTCCCTCACAAGACTGTGAAGCAGACCCTGTCCCTCACACACCAGCTGGCTCTGGTCCTGCTGGTCTCTGCCCATCTGCTTTTGCCATGTGCTGACCACTACGCTTGATTATTTTTCATTTCTAGATCAGTGGCCAGGGTGGCCTGCATAAGCAGGTTTAACATTGCTATGGACCATGTAATGTTCTGATCTTTACACATAAAAGTAGAATTTAGAACATCAGAAATACAAATAAAGATTAATACCATACTGGTGAAAACAAATATGGACTGTTATACAACTCAAATACCATTTTAAGATTTTCCTGCTGTGAGACAGAACCACAAAAATAAACCTTCATCTTACAAAATTTGGACTCTGCTGGTCCCAGAATTATGAAATTAGTGTAATTATATCCCAAACATACTTATAGCAAATCTCTCTTACTGTGCAATTAGAACTTCAACTGATCCAATTATGTGATGTAATGGTGTAGAGTAATTACGCATAATGACACAATTATAATTTGTGATTATATCATAAAAAGGATTCTGAAACTTTCAGAAAGAATATTGGGCACAAACTGTCATTCTTTGTTTTAAGCTGAAAGGAATCATCTGTTTCAGACATCAATTCCAAAATATTTATGTCATGTTGCAAGTAAACGCTGTATTAGCTAGGAAAAAAAGAAAAAGGATGAGTCAGAGATTTAGTTGCTTAAAAATCATTTCTAGGGACAGAGGAATGTGGCATTCACTGGAGCAATGTCTAGAGCTGTTTAAAATGCACTTTTTTAAAAGTTTTGAAAATAAATTTTTACTATGTCTATCAGAAATTCTGACAGTCTGTCTTGACACTTTTCATCACAATGCGTGAGCACGCTTCCTAGTAGTTACTGAGAGCATCTCTATAAAGCAATTCTATATAAAAAGCAGATAGCAAGGAAACATCAAGAATTTATATAAGAATATTTTTATAACAGGAAAATACATTTTATGGCATGTATGTATCTTGTTATTATTTTTCAAAAGAGATTTTCTTCAGCTGAGAGCAAACAATACGCATCCACTACAGAGATGTTGAAGGTGGAATAGCTCTCTGGAGATGTCTGCCAGCTCTTATATTTCTCACTGAGTCTAAAGTCACAGTTGATCAAATGAGTTCTGTCTTCCCTACCTAAACAATAGGAGTGAAGCCAAGTGGCTCACTCCTAACAGCACCAAGCCATCGAGCATGGGGAGGCCTGGAAAACACTAAGGACAGATCCAGTTATTCTAGCCCTAATATTGGGAAGCATCCCAAAGTGATTTCAGACTATCTTCGGAGACATCTCTATAGCTTACTCTTACATATTTTTAAATTATAGAACTGCAGACAATGACCACTGCACTTTCTGTGAATGAACTCCACACCTCCTATCTCATTATTTGCAAGAAGTTGTTTATAATACAAAACTGGAAAAATCTTCTAAATATAACTCTTATTACTAACACAGTTCAACATTTGAAATGCCTTTCCAAAACTTGTTCTAAATCATCCTTCAACATGGCCTTTGCAAACAGTAGGAAAATTTGATTCTAAAGATAATTCTAAGATAACATTTGTCACTCTGGATGGGATCACTCTGACTAAATTGTGGACATCTGCTTCGAGTTAATTGTATAGGTGTACCACTGTTATTGTCGTACAATTGTGAATACAGTAAATTCTTATTTCTCTGAAGTAGGCTTTTAAAATAACTCAGATTAATGAGACTAGAAATATCTGTTTTCAGTTTATACAGAATAAATGATTTCATTATGCCCCATGACAATGGGCTTGCTTTCTTTTTGTACAGAGATTTTAGGAAAAGTACTGGTAAATTTATTACATAACCTGTATTTACCCCTGAAAAAGATGATTTGCATGTGTATCAGCTTTTGCAACTTTGAGTAGAATTTCTCATGGGTAATTAATCTATATTTATGTCTGAATTATCTGAACTCTGATGCTGTGGAAGGCTTTTCATTTTGAAAGATGGCTGAAGGTACAAACATTGTCTCAGACATTGCTATCTGTGCTGCACTTGAAGGGCTATTCTGAGCATTACTTCTCTATACCTGAGTTTCAGTCAAGTTGCTCTATTGGTCTAATAGTTCCAGAAGACAGAGTTTTGAAAGGAGAGGTAATGTCCTTTATAACAGCAACTGATACAACCAGGAAAAAAATCTTTGAGGCTTACAGGTTGACAAAGAGACACTGAGCAGAAAACCTTACCTTAATGATTTAAATAAATTTTTCTAATAAAGAAGATTTTACCTCTGTTAGTTCTGTTTTTCCTAGAGTTACTTTAATATAGAATATATTTTTGCCTTTCTGAGAAATACTGACTTTTCTATTTCTGAACTGGATAAATAAACCAGGACAGAAAAGCCAGCAACACATAAAATCTAAAGAATAAAAAAAAATTATTTAAGTATTTATCTGGGCATTGAGTAATATGTAGCTAACATACGAAGAATGAGTAAGATTCGAAGAAAGATCGAGGCATAGCAGTCTAAGAAGGAGGTTTACTTCCACTGAAATAGATCAGGACATACTTTTCTTATTCCATGAATCTTTTTAAGACTTCAGTAATTATCCTTGTGATTAATAAAGTCAAATTGAGAATTCAAGAATCCAAGTCACAACCCCAGGAAAATACACTCACTTGAGATGCAGAAAACTCAGACTTGCTTGTGTTTGGTCATTCTGCTTTTTTTCCAGACCAAGCAGCTAGGACTGTTCTGCATGATTCTGGGTTTGAAGTAAATGTGACATTTTATATTAAATCAGAGAAATCTTGTCAAAAAGTTTATCTTTCAGCAATTAAAAGGCTTCTGAAGAGATTTCCAAACCAGGTTTCCTTTCTTCTAACACAGAGTAGAAAGAAATTAATTAATAAAAAGGTATGATTTATTCACTGTGGCAAAGAATAAGAAAGACAAAGACTTAGGGAACAAGAAGATCCATTCTGAATTTTTTCAAAAGGGAAAAGGTGAGAAGATATCCACATAGAAAAGGCTAATAAAAGGGAACAAAGGAGGGGAATGCATGAGGGGTAGTGCTTATAGATAGCTCTCAGTTTCTCAGGAAGCCATTACTGACACAAATCCTGGCACAGTCTCACAGACAGTAGCTATGGAAGGAATAACGTAATTCAGAATGACAATATGAAAAAGAAGACTGAAAATGGGGAAAAACTGATTCTGATGATGAAAAAAACAATGAGTATTGTCTAATCTTGGTCATGAGAAACTTCAGTTCTTGCATATAACTTCATTAGTACATAGGAACAAAATGTGTTAAATGGAATTGAATTTCCTTACTGTTCCTTTTCTTAATTAATACGTCTGACAAATTAATGTACATTTGGTGCATATATAGAGTGCACTAGCACTGACAGCTTTAATTAAACAATCAGTTGTTATGCATTATGTAGCTACTTAAGATTATGACTTAGAAGATTTTCTTCATTATCTACAGCTTTGATACCTAGATAAAGGATACAGAGACATCCTACTGGATGGTTTCCAAAGAAATTGCAAGAACTTTGCAAGTATTAAGTGCTGAATCCAAAGCAAATATTTAGTAAGCTGACCTTTTTAATCTTTCATATTTTTACTGTTAATAAAAGTCAGGCAAGAAGATTTGAATTTAGATATCCTGAGGAAATTTGCCAAGATTTGCAGTTTCAGCAGTTCCAGGATCTCATTTGGTTCTTTTAAATCAAGAGTGGTGGGTTGGAAGAGTCACTCTGTATCTTTCTGACGTCAATTTGGCATCAAACCATCCTTTTTAGGGAGTCACATTCTGAACAAAAGGTAGGAGATGGCCACAGAAGTATTATTTGATAAAGTGCTCGGAAGAATAATTACAGTTGGTTAAGTTGAAGCATTGTTGAAAGGTCACTTTTCCTGGAAATTGACTGTCCAAGCTTATGCTGAAATTTTGACTGAAATATTTCCATCATTCAAGGTCATAAACACTCTCAAATACATTCCCCTAGTTACTTAGAGGCTTTTAAAATATTCAAGTCAATGTTATTACTGTAAAGCCAAGAATAAATTTTCAACTTGCATTGAAAAGCCTATTACTGAAAATAGGTTACTTAAGGACAAATGCTCTCACGAAAACATATGTGACTCTGGGTGAGGAACCAAATGGTCAATGCTGATGAACAAATAATGAGAATATTTGGTTACCTTTGTCAGCTGCAGATGTAGATGTGTAGAAATCTTTGGCCTGAAACCATAAAAGACTTGGCACTCTTTGTGGCTTATTGTTGGGGCACTCCTGCCCCGTTTTCTCTGTTTCTGCTTCTTTGCGGTCGGACTTTCCACTAAAGAGATGGGACTATCACGGTTATACACGATTTATTACTTAAAATAACAAACAAGGCATCAGTCTCAGAGTTCGTGGAGCTTAGTAACAAATCGCCATAATGGCAGATAGTCACGAGTTTCAGGGTTACACAGCAATTTATAACTTTCTGGTCCAATAAGCAATTAACACGAAACTTTGTTTTGACTTGATAACCTATCACCTCTGGTCACTTTTACTGCAGTGCGTCAATTTTCTACCAATTACCTGCTAAGTCACGTACGCCCATATACTTCTATTGTAACATCTAAATTCTTAGCTTAAACTACAAAAGCACACCACTATACTTTAAAACCCTCCACCAATTCATTCAACACACTTTCTTATTTATAGCTACAAAAACATAGGTTTGTAATTCTTTTGCTTAGAATCCCTGTCCTGTCATCACATCAGTCCGAGCTCTCTAAGGGTTAAGGTCAAATCCGTCACTGCCTGTGGAAGTTTTAACCCCTCGGTTTCCTACAGCTTATACCTGTTAAAGGACAGGGATGACAATAGCCAAGAACTCCCCAAGAAACTAACCTGAGACAAAGACTCTTTCATGGTAAGAAAGTTTGTGCTGTCTTTTCTGGATAAATAAAAGAGACTGTGTATCAGACCATGTCGGTATGATTATTAAGTGGTATCTTGAGGAGCACTTGTTCAAAACACGTAATGGTGGGATATATAGATTTATTTTTCTTTCATGATATATATTTTTGATGAAAAATTCAACATGAGTCATCAGTGTGTAGTTGCAGCCCAGAAAGCCAGTGGAATCCTGGGCTGCATCAAAAGCAGTGTGGCCAGCAGGTCAAAGAAGGTGATTCTCCCCCTCTTCTCTGCTCTCGTGAGATCCCACTGGAGTACGGAGTACAGTTCTGATGACCCCAACATAAGAAGGACATGAAACTGTTGGAGCAAATCCACAGGCGATCATGAAGTGAAAAGAGGATTGAAGGACCTCTCCTATGAGATCAGGCTGAAAAAGATTGGGCTTTTAATCTTGGAGAAGAGAATGTTACGTGGAAACCTCATAGCAACTTTCCAGTATCTGAAGGGGAAATACCAGGGAGCTGAGGAGGGACACTTTTTCAGGATGATTGCATAAGGCCTTGAGCAACCTGGTCTAGTGGGACATGTCCCTGCACACAGCAGAGGGAATTGGGCCTAGATGATCTTTAAGGTTCATTCCAACCCCTTGACATTCTATGATACTATGATGTAGTGACTACAATCAATATATTCCGTGTATAGCTACCTGGCTATTTTGTAGGAAGAAATCCATGTAATATTTGCTAAAGCAGTCATTAACCTATGGCTTGTTGTTCAGACTTGGTGTTTTTCTGGAAAATGTACTCTTTCTCCCAAAATACAGCTCTGCCCATTGCAAGTGGTTAGGTCCATAACTTGTGATCGGGAAATCATCTTCATGACCAGCTTGACAATGCAATCTGCCATCTCACATTTAGTAAGATGTTTGAATAAAGAAGTGAGGGTTTGAACAATTTAATGTAAGATCCTAGATAGAAACCACTAGAGATAACACCTAAAATATTTTCTTCCAAATGGCAGAAAGTTACTGTGTCATTTCTTCTTTCATTCGTGGCTGGGAGGTACTAGAGTGGGTTTTCTGAAGATTCAGGGCTCTGTCTTTAGGAAAAAACCCCATGCTTTAGACTGAGATACACCTGAACTCTGTAGACATTTCTCCTAAAGAGATGTGAATCATGCCTTAAAAACTCCTGCTTCATTCCACTGACTATAAAGGGAATTTAGGAGTCTGGCCCAGTTCTAGATGTTTACAGTACAGCTGTCTCTGCTTTGGTTTAGTCTGCCCTGCAGCCCGGTGTGACTGCGAGATGGAACTATGTTATTGGAAGCAGTCAGCTGTAACTGTGGTGGAGTCTGAGTTTGAAGCAGCGCAATCTCTTTCACAGAAACTCCTAAATTGTAATCCCCCGTTTTATTTCTCAGCCATGAGATAAATAGTTATCTGTGAGTATCCATTTCAAGTAAAGCAAAGCTCCTTCTTCAGGGGAGCTCATTTGATTGCAATTTTAACAAGACTTTAAATTAAATCTGTCTGAAGTACATGATTTAGATAATAGCAATGAAAATAATAATAATGTAGCATCTTTATTTAAAAAAACCCCACACTCTCACTTGCAAAATAACCAAACTGAAGGCTGTGGTGTAAAGTCACGTAATGTCTGAAAGTTGCATGATTTTGGGGGATCCTCTGTCTGCTGCTGGAAGAAAAACCTGATATGAATGACGTGGATCTGAAACTCTCAGAATCAGAAGAATTCTCAGCTAGTGACTTCACACTTACTCTTAGGGCATAAAGTGGGATTTTTTTAATTGACTTGACTCTCTGATATTTTTCTCAGAAGGATGCATATAGATTGCACTGAAAATGGGTAATCACGACTAGAAAAATGGGCAACAGTTGTTTAGTCCTTTCAACATCTGTTATACTACTGGGAATATTTTCTTGGTGGTATTTGAACATTTACTAACAAGTGAACTAATTTGATTTCCTAGTGCTTATTATCAAAGAGAAAAAAAGAATAAATTTAACTCCAAGCTTTTTTTATTATATTTAAAGCCAAATTTATTGGCCAAAAAATGTTAATTTTTTTCTAAAATTTTTATGACAACATGAATAAAAGGAAATAAATACCTTCTGGATACAATCAAGAATCTATTTACCAGGTTTGTAAGTAGCACCTTGAAAGACTAAGTGATTAGCCTTCTCTCTTCAGTGGTTTCATGATAGTTCCTGAATACTTGATCATTTAACAAGTCATAATTAAGTTTCACAATCCTTCGTGTTATAAGCAAATATTGTCAATCTCATATAGTTAATAGACGAATAAGAACATTAAGCACTAATATGCTGACATTCAAGATATCACTTAAAACTATCTAATTTGAAAAATGCATTGTTTTGATAAGCTTGTATTAACCAAAGACAGTTTAAAAATTACAATTATGATGTTTGCACATCAGTGTTGGACAAAGAGACTGAAAGAAGAACATGTTACTCTTTTCCCATCATCGAAAGTATTTCCAAATATTTTTTCCTGTAATTATTTCTCCTATTTTTTTCCATAACATCCATTTCTGTCACATCAAGGTGTAGTTAACATTTTATTTCAAATGTAAATTATTTCTTTTAATGAACTTTCTGGCAACTGACGCTAATTTTCATAAATATTCTCCATGATTAATTTAAATTATCAGATCAGTACTTAGAAGACAACTAGTTACAGAAAACAAAGCATAGTTATTTTACTAATTCAACCACTAACTGCTGTGAGCAATTTATGAGTGCATGCTTTCAGGATAGAACCACATTGTGTCACTGAGAGAAATTATGCACTGGCATGAATAAAACGGTAACTATTATCAAACCGATAACATCTCTATTTCTAATTAGGCTCTAATTACCCTTGAAGCATTCTTAGTAATTTTTAAGATTTTTTTTTATTACTACTAGTACTATTCTTTTGTCTTATGATAAAAATCTCTCATTTGTAACAAAAGGTTGACTATATTTAAGCAAAATTTAATTTTCTATGGATATCTTTATTCTTCAAATGCTGTTTCACAAGAGTGAAACAATGTAAAATTAAGGGCTCCTCTAATCTGTCCCAGAAAGAAGAGCCTAAGATCCTTCATGTCTTATGCATGGCAAAAAAAAAAAAAAAAGGATTAAAGAAAGAAAAAAAAACCCACATAATTGAATTCCATATAACAAATTATTTCTAAATTACTCTTGGAAGTTAAAGGGCAACATTATACTGCAGCAATAAGAGTTAACTGTTTGCATCATCTGAATGTTAATGATGTTAATGTAATATTGACTCTCATCTTAAGGGAATAATTCATATACATGCACTCCCATTTATCTTCATTGCAAATTCAGGAATCCATGTGAAATATATGCCACTCAACCTCAGTCAGGTCTTGATAGACAATCCTTTTGATCTCATCTATGCTCTGTTCACTCCTCCATATCTCCTAAGGACACTTTCAACACAATTATTTGTTTTAAATTTATAAAATAACAGTCTCATGAAAGAAAGAAAAGGTTTAAGAGGACACTGATTTTGGGGTAAAGGAAAAAGCACTCATTACACATGTTTGGAAACAATCATTGTAAGTGAAGAACAACCTAGCTGACTTAAGGAAGTGGGATCCTAGGTCTAAACCACCAAACTCCGTGTTTCTAAATCTCCTTCTCCTACAATTGCCGTGTACCAACTGCAATATGACCACTATCCATATGTACCTCACAAGAAGCAGGCTGCTCTTTTCTATACAGAGATCAAAATCCCTCTGTTTTCCAGTATGATGGATGCAAGGTTGTTGACTGTAATTTTTGTGGCTTTGGTAGTGTGATACTGTAAGATGCAGCTGCTTCTACATCTGCCTGTTTGATCTTTAGCACTTTGCTCTTACTTTCAGCTAAACTTGTCTCACCAGTTGTGCCCTTTAGAATCCAAAGGAATAGTAAGTGTATGGTATTTAAAATGCAGGGAATTAACTGTAGCGTGGTATGAAAGGTAAGACAAGAGGGACAAGGGATTACAGACAGGTGCTGTGAAATGGATTACTGGGAGTGAGAGGACTAGGAAATGTGAAGGTTTGAGACAATTTAGGGACTACTGTTCTTATCAGCTGGTAGGGCTTGACAATGCCCAGCCCTAATTCTAAAGTTACATCAGTACTCTCTCATACCATACCTCAGCACAGAAAAAGGTGGAATGCAAATATTAAACAGCAGAATCATGCAGTAAAATTAAAATTTCCTACCATTCCTTTTTTAACTAAAAAGGATTTTTTTTTCCTTGCTGTTACAGTGATCTTCGTCCAGTGCAAGAAGTTCTCTGTATGAGTTAAAATATTTATTTTTCTCTAGCCTCTTGAGTTTTAGAATGAGAGTTTTTTGTCTGATATTTTCCTTAACACTGGAGGAATTCAAGAGACAAGTGTTTGGTTGTATAATGTACTTATAAGGATTAAAGACAGAGAAGGCCATTTTCAATTAATTCATTAGTTTTTCATGTCACCTAATACAACAGCTTTTATAGAATATTGGTGAGAAGAAAACAGACAGTACTAACAGGTCGTCTGAGTAAGGCCTTGTGTAAGCAGAAGAGAAGCCTCCTTTAACAGCTTAGAATTCATTATTTCATATTGATTTCAAAGGTTTTTAATGCCTTCCTTGCCATGCATTCAGTGTGGTGAGCACATAGGTAAAGGATCTTATCATTCTCTACAACTAGTTTCTATTCTCATTAACGTGAATGTCAAAATTTCTAATTAATTTAGAATTAATTAATTAATCTAAAAAACCACCAAAAACCAAACCAAACACATTGTTTGAGTTTTGCCAGTTTTCATTTCCTACTTTTGCTGCTATAATCTGCTTCCTGAAAACATTGCTCTGTCTGCATGAGGAAATTTGAGTACATACAGCAAGTAAAGCCCCAGAACTGGAAATTCTTTGTGCACGAGGAAGGCCATCATCTTTAGGAACCCAGCTGGATATTTTATTTATGATTACTCCAAGGAAAACACATTTACTAGACTTTCTGTATTTGCTTCCTTGGGAGGAGGTGCTCAAGAGCCCCCAAACACACAGTGAAGTCTGTTTTTCAATACTTAAACTGACAAGTGGGACAAAATAAAGAGCATAAAACCTTCAAAAAAGCCGTGATCCAGTTAAGATAAAAGAGAAAGTCATTAACTGCTTACTAATGATGCAATCATCATTTGCCTAGGATAGAGGTTTCAGTCTGCACAGTCTCCAGCATTCACAGGAACTGAAGCTACTCAGCACCACAGAGAAGCCCTCAGGCCATAGCAGAGCACATTTGCCAAACGTAGACATTATCTCAGCCTTTGCTAACCTAATTAAAGGCATTCTGTCACATAAAACAATGTGAAGCTGGAAAAACCTGAAACACCAAGCCCTGTTTTGAAAGAGCTACAGTCTTTACCAATGCTTGCTTAGCACACATGGCAGCTGCTTTATTCAAGGTTTCCCATTTGTAGCATTTTAATATCTGCCTGCTCCAATTCACTTTCTTGTGGCGGCAACGTGGGATGAAGCAACCCACACTGTGGGAGCTAAGGTGGACCATACCAAGACGCTTCTCAATGAAATTCATTACTGTGACATTAGGAGGTGGAAACAGGAAAACTTCAAAACTTCCTTGCCTGTATGTTCTAGTTACTCTGAATACTTCTCCATTCTTGCACCATTTTCACAGCTATCCATTCAGACTTCCCTTAGGACTGACTTCAGTGGAAACATGTGGAATATTAATTTCAAGTCCACTGTCCGCCTTTTGTATTAAAAACAGGGGTTGGAACCCTTCTGCATCCATTTGGAAGGGAAATTGCAGTTTTCTTGTTACTCTGAACAAGTCCAAATACAAATCTCAGGCAAATGCCCTCAGTGTTAGCATGCAAGCAAGACTGGAGTAAGAAGAAAGGAAAAGAAAGGGTAATTTCATAAAGCTAGAAAGGAAATTGTTTTATTAGTCTGTAGTGTAGCAGAAGATATTCTTGTGGGAATAAGGGTGATCTTAGAGCTGGTCCTGGATAGAGAGACATGCTTTTGTGCTGAGAACAAATTTGATACACCATACACAGATTATTTAATTCCTATATTGTTATATATTTAGAAGTCCTCTCTAAGGCACAAACCTCTGTCATCAGTGTACATGGAACTGAGGGCTCCAGTTCAGACTTGTCACTTCTGCTACTACAGCCTTTTCTTTATGTCTGCTTGTGGATTGCCAAAGTTAATGCCCAAGGTATATTTAGTCCTAATCTGAAGTGTTTAAATCAAGTGTCTGATCTAGAAGCATAATCACCTTCTATTTATCCCATTGTCAGTGATGAGAAATATGCACCTTCCCACTGAGTGGTGACAGAGGCCCTACCACAGACATCTCAGTTTCATATCTCAAGTTCTGTGGGGCAGTGGAATGCATCTCCTCTAGTTTAAGACACCCAGCTTTAGGTATCTGATACTTAGATATCTGAACCTAATTCAGTCAATGTAAGCTCCTTTCATAGCCCAAAAAGCAAGTATGGGTGTTGTCTGCTCCAGTTAGATGCTTATCTTAAAATGGATTGCATTATGGAAACATTTTTTTATCCCGTGAATCTCAGTGGTGTCTTGGGTAATTTTTTTAGATTCAGATGTTTAAATTTTAGATGCCCAGTTCTGGGTGGATGATTCATCCTCTGGGTTGAAAAGCCTCCATTAGCAGTTAGTCATACTCTGAATCCAGTGAGTAGCGATATCACCTTGAGTTATGCCTATGTGCCTATGTAGTGTATTAAATGCTTTTCTCAGAATAGGAGGTCTTCCTCAATAGATGCTTTCTGACTTCATGACTCCCACTGAAGGGTGTTTTACTGCTTTTCCTTGGGTGTTCTGTATTCAAGGTCTATGTAGACTTTGATATCTGTTTTTGATGTTGATGGAAAAAGATGTAATATCCCTTTCACCCCTGACTCCTGTACCCCAATCCTTCTCCTATTTGCAGGTTTGGGAAAAGAGATTGCTACTCACATCACTTTGAATTATACAGAGAAAGACAGAGTGAGCCTGTGCATGGGAAAGAAACTATTCTCCCTGACCTGGGGTAAGCAGAAAAACTGGGGCCCTTGAGTGGATGTCTGGAATATTTCAGATGTACTGAAGTAGCTTCATAGTGATGGAGGCGGGGGCAATATTGGAATTAAGTGGTGGGGCCTACTCCATACCTGGCGGCAGCCTTGAAGGCTCTGAGTAGTATCCATGAACAGCATCACTGCAGAATAAAGCATGATGACTGATGTCCCTTCCTTCTCTTTCTGCCAGAATCTCTTCCTTTGTGAGAGACTTTCAGGTCCTAATGAATTGCAAAGACAGCAGGACATGATTGTCAGAAATCTTATCTTTCATATATGTCTTTTTATTTTTTCTGTTTGATGCTGTTCTTGATACATCCAGAGGCCATGCCTTTGAGTCCAAGCTAGATGAACGTATTGTTTAACTGGTTTCTCCTAGATAATACCGCAAATAGAAAGGTAAGGAGTAACTCAATCAATTAAAAAACCATTTTTCTCACTTTACTAGCAGATGGAAGGGGTTCCAAAATATGTTGAAAGTCTCACTTAGGCAAAATCATGAATGAAGAAGAAAAAGAGTGAGGGAGACAAAGATGACAGATGGCGGTAGATTTTGATATCTACCCTTCTTTTCAACACCTAATTAACACACTGTGTAACATGTTAAGAGATTCTGAAAACTCCTAATCAGGACAATGTGGATCAATGAGAAGGATACACAAGAAATAGCAGAGGATGGTTTGGAAAAATACAAAACTTGTCTGATTTACTGCATGAATTACAAGTCTGAAATAATATGAAATGAGTAGCATAATATATATTTCAGGTACACCTCTGAAATGAAAGTGCTTATAAAGAGTAAGATGACTCCTTTATCTCTTTATCTTTTTCTTCCTCTAAAGACACTAAATTTCTTCATAAGTTATATATTTTTGATGAATGAGAGCTATGTGGTAATTAAGATATTGCTTGTTATATGTTTTGTAACGAATGAACAAAATGGAGGAGCTTGCATGACTAGTAATAGATGAGTAGTAATAGATATAAATGTGATAAAATAGGAAGAGCAGACAAATTTGCCAAAGATGAAGAAGAGACTTAAGAAGACACTCTAAAGAAAAGTAAGAAGAAAAACACAAAACCAACAAAACAATTAAAGTTTCTATGCCATTTTAATTATGCAGCTAACTTCAAAAAAAGTGACAGCATAGGTGAAGTAAATCAGTTTAAGTCAATATTCATTCAAGAATGGAAAAGAAGTTGGAATTCTGCTATAGCCTCCTCAATGCTCCTTGTATGTGTAAAGACATATTTGTAGCCTGATGACTCTATCACAAGCAACTTTAAGGACTTTAAACTTTAAGCACCTATTAACATAATAGATTTTCTAAAGAGCAAATTATACTGTTAAAAGTTGATCCAACGCATTTCTTGCCATGATAGTTGACAGACTTCTCCAACAGTCTTTTAGAAAATGCAAGGGGTGGTGTTGTTTTTCGTACAGTTCTTTTAGGCAAAGGAGTCATATAGAAGAGAGTCACTTGGAGAAATAAAATAACTTGTGCTCAAAAAGCACGGATTGTCTGTATTTAAATATTCGAAATACTAAACAGAAAATGCATCTGTAAACAAGATTTTCAATAGTAAGAGAAGAGACTGAAAAAATAAGGAAAACTGACTGATATGAAATAAAGAATAGAGACTGTATGAAAATGAAAAACTTAAAAAAGGCTGCCGGAAAATACAAAGGGAAATAAGAGTAGGTAGTTACATATTAAAGGTCTTGAAAAATTAGGATAAAGTAATAATGACTTATAACTATTAGACCTTGTAAAGAAATTAGCACAAATGATAAAGGGATCTTTACCCACAGTATTCAAAAGAAGGCCACAGCGGAATTGACAATGCAGTAAGAGTAAGACAAAATCTAATTTTAATTTTAAAAGGGCACAGAATCATATGAATAATTTTAATCTTAGACAAGGATGTGGATCATGGGTCAGAAGGTTAGATGTCTGATAGAGATGTGCAAATCAAGACAGAAATTGCTGCTATCTGGACAATGACAAAATGTAAAAGCTATGCTGATAAAGATGTAACTCTGGGATGATCCTTGTCCTTCAGACTACGTGCTGAGGAGCTGCTCATGTTTACATAGTTCAGAGCTACTTAATCCAGAGCAGGCTGTGTATATCCACATTTTGTAATTCTTCACCTAAACTGCTTCTGGAGCACATCTGGCAGCACTAAAACATATGTTTTTTCGGTCAAAAAGCATAAATAGTGTAGATGCTGTTCCATGATAGAACTTTTACAACATGCTGTTGAGAAGACGTGATAGATGCACTGGGGACCAGTATAAGATTATATAGAACATGTAGGAAAGGGATATGTGAAGATCAAAGGAGTTTTAGAATAATGGTAAATGACTGTGAGACAAAACCTTGTTGAGGATCTTAAGCCTTGCATGGCCCTCACTGTCTATTATAGCTCCCATCTTCTGAGCTATATACAGAAATTCATCTGCCTTTCATCTTAAGAAAAAAAAATTATTTTGATCCATACAGAAACTCCAGGAGCGATCCAAAACATATATGTTGGTAATCAGACAGTGTATAACTTGGCAAACTGAATGTATTCAGATGACTGTATTCATGCATATTCAGGGCAATGTAAATGTCCACGTCTGAGTGCAAAAAGGAATTGATGGATATAAGAAATCACAAGTCTGATTGAAAATATTCTTAATGATTTTTATCAAATTTTTAGAGTAGAACCATATCTGTTTCTTCAGAATAACAATTATTAGATCTATTTAACTATGCAAGAAAAACAGCCAGTAAAAATGGAAAGTCTTGCAAGTAATATTAAATAGGATAAATTGTTATTAGAAACGGCGAGCTTATCCACTGGTGATGATATGTGATCTAGAGGCATCAATAAACCATTAATGAGATCTGATCATTCACAGACAGCTATGTCCATAGTATCTATCAGGCACAAAACTGCCAAAGAAATAGAGGAAAATGTAACAAAGCCACTACTAAGGTCTTTTATGCAGCACTGTGCCTGTTCTGGCTGACTGTTCATGAGAAGGACATTCACACTGGAAGATGTTGCAGCAGGGGATGAACAAAGGGGAAGACCTGTTTCACAAAGGGAAATTAAAAGAGCATGGGTTCTTTCAGCTTAAGAAAAAGAAGAGTTTAAACAATTTGATCTTCATAAATACCCTGAAGTTACGAACACCAAGTTGAAAGAAGACATATTTAAAGTAAGAGTTTGGACAAGAATAAAGTAGTTTAATCAGGCCCTGGCAGGGAAACAAAAGGTTCCTAATTTTATGAAGTTGAGGCCTGTCTTAGTTACCTTATAACAAGAAACTCAACTGGATTCAACATCCTAGAAAATTAAATATATGATACATTTTCGTGACACAGCAGTATCTGGTTGTGGAATTGATAACACCAACATCTTTATCCATATTTTGTAATCTTATTTATTTTTATTTTAATTTTGGAATAAAGAAGATGGATTTTTTTAGTATATTTGGTGACTCTGAAGCTGTTGTGCAGATAGATGCAACATAAGTAATTGGAGTATGGATTAATGTTACAAGGCAGGTGATATGGTTAATGAACCACTTTTCCATTATCACTGAAATCATATAGGTAGATTCATAGAGATAGATATCACATAGACATTCAGAATGCATACACATATGGAATGTGTGCAATATTGTCAGATGTTCTCTCAATAAATTTGATTATCTAAAACATATCTGTTTATATGTGGAAAGAAGATGTTAGAGAGATATGTAATGTTAAAGAAGAGGAGGATAAAAAATTGTGATAGCAAAATTGATCATTTTGAAAAAGAATATAACATTTTTTTGCTGATTTAATGTTCATTTGCACATTTTTTATAAGTAATTTGGAAGATTTCAAAAAAAAAAGATTTAGGAATCCAAATCTATCCCTCAAAACCTAAATCATGTCCTTGGCAATTCATTTTGTCTTCCATTTTCCAATTCCTGTTATATAACCATATTACACACAATTTTTTTATATGTGTGAATAGAAGAAACATTCATTTTTATTCCTTCTCCTTTTTATTTTACTGAAAAGGAATTGGCTTAAAATTACATCTGTCTTCTCCTCTCAAAAAAATTTCTTCATCCAGTTTCTAGAATATGAAGGATTAAACCTTGTTGCTCTGACTTCATATTCCTGGAAGAAATAGCTCCATATCAATAGCCTAGTCCAGTTACTACCAAAGTGAATGTGAGTTTTGTGATTTATCGCAAAGGCAGTAGAAATATAAATGAAAAGTAAGGAGTGCTTCTCTGTCACTGCTGTTGTTCACTAACAATATTCCTGGCTTCTTAATATCTCAAAATCTCTTTGAAAACATATTGAACCATTATTCATACAAAGAACTGTACCCTTTTTACAAAGGGAAGCAGCACTAGGAAACGTAGAACATTTTAAAGTTAGATTTAAGGAGTATGATCAAGTTTTAGGCCAGAAATGTGAAAGCAATTCCAGGCTAAAAGGTAATAACATGTATATAATAAATTTTTGCTACCAAAAATGTCATCTGGATAAAACTTTGAGGGGTGGAGGGAGAACCACATAAAGAAAACTTAAATAACATAGAGTAATTTTTCGGAGTTTTGATCTCCTAAGATGGAATTTCCAGATGACCTAAGTAAATTAGGATCTCAAACACCTTGCAGAAATGCTTTTGAAAAAAATCTTTGGATTTTATACAGTAAGAAGATAACTCAGAACAGCTGTAGTATAAAATATTTTGTTATTAAAAAGGCTTAAAATCTTCAAAAGGAAAGGTGAAATTTTCACTTGTCTCACTGATTTGTCTTAAATCACATTTTGGTGCACACTGTGTTATGTTAGCTTGAAGTATTAATGCACAGTGT
The DNA here is from genome assembly GCA_013397725.1 of Rhagologus leucostigma. Lineage (NCBI taxonomy): Eukaryota > Metazoa > Chordata > Aves > Passeriformes > Rhagologus > Rhagologus leucostigma. Next base: position 590,968 of record VZTD01001192.1, on the reverse strand, counting down.
CATCCCTCAGGTATGAGAATATCCCTAAAAGCCTTTTTCATGTTTTAAAAATTATATTTCTTCCCTACAACTACTTTTTTAACTCTGGAAGCTTCTAAGAGTGAGAGAAGCTGTCGTGCATGACCTCCAGAAACACCACAGGGAACTGAGGCAGATTCCTCAAATGCTTTAGATGGAATCAAGTGGTGATACATGGATGGGGCTATAAATTTTCTGTTTCAGCATCAGTCTGTCAGAAATGGCTGAGTCAACAAAGTAAAACATTTAAGGAAAATATGCTGCCTTGAAAAAATCTTCTAACAAAGGATGGGCAATGTTCTGCCATAGCCCTGCTCTGTTCTCTGCTGGCTCAGCCCAGCCAGGTGGGCATCGGGCTCTGGGGTTTCTCATCCTACTACTGACAATATTTTCAGCATAGGCTCCCCAGGCTCACAATACCCAAAACCTTCCAGGTAAATTGTCAGTGAATTCCAAACCCAAACAAACAAAAAACGGAAATTTTGAAAAAAACTTGAAAAACTGTACCTTACAGTAGGGTTTGGGTTTTTTTCTCAACTCTGTATTTTAATATTTCTTTCTTTTTCTTGCTTTTAACATTTCTTTATTTCGACCAGCTTTGCAGTTTAAAGGATAACCATGACATAAACATCCTTTCCATTGAAAAATTATATTAAAAATATGCATTGTCAGTAAAGCACAGAAGATAACCAATTTACATGCAGCCAAGTGTCACCTGATCTACATGTAATATTCATTTTAATCTGTTTAAATTTTTTGTTATGTGAAATACTGCACTTGAAAATGGCTACTGCTGTAGCTCATGCAAATTTTAGCTTGTGCAGTTCTTCCTCATTATTATTTTAGTGATCATCAATATTTCATCGAAAAAAATAAGTGTTTGTATTGGCTAATAGGGTGGATGCTGTGCTCTTCTCTTATATAAAAATCAGGACTTATAAGTTGTCCATTATCAATAATTTCTCATTTTTAATTTTATATCTAATACTAAGAATGTGCTTTACAGATGGCCAGTTCTAGTGTCCTGGATGATTGTATGTTCTTACATACAGCAAAATCATACTTTATATTTACTAACAGAAAATCAGCTCTGGAGTCAGTTTTGATGACTTTATTATATGTTTTGTTTTTTTTTTTTTTTAAAGAGGGAATTCAGCAGCATGAACATTTTATATTTGCTTCCTGTGGTATACATTGCTGAGCTGAAACTGTGAGATATTGTAATTAATAAAAAAAATTATAATTTGAGGAGCTTATAATACAATCATAACAAGATTAAGTAAAATAAATCAAATCCAATTTGTGCTTGGTGGTTTTGGGAATAACATTTCTGTCAAGTTGTTGAGCAGTAATCATTAAAACATGGGAATAATCCACCTCCTAATTAAACAACAATAAACAATTGTCAATGGCACATAATTGTTAAAAGTCAACAAAGGACGCATTAGTGTAAACAAAGATTAGACATAGTTCTTGAAAATGAGAATGGGAAAGCTATTTAATGCCTGACAGAACAGACTAGGTGCAAGAAATATTTGCAATACTGGAGTAGCAAATACATCCATCAATATCATTTAGATAGGAGAGAAGCTGAGTAGTCTGTTGATAATACAAGCAAAATATTGTGTGTTTTGTCTCCCATCCTTACTTACCCTTGGAAATGTTGCTACACTCCTTGTTATGTAGCTTGTTTGCCTGGAATTTTTCATACCTTCTTGTCTTAGGACCAGTCATATTCTCAAAAAACATTTTAGGCCAAATCTATCTGTTCTACCAGCAATTATTTCAGAAGTCACACACTGGTTAGTTAGGAACCGAGATTAGTTCACTTGAATCTCTCAATTCAATTCCCAGGTGAGTTCCTAAACTGTAAACAAGTCTGAGGACAGATACATATCCAGTAAAATCACATACACACACACATAGAAATGCAGATATGTATGTGTTAGGAACTTTGGACCTGCAAAAGCATCCAGGTGCCTGACATGTACATCTTTAATGATTAGGACTCTAAAAAGTCTTGTTTCAATGCCACGTGGAGATAACCCAAATTCCACAGATGCCTGTGAGCATAAGCACAAAGATGAGTTGTAGGAGGGGAGGGTGAGGTAAGAAATTTCAGAACCCTTTGGTACTCAGCCATAATTGCTTGTGCTTATAGCATTACTGTGAGTTTATCTGCAATGTGCTTTGCTGAAAGATGACAGTCAGTTTTCACACGAGACCTGAGGGAAGTCCGAACTTTTCATGTGGAAATTTGTCCCTGTGTCTGTACCCACCTAAGCCTGAATCTCTCCTCAGGTTCTCAGTCATATGAATGAGTTTGTATGTGACCCTGCAAATTCTGAGGTCACTTAGTAGAGTGAAGGCTGCACGAAATTCACACACAACACGTTTTCTCAGCTCTCACCTGTGCACGCTGGAGTTTTGTTTTGCTAAATCCACAATCTGCACTGCAAAGAGTTTTCACATGCTGAAAAAGAGGCTCATGTAAATAAATGTAAAATTGAACCTTGAATTGCTTTCTACTTTATAGCTCAACATCAATTGCATGGTGAACTAGGCGCTAGATATGCCAGAAAAAAAATTCTTTGTTTTTGAAAAGTTTTCCTGGTAACACAGATCTCACTTATTTCAATAGCTGGGTTTCTTTCAGATCTCTGGATTGTGAACAGGAGGGAACAATTGTTGAGGAATTAGGAGAAAAGCAGGTCATGAAAATATATACTGTGTGTAACGCTAATAGTATCCTGGATAATCTTTAATACTTCATCAGACCACTTTTATTATTGTTGTAACTTTGCTGACTTAGCCATGTTTTAGTAGTAGTGAGTCTGACTCAGCAGCTATTTTTTTTAAACAACACTCAGGGAGAAAAATCAAGCCAAAGCTGAGACAAAGGCTCTGGGATCAATTCCTCAGAATATATACACACACTACCATTACATTCAGCTACAGTTCCAGTCTGCAGTATTTATAAAAATATACATTAAAACATCCAGGAAATAGAAAACCTATGAGAAATTAGAAAACACTGCAAACATGACTAAAGGATGTTTTAGTAACTTCACATTTATGAATGAATCATGGATTCTGCTGGCTCTTCCACTATTGAAGTTTTATGACTAGTCTTCCTGTTTTCCCCAGAAGGTAAACACAATAATTTGCAACACTGCAGTCCACTTCACATCCCAGGCAATCTGTCCAAAGGAGAGGTGATGCAGTGGAAGCTTTTTTATGTCTTTATTATTAAAGCCTTGTGTTTTTGTTTGCATACCAATACTTTCAAGGAAACCACTGGGGACTCCATAACAGTGTCATTACCATGTTAGCTGAGGTCAGCTAATCTTGTTTGTAAGCATCATGCATATCATATGTATCATTCTGCAGAATTCCAAGTGGGAACATAAACATTCATTTTCCACATGCTAGCTGCTGTTACTGAGTTTAAGTAGTTTTTCATGTTTATTTTCTTAGGGGGCAATTATGGAGATAGATATATACAGATATATATATATATGAAGGTCCTTGATCAAGAAAAATCTATAGGGAAACTAAAATGATGTTATTAATGATACAATAATTCCAGTAGTGATATTTTAATTAAAGAAATTGGATTGTGTTTTAAATAGAAAAGCTTGAGTAGCCCACAATTTAAAAGCTGCAATCTGAGTTGACTGCTGATATGTATTAGATTAAAATTAAGGGCATTGCTGACCTATTGGAAAGCAGAGGTTTTTAAACTGCTGCAGAAAAATTGTTTTTCGGTGGTGAAGGAAGCTAAAGGTCAAGGATTCAAAGGATGCAACATATATGTTTGTGATGTGGGTGCTCTTCCTGCATTAAACCAACAAACACACTCTCAGTTTGTATCCTGTATAATCTTTAATTTATAAGGTCTTGATTAGGATCTCCTTTGAGGAATGGCTTTATACTCTAGTTCAGCAGACTTATTGTAAAATTGTTCCCCAGCATGTGTAGGTGTGGCAGAACCTGGCCTAATGCCACTTCCAAATTCTGCACTTTCCCTTAAAAAAATGTAGTTTTCTTCCCTACCTATCACATTCTTCCCTCCCCTTCACATGTGATAACTTGGAGTTCTTCCAAGAATAGTTATATGCTTCTTTAGACACTTGGTGAAGGTTTTTTTTTTTATTAAAGGATATAAAGATTTTTGATCTTTTTTATTTAGTCATTAGATTCAATTAAGGAGATGTGAACCTGTTATTCAGAAATTAATTCAAGTGTATCACTGAAAGGGCAGCAGATGTGATAATATGCAATAAGGTTAGAGACTTCATGGATATAATTCCCTGGTATAATGATTAGTGTAATCCACTAATGAATTAGTCTTAGTAATTTTTAAGAAGGTAAAATTTCAGGGGTGGTTATTTTTACTTTTTTTTCCAATGAGTGGAAGCTTCTTTTAGAAGTGAATGGAGCAATCCTGGTGTTCTGAAAGCCACTGAAAAATCCCTCACTGAGCCCTAGAGGAGAAGAGTCCCTGATCTAATTAGTGCTGCTTTGAGAGGGGGGATAGGATAATGTGACATACAGAGGGCCCTTCCAAAATGAATTATTTTATGATTCTATGTTTTCTGTGTAGGCAGATAACATAATTTTCTTGAGAAAAGCAGTGCATGAAATTTGCTGTCTGATCCAAATCCCATTGAGATTGGTCCACAAATACCTCGTAATTGAGTTTATGTGTCCCATTTCGGTACCTCCTTCCCCTACACTCTCTTACCAACTAAAAGTGAAATGAAGCTCGTTGATTCTTTGGGTCAATATACACAGCAGGAGTCGACCTGGCCCAACTCATGTTAACCTGGTAACCAGGAAATGCTTAGGAGCATAATGTAAGCATGTGAACCAGCAGTGCATCACTTATTCTGATTGCAGCTTGGTCATATTCTCTGCATTAAGGAATGCAGACTTACCTGATTGGTGGTTTGGAGCTTAAGGTTCTTTATACCATGCCTCCTTCTGAGAAATCTGCATGCCTTTTGGGGAGCTGGTCCCTGGGGATTCCACCCACTAGGCCACAATCACCTGTGTGATTAGAAAACAGCTTTTTTTTTTTTTTAATTTATTTTTGATTTTGCATGCTGAATTCAGTGTTGACTAAAATCAGAACTGAATAAAGACTTCCAAAGTTGATCACATGTAATATTGGAGAGCTCCTATACAGTCATACTCATTTGGGTTTGGACACAAAATGGGGAACATAAAATGCTCAAATGACATTTGGTTATGTAAACTATATAAGAACTATTTCTCATGACATTGTAAACTATAGACACATATAAAAATATGTGTGTCTGTATTAGATTCAAACCCAAGTTCTGGATGACAGAATAAACATTTTAATAGCTTAACTTTCTAATTATAATTTCAATATATCTTTCCTCTTGTAATAGCATTGGAATTCAATTCAATTGTCCAGACATAGGTATCTAATGACTCTTGAGCTAATGTACAATTTATAAGACTCTGGGCTAGTAAATGTGACAAAGCATCTCCAGAATACACAAATTATTTTGAAGTGACAACTGGAAACCAGAGAGGATATTTTAGGTATCTAAAATGTCATGAAATATCTTGTGTGGCAAACAGAGTCAGGTCCTCTTCTGTGTCTCTCTGGTTCAGTCTAGACATTACACATCCTAATGGATTCACATCTAATCTTATTATCTAACAGTTATCCTATGCTTCAAAATTCTTGTTAAAAGGGCATTATGAAAGGATTAAGTTAGGGGCTATAACCTTTAAGAAAGGGTTATTTTTTATATGGAAGGACATGGTTCTGGTTAACCTGAAGGGAAGCAATGGAGCTGCAAATAGCTTTAGAATTTGGGACTGATGGAGTTGAAAACCCAAATCTTTTTTCTCAATTCAATCTTACACTTACTTCTTCCCATATCATAATTTCATGGGGTAAAAAAGATCAACTCAAGTTTACTTTTGCAGATAAAATTGTAATTTTTCTTTTTTTCTTTTTCACCTTTCTCTGACACTGCCTTTAAATTCAATAAGAATGTTCTAATTGTTTGCTGCAGCAAGCATTATTATAATTCACAATTTAGTTAGCTGCTCTGACATTCTGGTGCAGATATTTGGGCCCTACAATATTAATACAGTGTATATTAAAGAACTTAAGAAATAACTAACAAATCAAAAAATAATCCATCCATAGGGATTAATCACCTCCTGGAATGCTCCTAGTGTGGATACACATAATAGATATTTTAGATGACATTCAATATTTTCATCAATGAACTGGAAATAAACATCAAATTACCATTGGCAAAATATTTCAACAACATAAATGTCAACCATGGAAGGACAAAGTGGTTATCATATGCAAGCCAAATTGCTTGTTTAGCCTAACCCTTTGAAATTAAATGTGATTTAATGCTTAATTGCTTAGCCAAATCCAGACTGTTGTATCCAATAGGAGGGATAATTTGTGAAATGTGGTACCTCGTGACATGGAGCCAGTCAGTCTACCTGTCTGAAATCCAAAACTACAGTTTAGCAACCTGTTAAAAACTTGCATTAACCATTTTGTCAAACAGAAAAATACAGACACATGACATAGTATCTAACTTTGAAATTGAAAAAGAAATTCCTATGAATATACGAAAGCATTATGAGTTAGTACAATGCAACTATTAGCACCACAGTTTGGCAAGGATACTAGAAGTAATATTGTTATTTACAAAAACCTATTATGAGATATTAAATGATGGTACATGACCAGGACCTTTATCAGCTCATAAGAAAGAGCACTGCAATATAAAAACATGCCATTGGCTCTCTGGCTATTAGAGGTCATCCTACTGATTCATCAGTATTTCTCCCTATAACACTTGATTCTTTTCTTGGAGATCTTCAATCAAAACACTGAGCTCATATGAGCCCAAGTAATCCATAAAGTCTAAGAGAATAAAAGCACAAAGTAGGAAAGTTGCAGGGACTGCTGTTAAAATGAATTAAATGTGTTTGGGAACACAGACATTTAGATAGCAGAAACTACATTGTCGGCTGAATTCAAATGCGTCAGAAAGATCACAGAGATCAGTCTGTAGAGATAAATTGTGTTGCAAAAAAAAATATTTGCATACAGTGAGAACAACCATGTGCAAATGAAGCTTTCTATGCCAAGAAATGTGTTCATGGAAATGCGAAGAAAGTAGATTAAAAAATATTGCACTACGAGTAAACCTTTCCATTAAGCTCCTCCTTCATGTAGTACCAAAATTCACATTGTCGCAATTAGAAATCCCCTCGACTTTCTCTTTAAAATGATGCAGTGACTTCACATGTGATTTTTTAGTTCACTTAAAAAGCACTACACTTATATTTCGCAACTTCATTTATATTTCACTTATAAAGAAAGCCAGGCACCCACTTCCTTTGCTTTTTTAGTGTATATGGAGCTAAAATTAGAAATCTGATGATGTATTGGTGAAGGAGCCATAACAGATCAGATTTCCTTATTGTCTCTATGAGCGTGTGTCACAAGATTACATAACAAAGCCAGGGCTATGCATTGCCATAAGAAGGGTGTGTAACAGGCTGGTAAACCACAGATGCCAGATGAGGGGGAGACTTCCAGTCGGGTTCTGCTGGGATCTGTCCCAAAGCCTATTCAGAGAAATATCCTTCTTAACAATTTTGATGGAGCAGTCAGTACACTTGTAGCACTGGAGGCTTATTCCAGCCTGAGATTGGTTGTGGACACTCCAGGGCCGATCCCAGAATTCAAAACACCCCTCAAAAGCTGATAGTTTGGAAATTAAATAAAAGTAAATGCTAGTCCTACCTAGACATTTAATGTCAGGGAATGTAATAATATAATTTCTTTCCCAGAACAGCTCGCTGTAGTCCACTGTTGGCATTTGCTACACCTATGAAGCAAATTACATAAATTCAGAAATCTGGTACAGGACATGAGTCTTCCCTCCTTTCTCTAAGCAGAGATTTAAGATTAATTTAGAGTGGAAAAAGCAGAAGTACTGGTTTTAAAATTCCAAGGACTTTAAGATTAGTATTGCTGAGCAATTGATTTAGAAATCAATTTTTCATATAGAGACTGGGAAAGATGTGGAAAGTACCAGTACTGAAGAAAAAAGATCGAGTAGTACAGTACATTTCCAACAAACATGAGTCAATATAGTGATGTTACTGCAAAAAGTGCAAATTTCATTTGGGATGTGTTAATAAAAGTCTTATATATCAGAAAAGGAAGTAAATGTTCAGCCTCTTTTTGGAACGTAGGCTGTTTTCTGATGTCTGAGAACCTCAGGTTGAGAAAATTTATGCTACTCCTCAAACTTCCTGAATTTCTTTCATTGTTTCATGAAAGTATGTGGCTGCAGAGCAGGTGACAGTGCTAGCGGTGTAGAAGCCTTTTGGTTCTGTCAGTAGTCATTTACAGTCTGGTTCAGACATGTAGAACTAAATTAAGCTGGGAAAGGAAAAGATCAATAGAAAACAAGTGTTGCTCACCTTTAAATATTGTATGTTGAAAATCATGGCAAGAGTTGAATTTCACACTGCAGTCCCTTCCCTTTAATCCTCCCCCATCTCTCCCTAGGTTATTTTCTCTATTTCTTATAAATCCCTACAGCTGGTTTGAAGTGGGCATTTTTTATTCACCTCTATTGTAGCATAACTATTGTCATCAAGATTTTAGTACAGGAGAATTCTAAACCTTAAACACCAGATGTGAAAGGCCAGTACTGCAGTCTATATAACCTTTCAAAACAGGCAGAAAAAGTTAATGAGTTACTCCACAAACACTGTTCACGATGTTTCGCTCCAGTCTCTTAACTATCAAAATCTCATGTTATTCATTTTCCCATGTCTGAGCATTTTTACTGGAGTGCACTTGCTTTTGAAAGATTTCAGCCTCTAGCACTCTGTGTTCCCTTGTATAAAAAAAAATATATATTTGTCTTTTCTTCCCCTGAGGTTTTGGAGCGTTTTTTTTCAAATTTTATTTGGCACTTTATAATTTATTACATTCCTTGCTTGCATGTACATGCACCTTGGCATTATGCTGCTTTAATGTGAAGACTGGGAGCTCATGACAGAACAGGTTTACAAGGACTGGCAAGCATGCATTTGCACAGAATATCTCAACAGATATCTGGCATTTACTATATATGGAAAAATTGCTAAAAACAACTTTGAGGAAAGAATCTGAAGAACTACTTTCATTAGCTTCCAAAACAGATGTTCACATGTACATATATAGAAAGTGGGACAGCAGACAAACACATTGATTTGCCTGTAATGCTCTTTTGAACCTGGCATGTAGTAAAAGTAAAAATGTCACCTAACAAGAGATCCATCTGCCCTGGTTTAGGCATCCAACATGGTAACAGTTACAAAGTGACTAAGACAGTTACTACACACTCTTTTAATAGTCAATGGAGAGAAATACCATCTCCAGACAGCAATTCATCTCTTCCTGAGATAGGTGCCCAGAACAGATCAGATAAACTGCCCTCTAGGGAAGCCTATGTCTCTTTACTGACTGCTAGGGGAATGGGAATAGCTTGAACTTGGATATCCAACTTCTAGGCTTCTGAAACATGATGAATTTCATTCTGATATGGCCAAAGAACTGACACAAAATCGTTGGCCTGATAAAAAGAAGAAAAATCCATCCTGTTAAATCCCACACATTTTATACCCAAGAATATGAGTGAATGAAAATTCAAAAATGTTAAAATTATTTTAATCTGTTATCTGAATTAATTTTCCATGATGATACCATCAGTTTTTCTCCTTTGTAGTACATCTTTTACAGGAAAACAAAAATTCAGGTAAGGTTTCCATATGAGAATATAAAAGTCTGGAAAAGAAGTATCACAACAGTCTTTAATGCTTGTAATAATTGCTATTAGGTATAATTAAGATATCTAATTAAAGGGTAATGCTTTTATATATATACATCTATTTCAAAGGCATCCAAGAGATGTAGGAATCAAGTAATGAATTTTTATTTGGTTTAGGTACATTAATGCTTCAGGCTGCCTTGAAAATCCTTCCTTATTAGTATACACAGTCATATGATCACACAACTTCAAATCCAGCTCATGCAGAACAGTCTCATTGTGTCTAAATGTTGACTGCAAGGCTGCCATTCACATGAGAAATAATCACAGGATCAAGACCAAATGATATTGCTTTCAGGAAATGTTCTTTTCTTAGTTCGTATTTTCCTCCAGGAATTCGTAAAATTGTCTTTTCTTGTAAGGTAGAAGAAAGAGAAGCTGTTGATAAAGGCTCAGAAAAAAATTATCCGAAATAATAACTGCTCCAAATATTAATCATGTATAAAATTTTTTTAAGAGTTATGGTTTTAAATGAAAACAAATGTTCGGAATGCTAAAATTTCCTCCAATCTGAATAGTCAGAAAAATGAGAAACTGTGTATCAGAGATATCTGGCAGTGGACTATTTCTTCAAACATTTTTGTGTGAATTTTGATGAAACTGGGAAGAATGTAGACTCAGGAACTGAAAGAGGTAGCTTGGCATCACCCAGTTTTCTCTGTATATCCCTTTCACTGACTGGTTTAGCTGACCAACCCTCTTTCCTGTGCCTCACTTCTCTCACTTCTCTCACTTCTCTCACTTCTCTCCTCCACCTCCTTTAGTTTCTCATGCTTGGTCACTGACCTACAGACATAGAACACCTTTTGTGTATGTTTGGAGAATACCAAAGAAAGACATCTAGATTGCTACTGGGACCTTGAGTGGGCCCAGAAAGATAATTATGGGTCAAATTAGGAGCAAGAAAGGAGGACCTGGGTAAAGGACATATCCTGTGGATGTGGAGGCTGGAGAGGAGAGGCAGAAAGATCAAAAATTGTGACTGGGAACTGCTATGGACCGTGAAGAGAAAAGAGGACAGTGAAGATGTGTACTGAAAGGTGAATAGCTGGACATAGGTGGTTCATTTGTGCTTTACCTCCAAACATCAATCCAGTTATGCTGCTGGAAAATGCCGTCTTCTTTATCTGCAAGCCTGTTCAGCTCTCAGTCTCTCCCCTACATTGCCAGCAAGAGCTTTCTTAACACCTGCTGCATGAAGGGGGAACAATCCATATCTGGCACAGAGGATTGAATCACCTCAGCAGCCAGTCATGAAGTGGTATTTCTGTCAGATTTCTTTTGGCAAATTTACTTGTTTGTACCGTGGATTAGCACTTCTCAGTTATCTCCTTGATGTTTACAATTTCCAATTAGTTCAGTCATTCCCCTAGGGATTAATCAAATAATTTCTCTGCAGAATAGCAAACACCAGCCTTCTAGAACAGTGCTTTCTTCCTCAGGTTGCATTTGAGCCTCCTAACAGTGTGAAAAGAGTATTAAGTTTAGTGGAAAAACTCATCATAATTTTCAAGGTATTAGAAAATCAAGCATTAATATGGAATTTAAACTAGTACACACAATACGTAGGTTATTTTGACAATGCGATAAAATTAGGGGATATTATCTCAAATAACAAGTCCATTATGGCTAAATCATAACGTTTGTCTGCTAATTAAATCAAATCTACTTTGGAGGTTGTTTGTTGGAGACAATGAAACTTACTGAATGTCTCCCAACGGTTAATGAGGTAAATAAAGTTACATGAGAAATGTAACTGATGAAGAAAGGTAAGGTTGGTGGATTTAACTGTAGTACTTGACTGCATTGAGCCAGAAAGCTCCATCTATTGTTTTTTCATTTTTCATTCCACATCCTTGAAGGGATGTGTTTTTCACTATTGATCTCCATTTCTGCCTTTTTGTGACTGTTTCTTAAGATTTCAGTTCTTTTCACTGAATATTTTTTGCCTCTCTCTTTAGTGAACACTAAAGAGCTTTTGTACTTATAGTTTGTAAAATGTTGTTTTTCTTTAGAAATTTTCTAAACTGCTTGCCTTTCTTTTCTAGGATGATCATGCTGCTGAACATCAGAGGGGAAATATTTTAGTAGCAGATACAGAAGTATGCAAATATTAGCTTTTCTAGCCACTTAAGCATGTCTGGGTAAAGCTGCAGATTCTTATATTAATTATGCACAAATAATAAATCCAGAGGTATTTATGTTGTATTTTTTAGAGCATTCAAGAATCAGTAATTTAAGAGAAGCATTCTGCTGTCACACGTGGAGCTTGAGAAGAACATGTAACGCTCCATAGGATCTCTGAGAGGAGACTGAATGCTACAATATCTGTGGATATAGATTGATGCATGCACATGGATGGAAAAATGATATTTTGGGCATATCTGAGAGTTAGAAAATTTCTCTAAAATCTCCCCAGAATATCAGGGAAAGTTAGGGAGATACAGGGCCTTGCATATAACTCATTAGAAGTGATTGGCTGTATAAGGAACTGTAAACTCCCTTCCATAATTTCTCCAGGCACAAATGAGCTCTTACAATTCCTCTCACACAGGGGTATTGCTACACAGCCAAATAAGTTGGGTAAGCTGATTTATAATGCTTACAGCCAGGTATTTGTTTCTCAGAGTTTGGTGTGTCTCTTCTTCTCGGATATTTGTTTGATGTATTTACTCTGTCGTAGCTTGGTGATGGGTAATTCCCATAACCTGCTGTCATATTTCTCCTGTAGGGCATGGAAGGATTCCGTCTCATTTGTAGTATTATATTTAACTGAAAAGAGTTCTGTGTATGCGTACAGAAGAGTATTCACAAGTTTGATCATGAGTTGTTCTTCTGGCTGCTCTGCTTAAGGAACTAAACCAGATTTCTTTAGCAGAATAAATTCATAAGCATTCTTTGTATTTTCTACTTTTAAACAGGACTAAGTCCAGGTAGGTTTCTCTTAGACTAAAAGGAATTCAAAATGTATCTGATTATTGTGTGCTATTTGAATATAGAAAAGAAATAGCATGCATAAGTCTTCCTTAAAAATTATTAAATCAGTTGCAGAAGCAACCAGAAAAGTTAGCAAATTCTGCAGAATAATAGTGGCCAGAAATTTGTATCTTTTCTCTTCCTAAGCACAGCTTCTTATGGGAGATCCAACAGAAAACTAGTAACCACCATTCATTATATCAAATTATAATTCTTGCCCGTAAACATTTTTTAGAAGGGACATTCCTGATTAAATTTTTTTCGGAATTAGAGGACCAGCATGCCAGTAGAAGATCAGCTGGGAGCCGGGAGATGTCTTCTCCAAGAGCAGCATCTTACCTCTGGAATTCTTGTGTTCCAGCTGTGAGGTTTGCTGGATGAGAGCTCAGAGGCTCGGGCAGGCACTGCTTCCCTCAGCTGTGGAGCTCGGGGTGCTGCGGCTCCAGGTCTGGCTGGGCTGGGCGCCAGCACTGAAATCCAATGATCCCAGGAGAGGTGCTGCTCTTCTCCCGTCCTCCTTTCTCTCCAGCCTTCGTGGCAATGGAGGAGTCCCCAGCCCCATTTGGGGACAGAGAAAATCCAAGGAGATCCCCTTGTTTCTTCTTCTTCTTCTTTTATGCCTTTCTCCACATTTCTGACTCCTTTACTGAATTCTCAGCTATGTGGGATGCCTCCTCCTCTTTTGCATTTTGGGAGCAGTGTGAGTCTACATATGCTTAGCTAGTACTTTGGATTCCGTGGAACAGAAGAGGAGAGAAGAAGTGGTGGTGTGTAACTGTTTATTTTCAGTAAAACCTGAGTATAGCTTCACACTTATTGTTTTCAGACAGTCTTTGATATTTGGAGCAGGGAACTCCCTCAGGCGAGATATTAATTTTGTGGTTTTTTATTTGGGCTGTGAAATTCTGCTCAGCTTTCACTGGTATCAAAAACTTGAAGAAGGCCACATGAATTTTCATTAGACTGTATCAGGCTGCCTTCTGAAAGGAGTTTCTACTTTCTTCTACTGCAATATTCCTTACCTTAGATTTTCTGATAAGACATAGTGTTTTAGAGATATAAAGTAAGTTTTAGGGCTTTACAATTAAAATCCGCCTTAGCTAAGGGTGGGATTTAATTTTTTTGACTCTAGCTTGACTTACTGCATACACCTGGGATAGACTCAGATAAATTTACCACGTATCTTCCCACAAGATGATTTTTACTCCTGGGAAAATCAGATGTTTGGGGTGGTGTTGGAAAATAGGATTGGGAAGCAAAAACTGGATTTTCCTCATCTTTGTCTCACCTGTGTGCTGGGGAACAGATTTAATTGAGGGCTCTGATGTCGCTCATGGTGAGGTGAGCAGCTCCTGGATATCTTGAACACCATTTTGAATTAAGTGAATGATTCTCTAATATTTCAAAATAAATAAACTCCCTTGGACTACATTTGATCAATTTAAATACATCATAAACAGTCATTGTTGGCTCAGGGTTGAAGTGAAAGCATGTTAACTGTGCACTGCTGAATGGGTAAACTCTATGACCTGACATTCCTGATACATTAGTTGTTGACATGAAGTGTTTTACCACGTGATAACTGCTTGACTTGCAAATGAAGATGCTGCTTTGAAAAGCAGAGAACTGTTTCCAGCCCTTGGTGGGGTCCCACATTTCAGTACCTTCTGAGGTGCCTTTAGGCAGTCCGTGTTGTTTACAGACATAAAAGGTGCTGCAATTTTACTGACTTTCATGTGAGTTTATCAGAAGTTCATCATAAATTCTATCAGAATTCAGCTTAGAGTTTTGAACTAAGCCAAACTAATATTTTTTTACTTGTTAGGAAAACTCTGGATTTTGCTTGTCTTCAGAGGGACTCTGACAATATCCCAGTTTGCAGGTTAATTTGATGTCAGCTATGACAACAAAGATTCACAGTTTTCCAGTAAAGAGTTTTGTTTGTCCTTTTTATCACCTGGTAAATACTGGATGAGTTTCAGCACAACAACAAACCATAAAAACCAGAACGGGGAGAAGAATAAACTTTTATTGTTTTAGCAACAAACCTGTTCCTCTTTACCTTTCCAACGAGACACAAAAGCCTGCCTTTTGTTTCAGCACTGGAAGGCCTTTAACCTTGTTTGCAAACACTGGTAATTCATCTTCCACTTTATGTTTATCCGAGCAAGAATATGAAAATTGTTAACACTAAACAAGGAAAAAAAAATTTTATACAGTTAAGTGAATACTGAATGGGAATAATGTTCCCGCGCTTCGGGTGGAGAGCTATTATTTTTATTATTATGTTCATATCATGATCAAAATTGCATAGCTGAGCAAGGGAAATGGTACTGTAACATTATAGCTAATTGAAAAAAATGTCTGAATGACTTCTTGTGAGGCAAAGATAACTAAAGAATCCATTAGTTCTTGTTCCACAGCTATTAAATATTTTTTGATTGCACATCATCCCCAGATGGGGAAACCAAGTTTTAGCCCATTTCCCTGGTTTCTTCACTGTAAAGAGGTGGGCATCGTGTGACTCTGAAAAGCAATCATCAGTGTCATGAATAAAGTCAATCAGTAAGTGAGTGACAAAACTCTCAGTTGAATTCAGAGCTTTTCACTTCCAGATATATGTCAATTTTCTTTCCTCTGAACATTTTTCAAAGCCACATATTTTCACCCAGATGGTCTAGATCCCTTATTTTCCTGCTGTATTGCTTTCATTGCAGCTACAGTTGAGCTTGTACTCCCAAGATAAATCACTGCACGTTATTGAGATTGCATCTCTGCTATAAAAATGTATTCTAAACAAACATTGACTGGGGGAGGTTTCATGCACGTTCTCAGTGTGGGAAGGAAAAGGTGTTTTAACATTTCTTAATGTTGTATGAAAATCTGTATAGACTATGTGACAGTGAATGGCACTATGAAGTTTTATTGTTAGAGCTTTGAAGGACCATTACAGAAGGGTAGGAGGCTATTCTGCTTTTCTAGGAAGAACCTGTAAAACCCTGACTGCTCTTGCCGTATGGTATTTTGTTTATACCACAAACAAGTTTTTAAAAACTAAATTTTTAACTTTTCATTTTGCTTTCCACCAACTTTCTGTGTTAGAAGTACAGACTCATAAGACATAAGAACATAAATGTCACAATCAGATTAAACCTGGTCTAACACCTGTTGAAGACTCATCTCTCCTCAAGTCACCTGCTTAACATTTCCCTATCACTCTCTACAATCAATATGGAGAAAGGTAGATACTTCTAGAAGGTGAATAATTCTACCAGACTTCATTATTCCTTTCCAAATTGTGCTCAGGAAGTGCTGATTTCTCACTCTTAATCTTATAGTGTACTTAGAAAAACAACTTTGACAAAATGCATCAGATTAAATTAATCCCCTGTTAAGAATCTCCTTTGTCTTCAGTGGGAAATACTTGGGTCTGTGAGTTGTTTAGAATTCTGACATATAACATGATACTCATATTTTTCCCTAGTATATTTAAATGATTAATCCTGGTGTATGCAACAAAATTAAGTATTTGAGATTATGTGTGCTTTCATGGACTACTCCAAAAGGAAAACTATGTAGAGAATCTGCTCGACAGGGTGAAATAGCAATTTTTTCATTTGAATTCTGTTTATTTTTCTATAACTATTCTGCTTCGCATATGTATTTTTATGTTGTGTGTGAAGTGTGTGTGTTGCATAATATTTATTATTTCTGACGTAATGGCACCTAACATCAAATTAGGAATGAGTTCTCATTACAAATGGCATTACAAAACCAAATATGCCACAGGCAGTTCCCACCCTGGAACAAGCTTTCTCTCTTGGATGTAGGTTTCTATTTCTTTTTCTATTTACATAGAAAATTTACATTCTTTTTCTATTTACATGTTTCTTTTTTTTAATCATATAGTAACTGCATTAATGATGAGTACTTCTGTGGCCAGTTCAGTTAGACCAAAAATTGAATTTAACTTTATTTTGTTCATGGATTTGAGAAAACTACCCATTTTATGACAATTAACAAAATCATATTGATTGACTTGAGAAATTAAGAGTGGGGGAAGCCTTTCCTTGGACTGTCTTGTTTTCACATTATTAAAATTTGGCTTTCCCATTCCTAAAGCATCTAGTTTTGTTGCAAAAGTGATTGTTGTGTTTAAGCACATGTTTATTCATCAACTCGTATATAATTTTCTGCTCTGAATATGAAACAAAATAATACTAAATAAATGACATAATTAAAAATGCATATGGAAGTAATTCTTGCTGAAATGGTTTTCCTTACACTCCCACCAGAAGTTAGAGGCAAATTAGTTTAAGCATTAACTCTGAACATCTACTCAGTTTAGGCAATCCACTTAATTTGTTGTATTTACTTACTTTCCATGCCCACAATAGCATACAGCTCCTTATAGAACATGCTTTAATTGTAAAAAGGAAAACACATGAACTGTTTTGGTTCAGGATATCTAGATCAAAAAACTATCATCTGATTAAAGAACAAGGACTGCTTAGAACCATAAAAGAATGTTTGTTATTGTTTTAGGACGTGTTTTGCAGGAATCATATGATAAGAAAATGGCATGGAAAAAGTTTCTCTTTTGGACACCCCTGAATCAGCTGTTCTAATCTTGTTTTGGCATACATAGGAAAAAGCAATCAGGCAAGCTGTAATATGCTAATCCTGCTTCATCTCCTGATTTCTGTAATTGTGGTGACTGCTTCTGCTTCTGCAGTTTTGGAAGAAGAGTTTTAAAACATTTTCTGTTGCCTGAAGTTTACAGAAATCTATTTGGGGAAATATACTAAAGTAGTATAGAAAAAAAGGGTCAAATAAAAGAATATTACTTCCCTATAGCAGTTCTAATTAATAATTAGGATACCTAACAACATTTTCTGAAGAACAGGTATCTAAAAGCACTCAACTGGAAAGTGTCTAGTTTTGCTTCATCATTTTGGTAGAAAGGAGGAGCATGCTGATTTACAAAGCGAACTGAATGAAATCAAGGTAGAACCAAGATAAGATGAGATGTGAATTCAGTTCAAGGAGGTCACCAAAATTATTGCTGAAAATAGAGAATTCCCTTTTCTTAGACTCACTCCAGACAGAGAAGTTGATAAAGAGGACCTATATGAATGATATGCAAAGTTGCCATTGCTTGAAGTGAAACAGAATATTATCTGAAGGACTTGGTGTAAAAGATGTAAAAGGTGTTCAAAATGGCATCTGATTTCAGCAGTACAGAGGTTGTTAAAATGTTTATTTCTCACCAATCTCTGCAATTACCTTCAGAAATGGATGGCCACATTGGATGCCACTGTAAGGAAAGGCAAACCGGCAAGAGAGGCAATTATTCTCCAAGCTGTAACATGGTATTCATTGTTGGAAGTGCTGCGTGGTATTCAGTGGTGGAGATGTGCAAAACTCAGCTGGAAATGTTCACCAGAAAACTTGTGAACTTGAAAAAGCTGAAGTTTTTCCTGCTTGGACCAGACAGTTGGCCCAGAGGGCCTCCTGAAACTCTTTCCAGCCTAAATGATCTTATGATTCTGTGACACTCTCAAAAAGTGCGGTTTTTTCACCTGAAATTGGTATTGAAACAGGGGCAAGACAGTGGCTTGAGCCAAACACTATAGCACAACACTACTAGACATTTCATAAAATAATAATATAAAATAATGTGAACCTTGAGTAAAACTGATCATGAAGCTGTATTTTGAAACTACGGGGAAAAAAATACTCACTAAAAATCCAGCATGATAAAAAGCCTGAAGCATTTTCCACAAGAATTTGTGCACATATGGATAAGTCCAATTAACAAGAATCTTTTCTCCGGCAAAATTGAGACAATTCGTATGTCAGTAAGATCTACACATATTTGGTATATGTATCCTATGATAAATATCAGTGCTATTTCTCAATTTAGAAAGTTTGTTCTTTAACTGAAGTTTTCAACACTGAGACACAGATAAATTGAAGTTAATATAAGTCACAGTTTTAATGAAAATTCTTTGTTAGACACACACTTAATACCCAAAATTTCAGTCCATATAGCCTCTGAAACAGGATTCTTGCACATTTGGGTAATTTGTAGCAAAAAGCCAAAGACTGAAACTGTTCAAAAGACTTTCCTGTAAAATCCAGAAAGACAAGATAAAATGAGGACAGCATTCTCTGTTGCCATGGAAACACAAATGTCCACTGCAAATTATATGATGTTTAAAGTTATTTTCTATGCCAGTTCGAACAATTTTTCTAAAATATCATGTTATTTTCACAGAGAGGCAACACCCCTGCTGTTCTGAAGTTTAGAACTTTGTGAAAACAGATACATAAATGTTGCCTGGACCACCAGCCAAAGACTTTCTAAACTGGAACTTTTTCACATTTTCTTCTTTTGAGTAATAGGAAATGACTAAGCTCAGAGAGCTGAAAATCCCCATATTGTTGGAAACTGCTCTATTGTTTTAGGCTGAAGACTCACAAGGAAAACAAAAGGGGAATACACAGGACTGGATCACTGAAGAATTCCCCAGCCTGTGCAGAGAAGTGCAGGATTTCACATCCGGGTGGCAGGGTCTTTCCTAAACTTTACAGCCAACAGTTCAGCCAAGGGCTGGGCTTACAGATCATCCCTTTCTGAAGCACACAGGTCTGCATCACAGCTGATGTGAGGCCCTGGAGCCCTCAGATGCCAAGGTGTCTCTGCCCACCAGGTGCAGGGAACATTTGCAGTAATTCCTAACATGTGTTTGCAAGATCTCCTCACTGCCCCCAGATAGCATCATGGGCAATCCTCTGGGATGACTCATCTGAAAAGGAAGATTTGCATTCTTTGAGGTTTCTGTGAAAATCCAGATGCTTGAAACCAGCTGAATAGTGACAGATATACAATCAGCATCCTCGGGAACACCACCCCTCAAGTGAACCCCAGAGAAAGATGCCCTTGCAGAGCTGTCATTAAATAGATGTTGCACAGCTCAGCTGTGCCTCAGCACACTCTTGTTTGAAGAGCCTGCTCTGCAGGAGAGAATGCAGGAAACATCACGTCTCCGAAATTCACTGATAACGCAGAGGAAAAACAACATTCCTTCCCTTCCTAGGGTTTCTAATGGCTACCTAGGGTATCAGGGTAGGACAAAGGCCAGATGCAGATCCCTTATACAAACTGAGGAAGAAAGAGAGGTAAAGTTCCCAAAATATAAAGCCTGCAACATCTGTGAGCTAGGCTCGAGTGGAGAGGGTGACAAGTCAAGGACTTTAATTTATTCTTCTCTTCTAACTTTGCCATGTGAGGCCCAGCAACAGTGTTTAATGCAAGACTTGCATAGTTTGATTTTGAATCCAAACTTCACATGGAGAAAATCTCTTGAATAATTTTCCTAAAGTCAGCAGCTCATCCAGCATCAATCCAAATGTTCACACCAATTGCATCTGACTAGCACAAAGGTTTTCTGAGCTTTATATAAATTACTTCCAAGCCTTTTAAACTCCAACATATGAAAGGCAGATCAATCGTTAATATATATTGTTGACTTTTATGGTAGCGTGCATCGTCCTTTGTTGCATACCTCACTGGACCATGGATACTGCCCAGGCAGTCCAGTACAGGTCTTTGCTGGTATTGGAAACATCACTGTTGTTCCATCTAGAAACCTTTATTCAGTAAATGATTTATAAGTGCGACAGATTAAACAGGAAAAAAAGCAACAACACTGACATAGTGCTCATGTGATGCAAGGCACAGCACCATATTTCCATGGAGCAGTTCTATGTTTTCACGGTAAACAGCTTTTGAGACTCAGCAAACATTGTTTTGGGTTGCCTCAGGGAGTCAACTCATATGCACTTGCTCTGACAATGTCAGATGATTGTTCAGTCTTTTAAACATCACATGAATGAACGTCAGAGCTGCCTGAAGGACCTCAAGCAGTGTGGGCTAAACCAAATTTTGCCACCTTGGAGATGAGGGGCTGTAGCATTGCTTGGCTTCCTGACCAAGAGTGGACAGTCAGGGGGAAATTGATGTGGGAGTGGAGAATGGGGATAGCAAACCCTAAAAACTGTGATAAGTTACTGTTGCTTTACCCTCCCCAGTGTCGCAGCAGAAACCTTATTTTCTTTTTCACTGACAGCAGGAGATGACCTGGGTTTCCAACCTACCACTGCAGGCAATGGCACCAGCAGGGCCATAGCCTTTACACCCTTCCTTTTGCCTGCTCTTTCTCCAAACTGCCTCATATCTTGCTGCCTCTGTCTTTTCTGTGACAGCATTCTCCTTCCTTGGTTGCACACCTCACAGGGCCAGAGATTCTGCCCAGGAAGTGTGGCACAGGTCAGACTGTTATAGCAATTAGCACCATTAGTTTTTTCAGTAAGTGATTTACAAACATGGCATATTAGACAGGAAAAACAGGTGGCCTGCTTTGCATACACCTGGGTCTGGTTGTGATGAACGTTAAGGAATAACACTTACTAGCAATAAATAATGCAGATCTTCTGATTCCATACCAAAATTGTACCCAGAGAGGTCTGCCAGCACCTGCCTAGATCAATCACAGCTATTGCTTTCTAAAGAAACCATCTCTACCCTAAATTTATGGAATTTATAATGACAAAGACTTTTTACCCAAATTTCAAACAGAATTGTTTTTCTATTCCCAGCCTAGTTTTTCTCCTAAGAGCTGAATTTGCTCTAGATGTATTTTATGACTCAGCACCCTGCCCTTGTAAGTCCCTGTCATCACTGGTGACAGAGACAGAACAGAAATGTGTCATGCAGTTATATTGTTAGGACTGAAGTGAAGCAAGAAGGAGCTTTTAATCCTTAGGCCAGAGGCTAAAAAGTTAGCATGATAAATTCACTAGCATCTGGACTGTGCAGTGACTTTCAGATGAAGGCAACCTGAGGCTGCAGAGTGAATAACTGATGAAAACCTCAAAATCTGTGTGTGGGGAGAAGTGTGAAAGAGACCAGCTACAGGCACGTATTTTAGACAGGAAAAATGCTGTCTCTCAACAACAGTTCACGTGAGAGCACTATGGTACTTTATGTATCTGACTGTCCACATGGATGCAATGGGGAGAGTCAGGTATAGCACAAGGGAGGCCAAAACTGCTGAGAGATCAGACCCAGGCTGAGGCTGTGCCTCTCCACTGCACAAAAGTAGAAGAGATCATATGTGGCTGCTGAAATCACTGACTCGTTTGGGTACCATCATATGCCTGTAATTAATTCAACATGCCTAGTGCCTGGAATAGTGGTGTAGGCGTTCAGACAACATGTTCCTCTGAAAAATACGCAGTGAGACAGAGCCTTGCACAGCCCTACTTACCACAGCTCGCACTTACTAAATTATGGACCTCCAAGAAATTGGGGGTCATTGGGAGGGCTGTAGCTCCAAAGTGGGACTTAAATGCATGTAAGTAGACACCTAGGAAATATCTGAGAGCTAGCTTGAGCTTGAAACCAGTCCAAGATCAGGCTTCTTCCTCTCTATCTGACTGTGGCTGTGTGAAGTGGCTGTGTGAAGTGGCTGTGGAGCAACGCAGGACAGTGAGAACTGTCCATTCAGACCTCACAAGAGCTCATGCAGCATAAGACTGTAAAGGTCATCTCAAAGTTAGTCCTAAATATGGCTAAATCCAGGCAGAGCATCCAAGACAAAAATTTAACTCAAGACTACCTGTTTACAGGCACTACAGAAGCACCCTGTGTACTTCCTTGGGAGCAGAGCAGACCTGATCATGTCTGGGTGCCACATGCAAGGAGACACACACTCCCACTGCTGCTTGCTCAGGGAAGTGTATGGTTCATTTACAATCACTGCCTCATTCTCGGTGAACTTGCCTGTGCTGAAGCATGTTAGCACTTACAAAAAACAGGAAAGCTGTGGACTACTGACCCATATCTGCATAAAGCCTCAAATTAATTTTCCTTTCCTGCTCTTTTCCATCCCCAGTGATGACTGAAAATAAGAGAGAACAGTGATTAGATTATTTTACTAATCTTTATCCTATTTATTAAATCATGACATTTCATCCCGCATTGAATTGCACAACTATACTATTGAGAAGTGTAATATGATCCATTTTTATTTCGAAATGCTGAATAAAAGGCATGTCTATGACACATTTCAGCAGAAATTAGACAATGATATTTTTGTACTCAGAAATGAGATGTGTTTTTATCTTACCATGCTTAATATTCATGCTAATTCACAACACACTTTTTTATTGTTATCAGAGAAGCATATTCTTTAGGTATAAATTTGATCTACTGCCTGCTAACTCAGGATTACTTGAACATGGCTTTTGGCCCAATCCTCTTTGTATTCTCTTGTGTGCTGCCATGCAGTGCAAGACAATAAAAGTATAAAGATCTTTCTGAATATTTTTCCTCTCGGTTTTTTTAAACCTACAGAATATCCTGGTTTGATATGGGCAGATGACACAGGGTTATTAATCCATTCTCTTTTATCAGAGGTGGATCTGAAGCTCTTTTTACTCAAAGTACCTCCAGCTTGCTTTATGCTTCATTTCATAATGTTTTATTATACAGGACTTTTAATCACTCAAAATCTAATAAAAAAAGGCATTCTCATAGCTGAAATAGAGCATCTTGTGTTTCCCCTCCCTCTGATCATATTAGGTATGTTCAAAATTATCCAAAGCTTTTTCTAGCTCAGTTTAGGGATTTGTGTATACATCTAAATCATAAAACTCTCCCATCACGCTGGGTTTTTTTTAAACCTGTAAATCCTGTGAACTTTCCTTTAACCACCAACAGAGAGATGAAGTATTTCCATTAGGATTTTAGGGTACTTTGTACATAAGAGGTTCAATATGTGCAAGCTTACTTGAAAAAGCAAGGTTATTTATTGTTAATCACCTGGCCTGATAGTTGCCTGCTGGATAAGGTTTACTTCTTAAAAGAAAGAAAAAAAAGAAAATTTAATCTCTGCAGTTGATGCTTAGCTATCTTCTTCTCCAGGAGCTGTATCAACCACCCTAGCCACAGCTAAGGAGGCAATTACTCACTCCACTTCTCTTTTCTGGGTTGCTGCTGTTTGTGTTTTCTCTCCCTGGATGAGGATTCTAGCAAGGTCTCAGAAGGTGAATGCTGTCTGAGCACAAGGACACTACACTTACAGTTAAATACTTTGCATAGTAGATGTTTTAGTAAATACAAAGAGCAGGTGAGACAATGAAATAATACATATTACAGGCTGGTGGACATGTGCTGTTTTTCTATACTGGTGACTTCTTGACAGAATTCCACAAAAAAGAAAGGCTATTTTTTTTCAGTTTTCTTATGTGATGATGCCTGTCCATTAATCTAACTAAACAATGACGGGTACAAGTATTCCAAAAGATGCCTATGGATGTCATGACAGAAATTTTCTCACCTGCTGAAGAGATTATGAAGTTCATTGATTAAATCTGCAATGCATCTCTGCTGCACACCAGTGACATGTGCAGTAAAAGATTCCTCTCCAGCCAGCAGCTCTTCTCTGGAGATCACCACCACCATTCACAAGGGATAAAACCTGTAGAGCAGAAGGCTTTGATATAGTGCCTCTCTAGCAGAATCTGTTTGGTGCAACTTTTGGACTGTTGTGCTACAAAAACAAGGCTTGGACCTGAGTTATAAAGGAAAACTATGTATGGATTACCTCTCCTCAGTTTAGGGACTGAATAGCATACTTCATCTTGCTTTTCACAGTTACAGTAAAATATCCATTTTCCCCCTGGGACAGCAAGTAGAAACAAACGAAAACTATTTGAATTTTCCAGTGCTA
The DNA here is from genome assembly GCA_013397725.1 of Rhagologus leucostigma. Taxonomy (NCBI): domain Eukaryota; kingdom Metazoa; phylum Chordata; class Aves; order Passeriformes; genus Rhagologus; species Rhagologus leucostigma. Next base: position 566,262 of record VZTD01001192.1, on the reverse strand, counting down.
ATTCAGCAGATCTGTGTTTAAACCCACAGATATGCACTGACTTGTTCAGTAAGCCAGCGCTTTATCAGCATTAACTCTGAAGTATCAGAAATAGGGAACATTAGTGTACCTGGCCAAAGTCCACAAGAGCAGAAAAATGTTATATTTAATATACCTATATATTAAAAAAAAAATAAAATGTGAATGACTAGAAAAAAAATAAAATAGCATGGTATATAGCAATTACAGAGTCAATATGATTAAACACTTCAGAAATTCTGGTAGATACCAGAGTTAGAGCAAGGCCAGGATCAAATCCGGTTTCTTTGCTCAGAAAGAATGAAACAAAATGGAGAAACAAAGTGGAGAATCAGTGGTCTAAGAATTACAGGCAAAGTCCTCCAAATTCTTTCTTAACCCTTTCTCATTATCCAAGTGGCAGCAGGTAAGCAACAGATGTTTTGTTGATGGTGAGATCCTTGACTTTCATGCTAATGCACAGTTCCTTATGACAAATTATTATCACCTGAGACTTGCAGGAATGGGTGCTGCTCTACCAGTAAGCCTGGTTTCTATTGTCATTCTTTTTCTTCAGCATTTATTTTGCAGTATTGCTCAGGTATGATACACTTCCAATTAACAGGGAAAACAAAAAAAGGAAAAGCTTTTTTTTTTTTCAGGTCATTGACTTTTTGTAGTGGGAAAATTCACCATCGTATGACTTTGCCAGTAAATCAGGCCAAATGATTTTGTAAAGCCAAATGCTTGGAAACATGGTCAGCTGATTAAGGCATTGGGCTGTGACTCAGAGGATCTGGATTCAGTTCCTGGCACTTACTGCATCACCTTGGGCAAATCACTTTACTGCTTTTATCCTTGCAATTCCAAATGTTGAAGAACCTTGGCAACATTTCTTCTGCCCTCTCCATCCCCCCACCAAGGGCCACCAGTGCATCCCACAAGCTGTGCACAGCTGGGAGAATGGGGTTCGTGCTCAGTACGAAGCTCCCTCTCATCAGCTGAAATGAAATACACCTATGTAAGAAATTGTTTTGCTGCTTAAAGACACTCTGAGTTGGCCCTCAAAATAAATAAATTATGAAGAAAAAGCCCAAAGCTCTCCTGCAGAAAGCCAGCCTCATGCCCTCCCTTATTTCCATCATTGCCTCTGTGGCAATGAAAGCAAGCCTTGTATTGTTAGCAGTGGCAGGAGTGGAGCTGCTGCTTCTGTTTCTGCTGATAAATATTTCTACTGCCAAAGCAGCACCTGCAGTGCCAGCATTCAGGGGGTGCCTGCAGACACCCACCGAGCTTGGCTTCCCTGCTCTCAGGGTGCTCTGTTTTGGACTGGACTCCAGAGCAGCAGCATTTCCTTCTGGAGGCTGTGCATGCCTCAGCAGCCATCCCTGGGTATGATCCTTTCCAAGCTGTCAGCAGTGAGAAGCAAAGGAATCACTTCTCAACCTCTGATCTCCCAAGTATCCTTAATGGGCATGTATCCAGACGTTTTCATTAATGTAAGTAGCAGCTAACTAAACTGGCTAATAAGTTGTCTCTGTTTTTCACTCATTTTCAATCAACATAACTAATCAACATGCCAGAGAATGCAAAATACTGTACAAGCCCTTGAGAGGAGAAGCATTTTTAATCATCATGATTGTTCATCTGTTGATAAAAAAAGTGTCTTAAAATTAATAAAATGATAGCTTGTGATGCTGAATCTTTAATAGCATATGGAAAGCACTTTCAATACAGAGTGGAAAAGGGCATTGTCGGGTATGCTCTGAATCACAAATGTACTGATGCGAAAATTCAGAGGGCTCAAGGCACAGTGATGGACAGTTAAATGTAGTAATGTAGTTAGAAAGGAAATATGACCTGGGGGTGAAAATTTAAACTGAGTTGAAAATACATATAAGTAGGTGACAGTAATAAAGAGGAATAACACAGCTCACAATGCTTGGCATTTGTATCCTTTTGCATTTAGCAAGCACTTTATAAATCTGAATTAATAAAGACAAACCAGGTCATAATAAGATTAATATTATAATTTACAATTTATATATGAACAGCTGACACACACAGAAATTAAAACCAGTAATACCAAAAGACACCTGCTTTCATTCTGATGCTCAGAAGTCTGTCTATCCTTCACTGAAAAGTCAGGGTTTCCAGACCTTGGGAAAGCCTATTAATTTTAGGCGCCTTAATTCTCAAAAAATATAATTACCTGTATGTATACAGCAAACCTTTGTAAAATTGCTTGTGGAAACCATAATGATTACACCATATTAAGCTTTTTGGGCTCAATTTGTCTAAGTCAGTCAGCATGGACATCCTTTACAGCTAAGGAATTTTCATTAGTACTGCCAATGGAGTCTAAGGTATGATTCATCACATCTTAAAGTGACTGCTTTAAACAAGCCAGATGAATTACACCTTAAAAATGCATGTTTCTCTGCATTTATCATAAAGAGAACCTGCCTTGAGCAGAGCATCTGTGAATGCTGCAGTCCTAGTTCTGGGGCTCTGAAAATGCTCAGTGTTAATGGGCTGCTTTTAGGACATTCTGCCTTGGATACAAAGCCAGTAGCAGGTAAATCCTATGCACACAGAGATATTTCTGTTCTCTAAAACTCATTCTGATAATAAATTCCTTATACTTGTTGGATAGTATAGCAAGTATTTGATAAAATTTCTAGAAAAATACACATACTTCCATGAAATATGCATATTTATATAACTGTTCAGCAGTCATTTACTGCTGGCATTCTCAAAATTGTACAGCTGAAAATCTGACCTGTATTTTGTTTATTTGGTAAAATTTTCTTTTAGCTAGGGAAAAGATGGGTGTGTCATTTTCAATGTTTGTGTTCAGTGGAGGCATTTTCTCTCACAAGTTTTGAAAACACTGCTATATATAAAAAAGCCATCTAGAAATTAATTTCACAACTCTATTTCAGAGCAAGCCTCCCTAACCCAGGTTATCTTTTAAATTTTGATTAATTATCCTGTCAGCTAAGATGAAAGACATTAATAAAAACACAATTTTGGAAATGCTCACAGAGAAGTTCATCTGTTGTTCCAAATCTTTTTCTGCTGGAAATATTTGCTCCTGGTAAAGGGATGAACTCCTGCTTCTTGCCTAGGGTACTTAATGTCCACCAAAGATTCTTCGAAAAACTTAGTCTCTAAATACAGGTAAAAATGTAAAGCAAGTAAATGGCTGAGAAGTGGTTTTGAAGACCCAAATCTGCATGTCTCTGTTCTTGTGCTGCTTCCAGAAAATCACATTTTCCAGCTCCAGATACATCTGAAAAGAAGTATTAAGATTAAGTATTGCAAGAGAAAAACCATTGCATTTTATCATCTGGAAGGTCAATGGCTCTAATAAGCAGTAAATGAGTGCAGTGGCCAAGGCCAGGTTGGGATATGTGTCTGCACAATCACGTGAATGTGTTTATAGTGCACACTGTGTGTTGACATGTACACTGTGACCAAGCACCACAGCAACCAGGCAGGATCCAAAAGTGTTCCTTGTCCTCAGTGCTGGCAAGTGTTTGTGTATGTTTGATAGCCTGAGAGGGAGAGAATGACCTTGTCATGGGTTAGGTTGCTAACCTTTTGCTTTTCCCAGCAATTCAATATATTAGCTATTGATTTTTGTATTGGTGATTCTGGGTGTTGAGCAAAGCTGGCAGAGGATAGGACAAAAAGAAGGTATAATTTGTTCATGGCAAGTTTGAAAGGAAGTTTAATGAAGGAATTAAAGCCTTATGAGTGTGAGTTTAATATGAATAAGAGAAGAGGCAGATCAAGAGATTTGGAATTCTCAGATGAGTGGGTATGGTTCTGTCATTTTATTTACAGTGATTCTTAACAATTTTATTCCTTCTTATCTCTCAGGCAAGGAGAATAGCTAAAGTAGCCATGAGCTGGTAAATAGTAAAAAATAGTCCTGATTAAAAACAGATGCTATAATTTGTGACTTCGATACTTCAAAACCAGAGAAGGGAAAATAAAGTAAAATAAAGTAACAACAAGAACTTGTGTACTAGCACCCTGTGTAAGTCTCAGTCTTCATTCACTAACTCAGATTTTATTCTGGATTCTCCACTGAATTCAGAAGAATGAGTTCCTGTTTGAGACAGCAGTATGTAGCTTCAAAAACCCTTAAGATTCTATCTGTTTGATCACAGATTAATTCTCCCCTCAAACTACCCCAAGGAGGTGGTCAAAATGTCATTGAAATCAGTGGAAGAGCCTGAGCGTATTTCAAAAAGCTTTGCATCAGTCCCTAAAATGCAGAACGGTTGAAGGTATTTTTGAACAATATTTCAGTCAATAAAGTATGTTTATGTAGTTTCTTTGAGCAGTCCAGGAATTTTTGGCACCCAAGAAGAGGTCACTTGAGAAAAATCTAGTCTTATGAGTAGCATGTTCCCTTGGAAAGAAATGATCCTGAATTCCCTATCACTAGAGGAAATGTCTAACAAATAAATGGCTACATGAAAAAGAAAAGGAAGTTCTTCTCTTGGTTGTTCTTGAAACATGAGAGTTGTATTTTAAAGTCATCTGCTGGACTACGTCCAATGGTGAGTTTCTCAGATGAAGACTTTTAAAATGAATACCTCTAGGATTCAGACATAGAATTGATAGGTGTTTTGGGAAGACTGCTTACCCAAGAGTTAATGCATTTTGAATTTTGGAATTAAGTTTATAAATTTTGCCTTTTGTGCGTGTGTATATTTTTTCTTCTTTTCTTTTTTTATTTGTGATTTTATATTAAAAATGAACATGAAGTAATAGTAGTAATAGAAATTATGTTACTTTTAGATTGGATATAGCATAGCAGGAATTTCCTATTATTCTAACTTGCCTTTTTATTATTTTGAGAGAAACACCTGCAGACAGCAGATGAATCATTTTAGCATCACTTTCCAACTCTTTCGTTTCTCTTCACTCAACTGTATTGTAGTAATGCCCCTGCACAAAGGAAAACAAAGACCTGGGTTTACACTACCAAACTTTATACATTCCACTGCAGTGGTTTAAATTAGGACCTTGTACATCCTGGGCTCTCATAAGGTAGATGAAAACAGACATTTATCAACAGAGAGCTATTTAGGTTCTCCTGTACCAGAATTGCCTTTCCCTCTTGGTCTAGGACAGTGACAAAGATTAACTGGTACTCGTGATGAGTTGGGCTTCTATCAAGAACTTGCCTTGCACCAATAATAATTAGCTGTAATGCATCAGAAATTGCCACCAGACTCCAGAAACTGTGTTATTCTTTTCATGGAAAGAACCTTGAAAGACTTGACTGCAAGCCTAATTAAATGTATCAGGATCTCAATTTTGGTTCCTACTGAGGATTTAGAGGCTGGGTCATGTTTAGAACCTAGCCAACATTTTTCAAAGAATGCGTATAAAACTGGAACTATGCATTCTTTGGTACACATGGTGGCAAATGAGATAGAGAGAAGCACAGCCCTTTTTAAAGAGCAGATGGGTGAAGCAGCCAATTCAAATATTTTTACAGGTTTTAATGGTTGCTGGTTCAGACATTGTTATGGTAATAAATGAGATATTTTATACTACAAGTAGAAGAAATAATTTGAACTATACATCTAAGTCTGATACAAAAAAGAAATGTAAACATTTGAGAGAAAATCCTAGGACAGACAATGAAGATATATGAATATGCAGCAGTGATCAGAAGTTAATTCTTGTGTAATGTAATATAATAGAAACAAATACGAAAGTGTTAAGAGGACACTAAATAAAATATTTGTATATTTTAAGCTTGAACATGGCTCTAGACACTTGAACTGAGTATATATAGCAGAAACCAAACTGAATCAAAGACAAGAAACAAATTAAAACTATAGAGAAAAATTTACATTTCAAAAAATTGAGAATTTGGGTATTGTTTAAAATTAGTAAGGGTAACTAATGGATGAAAAGCTTAGAGGAAATAATGAATGAACTACAAACAGTAAAGCAGATGTTCCACTACAATTTGTTCCATAATACAAAAAGGGGGAATAATCAATAAAAATTTGAAATAGCATACTATGCACTGCTCAGCAGAAGCAATTCTGGAAAACACCCACTTAGCTTGTAAATGTAATAATTTCAATATGTTGTTGCTATCCAAAAAATTTGAAGAGATACACAGAACTCTCACTTCTGGCATAGATATGGAATAAATGGAAATAAATTGAATAAATCTAAGCAAGATAATATAGATCACTATATTTTAGGATGTAAAGTTTATGGACAGATCAGTTCTTCTCATGGGGTTTATTATACCTTGTTCTAGGCAACCTGATGCTGGGCAACTTCTAAAGAAAAATTCAAAACGAGATGGGCTGCTGGCTAGGCGGGTATTGGGAATCTTTTCATCCTTTTTGTATTTCACTTTGTAATTCTGACCCTATGAATAAAGAGTTCCATCCCTCTGATATTCAACAAAATGATAGCTGCTATAGTAAGTCTTCCAATTTATAGGACAGATATATTCTAGTAGCATATGCTGCTAGAGACAGAGCCAGCAGTGACATCTAATCACTGTGAGAAAGCTCATTCTGACTTTGCTGCCAACAATTTAGGTTAGATAACAGACGTGCATTGACTTGATAGCAGGTGGATAAAAGGGTATAAACTGTGTTTTGTGCCTTCTGTCTGTATTACTTATAGATTAGCTGATTTGGGGGATTCAAGAGAGATTGTGTCATACAAATTTAGTTTCTGTGAGGGTTGAGTACTTGTGAAAGATGGCAGATTGGTAGCGTTCGATTTGAAATTCTTGAGTTAACTATAAGTCTGATAGATATGTGGAGATGATCACATGTTCATCAAAGCTTTATAATGTGTAGGATGAAGGGGTAAACAAAGCACACAGAAGATTGTCTCTAAAATTATTAGTGTCTAGTTTCTTCTTATTTTTATTATTTGGTTCTCAAACATTACTGCTCATGAGACAAAACCAGAAGATCTGTGTGTGGCGTTTTTCTCATTTACTGGTTGGTGAGCACCTGAATCAACAACGGCTCAGACAAGGGATGAGACCAATGAGTGCAGTGAGGAGAGAAAAACTGAAGAGATACTTTTTCTGACAGGTTCCTGCTGTCCATAGCTCTGTTTCTGTTTCTAAATACGGTTTGAAATAAAACTTATTGTCACACTACTGGAAAGGTATGTGATTTATAAACCAAAACTGTTTGAGTTATTCCTGTGTAATAAAGACAATAACAAAGGAAATATCCCAGATTAGCATTATCAGAACCTAAAAATGAAAATTTAGTTAATTCCATTAATTCTCTGGCCTTCTTGTTGACAATTACAGAGAACCTGACAACCTTTCTGTTGGTTCATTATTTGACCCCTCAAAAGTGGATTGAGTCCAACAAATCTACCAGAAGAACAGTTATCACATGACAAAATCTTTCATGAAGGTACAATCCAGTGCAAATCTGAAGCAGCAACTTAATAAGATACTCTTTATGTGTTTGCAATTTGTTATTGAGTTTAAAAAAGGGTAAAATTCAGATGGTTTACAGAAATGTTCTTAAGAAGGCAAGGCTAAATAATTCTGTAAATTATATGAAGTCTTCAATAGAACCTCTGGGATGCAGATTTTTCGCTGAGTGGAGAATGACTTAGAAATGTCTGACAAAAGGACCAAGAATGGGAATGAGGGAAGTCAGTCCAGAAGGTCCAAAGCTCACAGCTTCAGCTATGTCACATTTACAAATGGCCTCGCGGCTTGTGGTGAACAGAAACAAAAGAGGCTCTTTAATAACCCTCTGCAGGGCCATAGCTCTGACTGTGCCTGGTTCCCACCTGACAGTCAGGTGCCTGCAATGACTTTGTTCTTGCTTCTCTTGCCATTTAGCATTCACACTCCCATATATCCATTTGTTCTCTCCTCACTACTGAAGAGCCTGTACACACGTAGACAATGTGGAAAGTGAAGCAATGTGTTATGGCAACAAATGTATTATGGTATTACTGTTTTTTAATATAAAAGGCCAAAGAATTAGGAGACATTCACCTCTTTTAGGACTTCACACAATTCTTATTGTAACCAGAGAACAACCTCCACTTCACTTCCTTCATAGACTGGGATGAACAATGTGCTTAATCTGGCAGAACTTCACATAAACAAGATAAGCCTTCATCACACAGTTTCTCAGCTGAAAGGATAACATGCAGACTATGACAACGAACCAAAATTTAGCACTCCCTGGGGAGAGTAAAGAATAAATTCCAAGTATTTTTTTCCTGTGTATATTTTATGAATACCAATTTTAAAATGACAGCTGTAAAAGAAGAAATATTCTTTGGCTATGAACCATGCAGGAGACAGCTTTCACTAGATCACAACTTTATGTTGTTATTTATATCATTATTAAATTACATTCTTAAGGAATTGCCTCTATTTTATAAGTTGCATGAACATACAACACCTGCTTTATGTCTGGACAGTTTACATCTTTTTAGGTGAAACTACTATAATTTCAGTTATTGCTATTCTAACTCATGCATCCAATGATTTCTAGAATGTAGTACTTTGAAAGAAATGAGATTATAGGGGTTTTTTTAACAGATATTTAAGTCATAAGTGACAGTCTATATTCTGATTAAAAGCAACAAGAATAATTAGAGGTAAACTAATTGGTGAAAAATAGATATCAGTTCAGCATCATCAAAGAAGGTATCTAAAAATATAATGCTTGAGAAAAGAATGAGCTTAAGAGATCAAAAGTTTTACACTCTGCCTTTAAATTTTTAGTACTACGCAATGAAGTGCTGAAATGTTACAATACTATTTCTGGCAGTGTCTAAGTACCAACACTTCATTTCTAGCTGCCATTTCTACATATAACAGGACTGACAGAGTTCCTTTATGAAATGCAGCCAAATATCCTCACATACCTTTTATATCTTTTTATTTGCTTAAATTTTTATTGCTTAAAATCTTAGCTATTGAAAAGTACGGATCAAATTGATGTAAGGAAAATGCACACTACAAAATATGGTATGAGAGGAAACCACTACAGTCAATACACCTACATGTGTGTCTGATGTTCTAAAAAATCCCACTGGAGCATTACCTGGGCACCCCTATAAACCCATGGACAAATTCCAGTAGGTTTTATTGGGAATAGGGTTTCATCATTTGTCTTATCTTTAACTTTGACTGGACAATATTTTTTTAGGGAAGATAATACATTCCTGTGGAACCAGATTCAGACTGGTGTAACTGGGCTGCATTCAGTGTCTTTGTACGCTGGACAGATTGACAGATGTATTCTGAAATGGATGCAGCACTTGCAGCTTTCAAATATTAGTGTTACTAATAAATAGGGGACTACTTTATTTATTAAACTTTCTAAAATCCAAACAGCATCTGTAGGAAAAGAAAGATTTATCTACCAATAAAAACCCAAAGATTACATTTACCAAATCCCCATTCTTTATTGTAATGAAATTTGTCTTTCAGCTTTTAAAATGCATTTATAGAGCCAGAAATGTATTCTGGTCCACTGTCTTTGAGATGAATAACCACATTATTACTTGCCTGTCAAATCTAAGTATGGCTGTTAATAACACACAGACAGCTACTAAAAATTCAAAACATGAGAGGTTTCCTTTGGAGAAAATTGCAGTTTTAACCTCTGATTTCCCTTCTGAATCAATTACTTACTTTCATATACACCTTGCAATACCTGATCTCCAATCAGAAGTGAAAAATGGTTCAAAGAATTCAAAGATTTTTCAAACACACCTATGGAAATACACTGCCAGAATTTTAAAATTCTGCAATATTTAATCTACAGAATGTCTGTCCTCTGCACATTATCCAGTAAGCATAGTAGAAGACTTACTTGATGGAAAATATTTAAAGGTATTTTTAAAATTTTGCACTTCAAACTTTATTTTCTATGTAATCTATATTTGCACTCAGAAAACTGAACATCTAAACCAGGATTCTTTTCTGATGTCATGTTTTAACAGTTTTACTTTACTGCTTTTCATTAAATGAACAAAAAAAAAGATACTCCACACTTACGATAGATAGATACAAGGAAGAGCCACCTAACATAAACATAACAGTATAGGTTGATTCCCTAGTGTGAACACATTCAACACACCTGGCTGCAAATTCTGATAGATCAAAACTTCTCTCCAGTTATAGGAACACTTTTCTACTATTTTTACTACTAACCAATGTAAAAAAGTCAACCCATTTTGGACTTAAATTTCAGTCCCGTGTGACTATTTCGCTTACTTCTGGAATCCCTTTGGTGCTTAGTATCACTGTCATATTTTCTGGAGCCTCCCATCCAAACAATTTTATTTTTTCATGAACTATAGATTTGTGATTCCCAGAATGCACTGTGGAACTTTTATGAGATATGTAAATGTAAGTGAACAGCCCAAGCCGTAGAACAGAGATAACAAAATTGTCCTTCATATGCCACCCGTGTATCGCAAAACTTTTTTCCTGCAGACTTTAATTGGCCACCCTCATCCAACCAGGCTGATCATCCACCAAGGAAGTGCTTGAAAAGGTCTTCTGCTGACCAGATTTATCTCTAATTTTTAGGTTTTGGAAGATCTGGTATACTGAGGAGGAAGATTAAAATCAAGCTGTATAATTAAGCTAATTCACTTATCATTTCCCTCAACCTTCCTTATTTCACATTATAGCAGTAGAAAAGTACTGTTAGGGTCTTCTCTAAGTGTATTGCAGCTACAGACTCAAGCTAAGTCTCAGTCTGAGTTTTGGTGTGGAGAATCCAGCCAAGTGTGCAATAAGCAATCTCTCCTCAGAAGAAATGAGAAGTGAACTCAGAACTGAGATGCTGCTAATATCACTCTGTAGAGCGAGCACGTAAAGATTGCACAAGCATCTACAAAGGGCTTTAGGGCTTGTTGAAGTTGTTAAAAAGAGTTTACTTAAAAAGTAAGATTACTTACTTAAAAGTAAGGGGTTTTTTTTATTTGTCAAGCCTGAGTTAAAAATATTTCAATCATATTTTTCTGATGGCAACACCAAAAGATTTGCATAAAATACAATTTTTGTGGTAAAACAAGAACATTGCTAGTAGGCTGCCTTTCCAACCTTATTCAGCAACATGGTAGTCTCAGCCCACATTCACATTCGATTTAGCATCACATGTCAAATCAACAAAATGAATATCTCACATTTGAGGTGTTTCATCACTATGTTTAAAAAAATTGTCCCAAGAGGTTCTGCTCATTATTAAAAATTTCACTGATATGGTCCTCATGTGCCTGCCTCCTCATCCATGCATTTGCCAGCTCTGGAAAACCTAATCACACTGCACTGCCAACTCTCCTTTCAAGAAAGTCAACAGATAATTATGCAATCTGTTCATGCAGTGCAAATAACTTGGCATTCTGGGAGCCTACCACTGCGACGGGAAAAAATCCGTACTTTGTGGGGATGTGAACACATTACATGAATTCAAATTCTATGCTCTTCTAATGCCACCATACGAGGCAGCAGTGGCAACATGCAAATATTTTTAAAATTATGGAGCTGGCTTTGAGGTTGGATTATTATTTTTGACAGCTCTTTCCTTTCAGATATTACACTTGGTAAAGCCCAGTGTACATCTGCATGACACGCTGCTTTTCACACAAAAGCATCTGCCTTCTGTGGTATCTTATGTCTCCAAGAAGACTGCTGCATGAGAAGTCCACAGTTCTCTCCCCCCACCCCATCAGCTTGCCTCATTACAGTCAAATTACCTTAAGTATATAAAGCTGTTTATTTTTCACCTGAGGCTGTTGCACAGTAGGTTTAAAAAAAAAGTTACTCTTGTGATACAATGTATGAGTTGTTAGTTGAATAGCTTTATTTTCAATTATTTCATTTCATATATATCTACATGACCTGCTACAGTCTACAAATTCCAGAGGAACACAGGGGCAATGTCTTTGGCTGATTAAAGATGTTTTATGAAAAGTCTCAGAGCCTGATTGACAATTACAAGTGGACAGACAGTTACAGATCCAGTAAAACAGAGTGCAGTTGCTTTGTCGGTTGTCTTTAGATAAATAAAATACCCCTCCACACATATCCAGCAGTTGGAGTATCTTTTCAACTACTCATCTAAAGAAAGAATTTATTGTGCTTGTATGTTTGATGATCGATGCTTGCATACATATGATTCATATTTCATACGTGCACGCACTTCTTAAACATGACAGGAATAAATACATTTTAACCTGCAGGTAATAAAGTGGAAAGAAATATTAAAACACCAAGAGACATAGAAAAATTGTGGTGTAAGAGAATCTTAACTTCATGTAAGATTAATTTGAATAAATGTAATTTTCTATAGCTGCCTTGTCATGATGACTCACCATTTTTCCATAATTAATTTACAGTAATAAAATCAAGATAAGACTAGGTTATGAGGAGCAGAAGTATATTGCCTTCATCTAAGCAGGGCAGTTATAGAGAATCTTATGAACATAAGAAAGATGCATCACACTCCCCCAAAAAAAGATTACTTGAAAGTATAAAATGGGGGGAAATGCAGAAGAGGATTAGGCATTGTCCTCTGGAGTATAAAAAGATTCTCCGCAATATTTCAGCATCAAAAATACGGCAATACAAATAACATGCTGTAAGTACGATGGAAAAGAATGTGAATAACCTTGAGTCAGCCTTGTATAACGCTGCCAAAGGTCTATCAACACCTTCTTATTAGAGCTGTAGCAATAGCTCTCAAGAGACTTAAGCCCCTCTAAATTTGTGAGCTCACTGAAATCACCAATAAGATCCCCACTGATGAGGGACCGTGAAACTGCACCACTGGGCAGCTCATTCATCAGACACTTTCAAAGTGCTCAAGGCAGAAAAGCCAAACGAGCTGATGAAAACAGATGCTATACAAAAGATTGCTGTATTAAAGAATCCTAAAATCAAAATGTGATTCTTTTTGGCAGGGGACCACAGAGAGGTACAGAGAATAACAGATGCAAACTGGGAGTAAGGAGGTGAATAGATGATTTGGCTAAGCCCAGGTAGAGCTTAAGTTTGCTTTCTTTTGTTCTTGATGTAAATATATTGTATAGGAAGGATGGCAGAGAAAACACCAGAAACTAAATTTCTTCTTACTGCTTAGGAAGAGCTATGTTCTAGCTAATGTTGATTATGTACAGAATCAGTCTGTGTGTAAAAAAACATTGAAATTGCTGGAAAAAAAACAACTAATGAAAAATACTTTTCAAATTTCAAATATAAGCTAGCTAATATTTCTTTATTAAAACATTGATTTTTGGCAAAATTTTTATATCTAGAGCAAAATTATTTATGGTTGAAATATACTTTTTGTGATTTCTCCAATCAATAGAGATAAATATGAAATTCTAAGGCTCAGTTTGTAACATCTTAAAAGAAACAAATAAAGCAGCTCAGCCAAACCCTTTACCTGCTAGTTTCTTCCTATTAGCTGTAAAGATTTTGATAGTGACCAACTTAGATGTAAATGCCTGCATGATGGATGTCTAAAGGTAGGCAAGGAATCATCTCATCCGTCAGAACAAGTGTAAAAATTCCCTTTCCTCTTCATCAGAACAAGCACTGCAAAGTCAGAATTTACATGTCCTCTGGAAAAATTGGTGCAGCAACCTAAGTAAGGTTTGCTATCTGGCTTTTCTTATGCACATTTAGAATAAAATAAGGGGGGATTAATGCTTTCAATAAATTGGTGTTTTAACCAGAACATCTTTATTCACAGTACCACTGTTACTAATGCTTCTTAAATCTCCTACTGTCACTATAGTTAAGCCCACCAAGCTCAACATGGTCTGAATTAGAAGAGTAACTGTAAACCTCTGCTGTGGATTGATCAGCAGGGAAGGTATCTTCTCTCTGGTCCCTCTGGGCAAAATTTGCCTTCAGAATTTGCTTTGTGTGAAGAATGCTTTTAGAAGAGGTGGTGTCAAACCACCACACAACTGTATATAAAAATCTTCCAGCTACTTCAGATCTAGGTATGTTTCTTGACAGCTCTCCACTTAGCTACCCTTCCCATTTCTCATGGTTCAATGAGAAATCTGGGAAAATCTTTCACAAAGGAGATGGAAAGAAAAACTGTCCATCTGTCTGCGTGTTGCTGCAATCCCTGGAGTTTTTCGACTGTTCATAACCAAGTCTGAAAAACTTATTTTCTGAAATACTAGAAGCTCCTACTCATTTTATATGAATGAGTTCCTGGTCGTAGCAACGGCTCTAATCAGTGTTTCCTTGAAGGAAGAGCCTTTGTAATCCAGTAATTTGTTTGTTTCAGGAGGGAACAGCCATCTGGCCAGTAAGCACACGTGTACGTTTGGACAGTCAGCACATGTGCAGCTGTAAATCTGCTGCAGCATATGTGCTGACTGTCCAGCCAAGTACGTGGAAGATGCAAGAGGAGAGAAGGTAGCAGGGAGTATGTAGAAAAGTCCTTTAACCTCCAAGAGGGTTAAAGAAAGGTGAAAACAAGTCTTCATAATTTTGTTGCTGAGGAAAAGAGCCACATATGCTTTCATATATGTACCCTTCATGGTTCCACAACTGAAGCGTTAACCCTTTTCAGGAATGTAAAGGTCCTCCATACTCTGCTTATTTTTCACATCTTTTCGATTTCTGTTCTTCTTAAGAAAAGAATGTCTGTTAAGATTTGTGAGTAGGAATTTGGAAGCTTACTTGTGACAAAGAGGAGGAAGTATGTATTAGCATTATCATGAAAACATTATAGAGAAGCATATGCAGAATCCAGCTGACACCACACTTCCTCATAGAGGGCAGTGCACTTAAATAGTCTAAGTGCTTAAAATGTATGAAGTGAATACATGAAATATTTGAAAACAGATTATATTTTATCTCCAGGCACATGGTGAAGGTTGCTTCACAGAATTGCTTAAAAAAGAATAGGTTTGAAGACCAATGTCTTTCATCTTTTTTAATAAGCTGTTTTAGACAAAACTGATATTCACAGGGTGAAAGGGAAGACTTTCTGCATTGCTAAGAAATGAGCCACACTCCTGGATATTCAATAGGAAGACAAGCTTGTCAGGCTGTCAGAGAAGCACCAGACTGTTCATGCAGCCAGTTAGCCTTCATGTAAGCTGCTTAACTACCTTCTCTGCAGTGCTGTACATTGGAGATTAATGGTAGGCACAGGAAACTGAAAGGGAAGATTTACCAATGAACTGAAATACTGAATGAAATACCCCATAAATAAAATTATATTCTCTAAATCTTCAAATTCCTGGAAGGCCTATACCAGTGCCAGGGAGAAAAAGAATCAAAGTAAGCAGCCAAGAAAATAATTGCATTTTTTCATAAGCAATTTCTCAATAAACAGAATTTTTTGTATGTGTTAAGTTACAAATGAAAACATTTTTTCAATTGAAGAAAACAATGTAGAGATTAAAAAGATACTTGCCCTGAAGAAAAGCAATCTTACATTTCTGCAAGACGAAAAGTCTGGCCCTGAAAATTTCAATAACCTAGCTGAAATATTCAAAGCTACGCCATGCCAAAAACTTAGTTTGGCTAACAACCCATGTCCTTTTAGGTAGAATCCAAAATCTTAATTCTTAAGCTTCTGTCTACCTTTGCAATCACCTGAAAAGCTTGAAGCCAGGTATATGAAAATGTTTAGGAAACTGACTCCCATTTGCTTTGTCAAATCTTTCTTGGATCTGAACTAAACCTCCAAAAGTGAAGTTACTGACTATTTGTTTGTCTATGTGTGGAATTATCTTCTAGGCACTGCTTCTCTTCTAGGACTGCTGCATACTTAGGTTTCTTTTTAATTCATAAGTCCTGTCCTTCACTGATCTTGCCTGAAAATCATATTCTTGTTGTGCTTTCCTTACACCAAGAGCAACACAGTAAAAGGAGAGGAAAACCTCTTTTGCTACTTCATGTGTTAGTAATTAGCATATTCAGTTAGGAAAAGGGGAATCAAATCCTTACTTTGAGCAAATTTTATCTAAAAATCCAGTTCTTTAGTTCATTCTGCTATTTAACTTCAGCATTCCAGTGGATTCCATTTTATATGTTAAAAAAAATATATATATTTCAGAATTCCCTGAGCTTTGATGTTTAGAAAGCTCAATGAAGAGGTGAGGTAATGTTTTTATAGTCAGTAGAAGGCATTGAACATGGTCTTATTTAATCCTGGATGTTACAACCCTTGAAAGAAGACAATGAGAACAACTGGAGCAAAAAGGACAAGACTAGGCCTGATAAAGAGTCTTAGGACATTGAAGAAAGCCCTGACACTCTCTGCAACATCCACACAGTGCATCCCTATCTAGAGGGAGCAGGTGAAGACTGCAAACCTGAGGAGATCCTGCATACAGATACATTATGAAGTGCACAGTAATGTTGTCTTACTGGTGATATATAAATAAGTTTTATTGTTACTTTCTCCTATTGCTCTAAAGCATGCCTTAATGCATGTTAAGGGCTGACACTGTATTCTTTAGTCACCTGCTGCTCACAGAAATTTACTTGTGATAGAATATTTAGTGCAGTAATCAGTGTAATTTAACCAAAGTTGAGTCGGCACAGGGACTTGTGCTGGTGCAGCTCTACTAGTTCTGTTTCAGGCGTCATCAGAGCAACACCTCAGACCCCTGAACCTGGGGGAAACAGGGTGTCAGAAGCACCTGCTTCTGGTGTTGTCCTCCAAAGCCTGTACAGCTTTTTCCTGATCAGAAGGCCAGTTGGACTTCTGCTGATCCTTCACCTTAAGTGGCATCTCAAGACCATGCTCTCTGTAGGGAGCTCAGGCATTCTGTTGGAAGCTGCAGTGCATAACAAGTGTCAAATTGCCTGTATAATTTGTGTCTTTGAGGTCTCTGTTACGACTATGTGACCCATGTCTCCTCTACAACCTGCAAAAGCAAAGGCAAATTAATAGACTTTCACCTTTATATTTCTTGGTAATGTTTGCATTGTTGGGTTTCCATCTGTAGTATGAACATGAGTGTAATTTAAAACACAGCAGCTGAAAAGTGTACAGGGCATAGTGCAAAAATGGCTCTAGAAAAAGTAACATCTCCAACACATATGAGACTTTATCCAGAAAAAAAACCAATTCATTTTCTTATAAAGACACATTTTTTTTGTACTTGAGGAATTTTGCATTGAATGAAGTTTGTTGTACAGCAATAAGAAGCGCAAACGTTTTAAGGGTGTCAGACGCTGGATTACACTCAGTTGCTTGACACTCTTGGTGCTGGCCCTCTACTTCACTGGAGAACAGAGTCCTGAGACTACTTAGAAGATTAAAGCTTGGCTAAATATTTGTGTAAGGGTGGATTGTTAAGAAACGAAATGTAAACTGTTCTATATACAAAACCATTATTTATCTGTTTACTTTTGTATTTTCCAGTGTGAGATAGGTTTCCCTGAAGATTTCTGACAACAGCTATGAATTGTGAAATATTTGATGAAACCTTATCAATATTGGGCCACACTTCCCAAGTACATTATTTCCTGCACAAGAGAAATAGTAGGTCAAAACAACATGGAAGATTTCATGTTAATATGAATTATTTGCAAGATGAAAGGCTATCAGTAGGACACCTTGAAGGAATTCTCTCATTTTCAGCATAGAGAAGCATTGCTGAGAAGCATATGTCAAATGATGTCACCCTTCCAAATGCACAACAAACATATCCTACACTCGTTTGTCTTTAGAGTGTGCTACCAAGAGGAGTAAGCTTAATTATGCCTCACTAATAGTACAACTCTTTTTTTTCTAAATCCAACATTATGTGCGAGTCTGACAGACATGTTTTAAAAATATTAAGAAAAAATGAAAAAAAAAAAATAAAAAGGAATTTTTCTTTGAGGCTGGTAGTACTCCAGATTAGGGTTTCTTTCACTGATTGTGTCCCTGACTGCTGAGTCTTCCTTGTTCTCTTTGTACGGTGGGAATGGATCTCCTTAAGTGGATTTCTGACAAAATCAATGGAGAGCACATGAATGTAAGTCACAAGATTGGGTTTTTGTTTATTTTTATTAAATCAGAAGATTTTACTAACCAATATGTTTATTATGTCAGAAGATCTTTCTAGCCCAGTGTCCTGGTTTGATGCTGGTTTAAACACCAAACACACAAAATCCAATTATATGCATAAGCGGAATATAGATTTATTGAGGAAAATGTAAAGAAATTTTGGGGCAAAAAAAGGTCCACACTTAAACAGTTGCAATATAAAGGAAAGTTTATTACTAACAGAATGAAAAAAAGGAAATGATAAGCAATTAAAGCAAACCTTTAAACGCCTTTCTTCCCCAGTGCCTCTTTCTTTACTACAAACCTCTCACAAGTGAAAACAAAGCAAGAACATGGGATTTTTGGTCAGAGTTGCACTTTAAGAGTTTTTCTATGCTTAAGGAAAAGAGGTTCTTCTGCTGTGCCATAGAATTTTCACCAACCAGCAGTTCAGTCCGCCTGGAGAAAATCTGTTGAAGCGAAAAAGGTATCTCTCCCATGAATCTTTCGCAGTTCCCAAACTGCCAAGTCACGGGCCACAGGAGAAAATGGGGCTTTAGTCTTTTAAGGATGANCCCATGTGACTTTACTTTTCTCTTCTTTCCTCGCTGACTTGAAAGAAAAGGTGTCTTTGTTGGCTGCGGTGTGTGGTGTTTCCTTGGCTTTAGCGAGAGCTGCGCTGGATGCAAAGGTGTCCCACCAGCCCCGCCGGTCCCGTGCGGGGTCTCAGTGGCCTCAGATCATCTCGGCCACACGGCCTCGGTCACACACTGCCTGCGGAGCGGGAACAGCTCTCCCCTGCGAGGGGAGGGCCGGCCCTACGCTCCCGCCACACTGAGGGGTCGAGGGGGGCCCGGCCCGGACCTGAGCCCGGGCCCGGAGCCCTCTGCCTTTGGCCACCCCTCGGCCCTCGAGGCAATAAACAAAGAGAGATCTCCCACCTTTGAACAGGTATTTTATATGCAAAATTGCAAAAGCGCGATTGGCCCAAAAGCCCGTCAATCAACTCAGGTTCAACCTATTACACCAATAATGTGATCTGTACCTCACAGGAATTGAGTAATTTTTACTAAATTTACATGGGAGAACATTTTTATGATATAGCATAGATTCAACAATAATAGTACCTGTTATCTTTGAAAAAAAATTACTACTTGCGAGAATTTTAAATTCAGTGAAACTACAATGATCATGGAAGTTATTTCAGCCACCTGTAAGACATCAGAGGTTTTCATTAGTGTTAAATATTCTTTAAAATCTTCTGGCAAAAATTCTACTTTTTTTGTGATTAAACAGGCTTATTGACAAATCTGAAACTGATTATAATGGATGATATGAATTATTAATTTTAACACTCCATACACAAAGTGGGAAAATAAATACATTTTTTCCAGCTGTTGTGGTATAGTTTTTATAAGAAATATCTTTGATTTTATAAGAGAATTTGTTTATGCTAATTATAGTAAAGGAAGAAGTGCTCCAATTACACAGTCAATGTTTCAGAGCTGTCGAATCAAAATAGATGATTAACTGAATTGATTTTTTTTATATTTTGAATTGACATTTTGGCTCACAAAAACTGTGGTGCTTCACTGCTTCAGGAAAAGGAACAGCTCTGTTGGCCTCATGGACAGTGGGGTTGAGCGCACCCTCAGCAGGTTTGCCAGTGACACCGAGCTGTGTGGTATGGGTGACGCTCGGGAGGGAAAAGATGCCATCCCTGGACAGATTGGAGAGGTGGGCCCATTGGAACCTCATGAAGTTCAAAAAGGGCAAGTGTAAGGTCATACACCTGGGCTGAGGCAACCCCAAGCACAAATACTGATTGGATAGAGGGAGAATGGATTTGGAGCAGCTCTCAGGAGAAGGCCTTGGGGGTGTTGGTTGATGGGAAGCTCAACATAATGTGCGCTCACAGTCTGGAAAGCCAGCTTCATCATGCACTGCATCAAGGGAAACGTGAGCAGCAGGGAAATAATTCTCCCCCTCTACTCTTGTGAGACTGCACATGGAATAGTGCATCCAGTTCTGGAACCCTCAACATAAGAAAGACATGGACCTATTAAACTGGATTCAGAGGAGGCTGAAAAGACCATCAGAGGAATGGAGGTCCTCTCCTATGAAGACAGGTTGAGACAGACAGAATTGTTCAGCTTGGAGAAGAGAGGGTTTAAGGAAGACCTTCTAACATCTTCCAGGACCTAAAATGGGGATGATAAGACTGGATAGGGCTTTTTACACGGGCATGTAGTGAAAAGACAAGGAAGAATAGCTTTAAACTAAAAGAGGGTAGATTTAGATTAGATATTAGAAATTCACTTTGAAGGTGGTGAGGCACTGGAAGCGCTCAAGGCCAGGCTGGATGGGGCTTTGAGCAATCTGGTCTAGTGGAAGTTGTCCCTTCCCATGACAAGGGTGTTGGAACTAGATATTTAAGGACTCTTTCAAGGCAAACTCTCTGTGATTCCACAAACATTATTAACTTTTTGGTCTGGGTATCAGTCTCTAGCCGAGTGCTGCTGATGAATTATCAGAAGTGAAGAGCAAGACAGACACTTCACAGGCATCAGAAATCAATGCTGAAGGCATTTGTGTGAGAAAACCCAAACCTGTTGTCTCCTTTCCTGATGGCCCTGTCAGAGCAAACAGCTCAGGAGCCAGCTCTGGCCTTAGTAGCTGCTCACATGGCAGCTGCTCATACCCTTTGTTCCTCTGCTCATCTGTCTCATTTTGCTGATATTTATGAAATGTCAGTTTCAAGTGACACAAACCATTGATATGTCCTCAGTCTCTACATTACTGCAAAGTCCTTATGGCTCACGCCTTGATGCAGCTTTAATGGTGTGTCAGTAGCAAGGTCCTTAATTTTATGGGTTTTGATCTTTTATTGAAATCCAATACCTGATTCCAAGGCCTTTTTTCTCATTTGAGATCTAAATTTTTTATATTATTAAAGTAAGTTAAACAAATCAACATTGCTGAAATAATTTAGACAAAGATATTATAAAATATTTTATTTATATTTTCTTTTTTCTGTTAAAATTAATTTCTCTTTTTTTTTTGCTAAAAGACATATGTATATTTCAAGAAAAAATGATAGATATCAAAATCAATGGTCTACTTAACACAGTCCTCTCAGGTTCCCTTAAATGATACTGAAAGAAACGCTGAAGAAACATGGAAACATACAAATTAGAAACTGATAATATACTAAGTAAACCCCAACTCAGGCACTGAAAATAGGCCAGCACACTGTTCTCAAAGCTGGTTTGCAGTACATGTACAGTAAGTATGCTTCCACTGGGGGTTTACAGTGCCTGTTTTTATCTTCGGTGTCTCCAAGGCATACAATAGCACAGCTGCAACATTCTCAGGTATGGGGGGAACCCTCTGGCTGTACCTTCCAAGGTTCGAGTCAGTAAATACTTTAAATCGGCTATTATTGGTTTCTTAAATCTTGTTGGTCGTGTGTTTCTTCACTGTGGGACCTCAGAATAAATGTCAGGAATAATTAGCCGACATTTGGTGAAAATCCCCAAAGAAAGAAATGTTATTCTGTAAATCTCTCAGCAGGAATTTTAGAAATATTTCATTGTACTGCCCTTTTATTGCACACAACTGAGACTGACACTATTCACCCTTAAACTGAGGTGCCCGAGTTTTCTTTTCTTTTCTTTTCTTTTCTTTTCTTTTCTTTTCTTTTCTTTTCTTTTCTTTTCTTTTCTTTTCTTTTCTTTTCTTTTCTTTTCTTTTCTTTTCTTTTCTTTTCTTTTTCTTTTTCTTTTCTCCATATAAGTTATATTTTATTCATGTTTTTATTTATTTTATTCTGATAATGACCAGTGTCTCTCTTCCCACAAAAGTCATTGGCATATGAGCATTGCTCTCAAAGAAAGATAGACTGAACTGGATCATTTGGTCAGTCTTTGTAGTTGACTTGTATTTTGTGTGAAAACAAATATTTTACCTTCAACATAAGTGCACCTAAACAAAAATATCCTCTATGGTTGTTTCTTCAGTGATTAAAAGTGAGGAATGAAAAAAGAAAACAGTTACTAAAATTTTATCAAACAAATCCCATGCCCTTGTAGATTTCACTTCAGGGCTGAACATGAAACTAATCCAAATTCTTGACCAACAGGGGAGTCAAAAATCACAGAGGAGTTTTAAGACCAAGGCTCAGATCTACCTGTAGGCAGCCAAAACTAAAACATCCCATAACACTTCCTTGGCAGAACCCAGACCCTGTGTGACACTGATCTGGAAAGAAGGTGTTTCATTTGTTTGGGTTTAATATCTTCCCACTGTAAAGAAAGAATTAAACACAGCTTGGAGAAGACATTAAAAATCCTGAGGTAAGTGGCCTGAACATCAAGCTTATGGTTTTGCAGTCATCCAGAACTCATCCTTATTGTTTTAGACTAGCTCCAGAACTGTTTAAGTGCCAAACCACTCTGCTTGATCCTGGGTGAGCCTGGGAACTCAGACCTGCAGCAAAAATCAAGATATGTAAAAATGACTCTCCAGACCGGTACTTCAGCATGATTCTGAATACTAAAAGCTATTGTTCTGAGGTTTGTTTGGTAAAGAAACAAGGAACAAGCAAATATGCTACCACATAAAAGGGAGACCTCTGGCAGGTTTATAAATCATATTTTGACATCCTTAGTTTCTTCAACAAACAGCTGACATGGAAAACTTTATTCTGAAATTTACTTTGCATTTATTTGTGCATTTCTTATTTTTTGAAGAAAAACATTTAGATCATGTCATATTCATTTTTACGTTTGATATTTGATATCAAATCAATTGATATTGATATTTACTTTTGATCCACTTCACAAATCCCTTTGTTATTTACTCAGTCCTATCTCATTCTGTATGAACTTAAACATATGAGGTTTAACATATGCTTTGTACTTATCAGGCCTTTGCATAGAAACAAATTTCACTGACAGCCAAAGTAAAAATGCAACTTATGCAAAATTCCACTCTCAGCACACAGAAATAAAAAAGGAAAGGTATAAGAGCCATTAAGAAATAATAATACTAACAATAACCTTGAAAATCATACTAGAAGATAATGATCCAGTTTGAGAAGAAAAAGAAAATTTCTGTGACATTATGAGCTCTAAATAATTAATTTTAATTTAACGTTAATGTTTTTCTTATATGTATGAAACTGTAGTTTTTGTGGAGATGCAGGTATAAACCAAAGATAAGAGTCTATAGACACTTTGGATAGCTCCAAAATCTGACATTGCTTTATTCAAAACATGCCATCTTCACCTTTAAAATAATAACATCCCTTGGAAATGTGTGATTCTGCAATGAGCCGCAAATGTTTGTCGTAGAGACACGAGTTATAAAATAACCATCACGGATAGGGCAGCCAATAAACTCATTCCCAGATCTGTTTCAGACATTAATGGTCTGTCAAAAGCAAACCCTTTAATATCTGGTTATGTACTCAAGTTAGGATGCTAATTACAATTTATTTTTCTTCCAAGTGTGCATTTCTCTCCTCTCTGACATATTTCATATTTTCTGTATCTGTGGCTTCTAGATATTCTCAAATGGGTTATTATTGTTCATACCTCAAACAATGACTGTCCTAATAAGCCATTAACAGGTAGCTGACCTATTCACTACCTGCAAACACATGTAAAACAGTGCACTGTGGAACTGCAGAAGGGAATCAGTGGGGCTAATACCTAGGTCTGCATTGCCTGAGAAGACATGCAAATTATATCTTTGCATTTGTTTTGACATCTCTTAGACAGCTGGAGAGACCAACATTTACAGGGGGTGGGGGAAGGCTGGTGTGAGGGGGAATATCTGCAGCAAATCTCTGCTAGCTCTATGATATGCACGTTTTGCCACTGAGATGCAAAAGATACTCTTACCTCTTCCAGGTTGCTATTTTTACATTATCTTTCCTTTCCTTTCCTTTCCTTTCCTTTCCTTTCCTTTCCTTTCCTTTCTCCTTCCCCTTCCCTCCCTCTCCTCCTTTTCTTTTTTTCCTTTTTTCTTTGTTTTCCTTTTTTCCTTTCCTTTTTCCTTTCCTTTTTTTACCTTTCTTTTTTTCTTTCCTTTTTCCTTTCCTTTTTTTCCCCTTTCTTTTTTCAATTTGTCTTTTCTTTCTTTTTCCTCTTCTCTTTTCTCTTCTTTAATGTCCTCTTCCTGTGTCTGCAATTGCAAGCTCAAATTATTTATCACAATTCAGAAATTCCCCAGGAAAATATAAAAAACAACGGTAGGAGGGCGTGCATGTCCAAATGAGATGTTTGGGGTTTTTTCTAGTCTGCAGTGAGAAGTGCAGAATACAGGTCAGCTGTGAGAAAAAGGGGTTGGTAGTGCTCTCCTGGGTCACCGTGGTCAGACATCATCAAAATGGGAAACACATCTAAATGTGTAAATTTGGTGTAGGCCATGTGGCAAATTTAATGGTGTCAGTAGCACACTAAACAGGAACAATTGCTGCTCAACTGGGAGCTGTCACTATTTTTCACAGGGAGGCTCCTGCCCTACACTCGCCTGTGGCTCAGGGCTGGGTTATTTCTTGCTTCTGCTGCACTCTGTGGTTTCCTCAATCACTCAGTGCTTTAAAGGAACACAACCAGAACACAACATCAAATGTGAGCACTCCCAAAGCCAGCCCAGGAAAGAGCTCATATCTGGACAAAAATGTGAATTCATTTCTTGACTTTTTTTTTTTTTTTTTGGTGGAGGATGGGTGGTGTTAAAATATGGTGCTTATTCCTGTACATCAGCAGGGTATGGGTTGTATACGTACTGTTATGTGAATACCTTCAAGTGTGCAAGATTCTTCCTTCCAAAAAAACCCTGAAAAGAAAAAGCCACACCCACCATCCATGTCAAAGAGATTAACTGAGTTATTACAAAAAATTACTGATGCAAGAATCTCATTAAAATTCTTTGTTTTGATCCTTCTGGTGTGTGTGGAAATTTTCCTTCCAGATGATGAGGCAAGAGTCTTAACTCTCAATCTGTCCCAAGCACAAACACTCCTAGATGATTCGCCAGTACCTGTTCAAGCTTTATATACATTTGATGCTATTTATTTATCAGTGTTTATGAACATGTTTACTTGATAATAATCTACTTCAGCCACACATGGTATAATACAATTACATTGTTTCTTCTTCTGTTTCTTCTACGCATTGACCTACTTCAGGAATTTTTTTTAAAAATGGAATATGATAAATTATTTTTATTGCCAGAACTTCAAAGACTTTCATTTTTGTAGGAAGAAAATGTAAACTACTGAAGAAAAAAAAAACTAAACACACATTCCCAATATTTTGTATTTCTATAAATAAGAACAAATTAAGTGCCAAAAGTTAAACTATTTCAACAAATACCATTCCAAGTGAGAATAAAAAAAAAAAATCTTATTTTTAAACAGGGGGATGAAAGAAAGAAAAAAAATATTTAAGTACATTGAAAATGCAGCATATCTGAATTTAAAGGTCTTTTTCTCTTAGAATAGCCTACAGAATGATAACCTAAGCTTTGGTTTCTTCCCTGTGATATTTCAAATGAAATATTGGAAATGAAAAAGTATATGATGAAAACAACCATAACCTGAAAGTACTCATTTTCCACAATGTAATTAGAAAAATGCTCAAGTAAGTAACCTGGCAAGAACAGTTACATGTCATGCCAGGGATCATGCTAAGCAAGCAAACCCATAATTGAAATCCTGGGAAAGATTTGGTCATGACAGCCTCAGCATACCTACTCTCTTGCAATTTGTCATGAATAGTTCCGGGTTGCTCTGGTATTTCTTGCCGAAAGCCATCTGACAGCTGTAGGTATTATGCCTTGTGCCAATAAAGCAGAAGATTATGGTGGAAAACTTAATAAAATGACAGCAGAGAAAAGAAGCAAGTTGAAAGGCTCTAACTGGCTCGTCTTCCCAATCAGACAGTGGAAAATTAGAAGGGAGGAAAGTCTCAGAAATTTAAAGATGTTGTGAAGTGTTTCTAAATATGTTCTAAGTAAAGATTCTAACATCTGTAATGAAGGTGGACATTCATACTGGTATGAAGAAAGGAAAAACTGGGTAATAAGTCCCAGCCATATTTCTGGCATTTTGGATCCTGGACTACTATGATCTCACGAGATGCATTCTTCCCTTGATCCTCAGCTGTGACTCTACTGTACAAAATTGTTTCAAAATACATGTCCACTTTTTGAAACATGAAATTTTTGATGGTTTTATCAATTTGCCTGTCTTTTCCACATGGTCATAAGTTCTGTAAGATCTATAATTTAGCTTAGCCTGACAGTGAAATCTCAGCTTTTTTTCCCTACACACGTGAGGATTGGCTGTACATGATGGTCACACATCCAACCTACCCTGCACACCCTATGAATTCACAGCAAACCTCATGATTTTTTGTATGCCGAGCTTACTTTGTCATGCACAGACTAATTAAATAACAGATTGCTTTAGGTCCAACAGGTTCTTGATTAAGCTGACCTTCTGGGAATGTTTTGCACAGAACAGTTTATGTTTGTGTGAAGTCCAAACACCCGAACTGCAGGTCTGTTCAGTGTGGACATAGAAGGTACAATATATCATAGTGTGCCTAAATCCATCAGAAATATCTTTTCACTTTTTTTTGGAAAGGTGATTCTTCCCATGTGAAGTGGTCCCATGTGGGACTTCCCAAGTGGTCCCATGGACTCCTTCTTGCACAGTATGCTTTTCGTGTGAAGGTATAGTCAGGGCAAGATAGAGCCAATACTTCTAATGTATCCTTTTGAGAGGTCTCATAATTTTTAGCTTCACTTAGCAGCCAGGCAGAATGTGGAGCAAACCTTAGTTAAGAATTAGAACCAGAAATGTTCCAATTAGGATCTGAAGAGGAAGAGCTGAAGAAGTGGGGGGGTGGTGGTGAGGTGGTGGAATATGTGTGTGCATCCCCGGACTGTGGAGTGTTGGTGCAAATGTTCCCGTAGAGAGCAGGGAACAGAGCCAGATCTCTTGAAGAGTTACAACTATAATTTTGTTTAAAATGGAGTCTCATCGAGTGCTCCTGTTACTCAAGCTTCTTTTAGTGTCACTTCTTAGTTGAGTAACTGCAGTCACCAGTGTGGCAATGTGGCGCTCCAACTGGGAATTTCAAAAAAGCCTAAGGGAATTAGAGGCTTTTGAACTAAGTTATCTCCCCTAGGCTCTCCTGAAAACCTCAGGCTTAATCTTTTGTTTTGTTTCTTTCTTTAATGATGTCTATTCCCCTCACTTACAGGCATCAAAGAGATTCCTTCTCTCCAGAAAACTGACAACATTTAATCACTGGTAAAAAATAAATTTTCTTTAAACTCATCACTTTGGAGACCCTACTCATCCACGGCACCATATATGCTTAAGCGACAGCTATCATCTACTTTCATTTGCATTGGGGAAATACTGAATTACATGGAAACATTGAATGTGAAGGCTTATCAGGTACTTAGCTTGGCATCATTTTTTGTGCTCTGCCAGAGCTGATGTGTGTTGTTTATGTCTAACAACTACATTATTATGGTTATTGAGCAAAAACAGCTGCAGAATGAATGTTCATTTATTTTCAGTTGGTTTTCCCAAGATCAGGTGATACTAAATTACAATGTCTGCAGTTTTGATCATAGTGCAAAATGTACCATAATTTTAAATCCATAATTTTAATTATTTTATTCAAATTTTGTCTTTATAGAAAAACAGTCCAAAGACGAAAACTGATACAGAGTACCATACTGTTCACTGACAAAGTGTCACCTTATGCTAGTAAGTTAAATTAAATTTTCCAGGACAAGACTATATTTGTCAGACTAAGCATCTGGTTTTACAGGCATTTGCTGCAGAAACCAGGAGACTGGAGGAGGGGTTCACGAATCATATTCTGAAACATTTTCATCCAAGTGTTTTATGGAGATACAAAAAGAGGGCCTTTAGAGATTCCTCCACTTTGCAGTCACCATCAGAACCAGTTCAGTTTGTCTCCTGGTGGCTTGAGGCTGTTCATCTGGAAGTTTTCTTTATAGTGTGATCAAAAGGAGTAATCATGCATCAGCCTCCCCAGTGCCTGCTTAAAGGCACCAGAGACACTGTGGGACCAGCAAGCTCTGCTCTCTTAATTTCACTGACCTCGCTGAACCCTAAGGCTTCCCTCTACAGGCATCCAATCCAGCACTGCCATATTTGTGTCACATTTAGCCTGTAGGTATCAGCCCCATGTGACTTAATAATGCATATTTCCTGAGTGGAGGAATTAGGAAAGCCTAGTTTCCCGTGGCTTTGTGCCTTATGGCTGCATTCCTTGGTGCTAGAGAAAGCATAAAGTGAGTGAGTAGTGCTGTTCTAAAGGTGGGATCTCCAAAGGAGATCTCAGAAGGGTGGATTCTCTAGTCACCAGCAGGGATATACCTCTAAAAAGTCCTTTTTCCTTTGCTTGACCTTTGATTTTAGGTAGTCTGGAGGAGCAAGAACTTTGCTCTGGTTATAAATTAACGCAACGGGTCAAAAGTTACTAATGAGCAATGGGAAAATGGGCAAATCGGCACATGCAAATGCACAACCAGAGCAGAATGCTGGAAGAATAATTTCAAAAAGAGAATACAGTAAAAAAAAAAAAAAGGCAATTTGAATGAAAATTTTGTTTGTGGGTGGGGAAAAGAGCTTCTTATTGATTCTTCCTGCCCCTCTATCTATTGCCCCCTCATCATCTTCTACAACTACTCTGCCATTTCTGAAGGTCAGGCTAAATCTCAACATATGTTTTTAATTTGAGGTCTTAAAGCAGCATTTCCCAAACTAGGAAATCTGGAAGCAAGACTGGAAGCGCAAATAGGAGTGGAGTCGTGAACGGAAAAGTTTGGCAGCTGTGGTATAAAGCTTACTCATTCCACCCAACCAGACTTTCATCAAGATGTGTTCGGTTTACAACTGAATTAAGCAGCTCCTTGCATTGATGGCCTTCAGAAAAGGCAGCTTGTAGAGCCATGCTGCCTGTTACGCTCTCCAAGTTGCAGCCCTCATCAGAAAACTCAAATAAATTAAGCAATATTTAGTTTTTTCCTGTGCAATACATCTTTTAACGTAAATCTCTGTGGAAATTCTGCTACAAGAACAAATAACCCTATTCCCTTCCCATCTTCCCTGTGGGCACTGGCTCTTTCACAAAATGGCCTCGTGTATAAAGGCAAGTGCAAGGCTGTCACTGTATGATCTGATGAAAGGACGGAACCCTGCTGCTGGTGATGTTGAAATTATCTCACAATTATTGGCTGAAATCCTGTCCTTGCAGGCAATGGCAAAAATTCCCTGGCAGACCATGTGGGAGACAGGGATTTCCCGCTTGTAACAGGCTGCAGAGGGTGAACTTCTCAGTGTGGGGGTGTTTGTGGTTAGTGTTGCTGCAGTTGTATTGTGAGTGGTTCTAAGAAATTCCCTGTCCCCAAATTTCAGTGTAATGGATAAAATAACTCACTGGTTGTAACTCAGTCTTCTCATCAGTGGTTGTATGATTTGAGGCATCAAAGCAGAAAACTTTGGCAGGAATTTGTGTGGGAAAAAGGAAGGACTGAAAAAGAGTACCATCCATGGGCTGTTTCATGTGTAAACTTCATATTTTAATTTTTTTTTAAATTTATTTGCCTTGACTTTTTTTAAAATGAGGTTTACTTCCATTTAGCTCCATTAGGAACTGTCCTCAAAGAAAATAATAAAAGGAAAAAACCCATGCCTGTTATATTTAAGCAGACTAGGAGTAAATGACTGATATGCTCAAGTGATTTGAGACCTTTATCGTAAGTCTGCCTACTGTTGTGGCATTTAAGTCTTGAATGGTTCCGTTTTCAATCAGGTATCCAACCTGAAATGTTTTTATACCACTGCTGTGCACACAGATTTCGTGGATAATTGCTATAATCGCCTCACATTTGCAAATGCTCTTTGGGGACTTGAACCAAGGTCTTGCTCCTGCTCTATTACAGGGGAAGTAGAAGGAGGAACTCTCCTAGTTCACAATATCACTGGCAAGGAGTAGTTAACCTGAACTCTCAATTATGTGCAGAAAATCTGCACATCCTGCCCAATTAAGATTTCTTTTTCCCATGGAGCAGGTTCTAAATTTTTAAATAGTTTGATTGGAATTCTAAAAACAGCAAGAGAGAAGATTAATCTTGTTAATAATTAGAAAGCTGAATGCTAACATTTTTCCCCCATAGGAGCTGCCTCAATGTTATTACTCTCACAGCTAACAGCAGCTATAGTCTGTGTAAGGAACCTGATACACATGTAAATTGACCAACAGTTTGTTTAAAGTGAAGAGTTTAATTGTGTCTGCCGCTTGATTTGTGCTACAAAATGGAAGGATGCAGGGACAAGATAAATCAGTTGATCCCATGACTGACATGGTCAACCTACCTCTTTGCTTTCCTTGTGCTATAAGGAAATGTTGCTTCTAAGACACATCCTCTTGTAAACCAATACACGGAAATGTGCACAGCACCTCTGACAGCTGAGGATGCTGTTCAAACACACCTTTTGCACTCTCTGCTTTCTGGGTAAGTCTAGCTTACAATAGCTCAGTGCAGGCAGAGTAACCCAGAGCATGAGGCAAAAATCCCTTTTGATGGGTCCTTCCCACATGGTGGTTCCCAAATACGGTTCATTTGTCAGGATCACTTTTTCTCTTCCTCGAGGTCTTTGGCATAAGACTTTCAGAGGCCTTCTACACAGCAATTGCTATCTATAGATCTGTTTAAAAACTTATTTCTATAATAGTGGAGATCATGTACCTTGCTACAACCTGGTCAGGGTGACAAGAGAGCAGAGTATGGGATAACTGCAAGACAGTTGTCACATGGTGACTTTCTGGCTTTTATTTTGAGTAGACTTTTGAACTAAGGTCCTCCTCTTCACTTGTGAGCATGCTGATCACTAAAAGGATTTATCCCTCTTTTTCTTTCTCTCCACTTGCAATATTTAATTAAATACAAGGACAAAACTCTGCCAACACAGATGACTGGCAGAGATAATATATCAGTCCACCTTTGCTGCCACAGTATGCAAGGAATGAGACAGGAATTAAGGGTTCATTTCTAGAGTGGAGATATAAAAAAATACTGTATCATAATGCAGAAGGGAGATTACAATGATTGCACACAAACAATAACTTGGTTATTTCTTTTTATATCTGTGTTTAAAGACTTGAATAGTTGTATTTAAATACACATCACCAAGAATGTGTGTTTATATGTGTATACGAAATTTATTAAAAAGATTACTCAAAGTTAGATCGGGAAAGAAAATCTTATTTTCTTAACTAAAAAAGACTTTTAAAAACTAAAAAAAAAAATTCACCAGGTTTCTCCCTCATCTAAAAGCCATCGTGGCTCACTGTTCAAGTCCAATAACATACACTGGGTGAATACATTTATTTCTCCCCTGAAAGTACAACTGTATAAAGCAAAAGATTCTGAACTGAGATTTAAAGCTTTATTCTCCTCTTTCTGACCAATTTATACTAAAATAACTATACATTTTAAAATGGAATATCATAAAATTAGAATTTTTAAAAATATTTTTTACAAGTTATTGAATTTTGTCCTATCTTATAAATTAAGAAATTAATCACAACAGATCTTTTACTGTTTTACCAGTAGCTTGACTTTTCAAAAAAGAGAAAGAATTTTTTCTTTTCAAAATATCCCAAATGCTTACTAAACATTAAAACAATTTAAAATTGTATAATATTCCATCCATCATCAATATAATTTCTTTGCTCCATTAATGGAGCTTGAATTAAAAAATATTAGAATTGCAGAAAAATATTTGTGATAAGCAGCAAGATATAGTAGAAGGAAAACCCAAAGGAACTGAGGTATTACTCCTCCATCTTGAGACCTTGGTCTTTCTTGCACCTAAAGAAAGGCATTTCTTTTTATGTACATTTTAGTCTGAGATAATGTACGGGTGAATTCACTGGTAAAACTCAAAGAGGGGGTTTAAAAGCTATTAAAGTCTTGCATAACTATGTGTCTTTTTCTGGTCTATATATCTCTTCAAGGATGGAGAGAGATAATAAATCATACACTATATTTCAGAGAAACTTGCATCATGTCCAGAAGTTTCCTATTTTTCCAGGTTTTTCCGTAGATCAGGATTGGCTTCTGTAGTTACGAATTAATGTAAACTCAAACTTAGATTTTTTTTCTTACATACAAGGGACTTTTTTTTTTGACTAGCACAAAAATGAATTTTTTAAAACTAGCACAATGACTGAATTGATGCTTTTCTTTTTTTTTTAATTTCAAAATAAAAATATTAGGGAAAAAGTCTCCATGGCATGATGATATTTCTGTTCACTGAATATCAAGACCTTTTTTAATAGAAAAATATTTCCATATGAGGAATTGAGAAAAAAAATATTCATAAATAACTTTTACATTTTATAAGTATATGCAAGAGGTGCTGTTGTGACGGCCAGAACTGAGAATTATATGACCAATCGTCAATAGTGGTCATGACAGGACAGTAAGTTTTATATCAGCATTCATTTTTTAAACTTCTACAGCAGTTTTGAACATCTAGCAGTTGCCATACTGTATTTTAAAAATATAACAAAAATTATAGTTATGAATTACCATCATCAAATATAATTGTACATGATCATCTCTATCATAGCACTGCAAGTTAATGTCTCATATTAACAGTTAATCACATACCTTAAATGGGTCCATGATGCATTTTTATGAACTCTTTAATGTGCGCTGGTGAAGAATGCAAATTGTGGAAAGAACTTAAGCAAAACCATTTTTGTTGTTAATTTCAATACAGAAAGCCAAAAAGCTGAAAGTGGTCAGGGCATTTAAGCAGACCTTAAGCGTTCACTAGAGTACAGAGGTTTTTCTAGATTGGGTGCTGCACTCTACAAAGACAAGTGCTTCAAAAGCTGTCAGAACAACAAGGTGGGAAATTCAAAACTTATATGGAAATAGCTTTGGGGTAACAGTTCATGAGACACCTCATAAAAGAACATGAAGTAGTTTCTCACACAGAAATTTGTATCTTCAATAGGTGATTATTATGCTGTGTGTATTTTTGCAGCCTTTGTAGCCAAGGTTCAAAGATTGAAAGGGGAAAAGACAATTTACTTCAGTACTATAGAAGTAATAATTCCACAACTAATTGAAATTTTGCCTTTAATCAGAAAACCTTAGTTTGTGTATATATATATATGTATAATTTATAACAGAGAACTGGACATTTTTGAAATGATTTTTTTAGAACAAGATATTGAACATTTTCAGTCCTTCCTAAGGTAGATAAGACATTGTTATTAACCCAGATGGATGTGCTGAAGCAGGACAGAGCATTGCAAGCCTGATGACAGCTGTGGTCTGGAGACATCAGTGCAACACCAGGTCAGCAGCAGAGGGAGGAGAAGAGCAGGTCATGGCATCACAGGGAAGATGACTGGGAGGTGGATTACTTGCAGAGACCCTGTAGTGCCAAGAATCCCAGTCTCATGTTGTGCAGAAGGAAGGACAGCTGGTGGCTGAAGTAAAGCAGAGGGAGAATAGGGACTCCAGCCATATTAGGAACCGGAAGATGGTGACTTTCGGCACAAAAAAGGATGTTTCTCCTTACAAGTGTTTGGTTGGAATAGTGGGGTCTGGAAGCAGGGGAGGAAAGGGCACTGCTGCGGAAGTACCCAAACTGATTGTGCCTTATCCAGGTGATGGACCCAGTGCTTCTGGAAGGAAGGGTAAAGGATGATGGAAGTCATCTGCCAACCAGACTTGCTGTCCTGGGGTACTTGTCTTGGGAAACCTGAGCCCTGAATCTGTAATACTGTGAAGATTTTGACAAGGTTCATCTGGGATTCAGGCTACTATTGCTTATGTGGCTTATCCATGTGGTATCATGACACTGCCAACAGAAACTTCGAGCAGATCAAGGGTCACTACTTGAATTTAGAATGGTGGGTAAAGAGAAGCTGTTGGTGTTTTCCTCAAACCTGCTGATCAAGGGGAAGCAGCCATGTGGATCCTGTGGATCAGTGCTTGGTTGTGTGGTGGGAAGGGATCTGTCTTCTACCGGCATGAGAAATTTTTAATGACAAGAAAAGAGCAAATGTTACAGCTGTTTTCAAAATAGGCAAGATGAAAAGATCCAGGGAACAGCAGCCAACTTTACATCACTCCTATGAAGGACTATGGAAAGAGTTCTCCTGAAAGTCATTTCTAGACACATGAAGCATAAGAAGGAGACTGGGAGAACTCAGTCACACCAATGGACCAGGGCAAATCATGCCTGACCAACCTGATTGCCTTCTATGTTGAAATGACTGGCTCAGTGACTGAGAGAGGGTGTGTTCGACTTTAGCAAAGCTTTTAACAGGATGTCCCATGGCATTCTTGAAGTCAAACTGATAGTTATGGACTAAATGATGGATTGTAAGGGCAGTGAAAGACTGGCTGTACTGCACTGTTCAAAGAGTGCTGTTCAATTTTGAAAGTATGACTGGCTGACAGGTATGTGAGGCACTCCTCAGGAGCTGATGTTGAGGCAGTTAGTGTTTAATATCTTCATTCAGCAGATTGGATGATAATGAAATGGGATGATCCTTCTTCAGATTCACAGAACTGCTACTCAGAGACACCTTGACAAGCTGGAGTAGCAGCTGCAGAAATCTTCTGAAGCTGAATGAAAACAAACGCAAAGCTTATGAGGAGTGACTGACTGGAGAGCAGCTCTGCAAGGAGTCCTGAGGGAATGTGATTGAACACAAGGCAGTGGGATGGCACCCCAGAAACGAACATAAGTGTGCACTGGGACAAACAAATAGGCCATAAATAGCCAGCAGGCCAAGAGAGTAGATTACCACCCTCTATTCAGCTTTCATGAGGCTTCATCTGAAATATTGTGCCCAATTTTGGCATGTTTCCCAAGTGTTGGAACTACAATGACAAATTGGAGAAGGCTCAGCAGAGGTCCAATGAGATGGGAAGTTGCATGAAGTACATGGAATAGCCGGAAAGTCTGAACTTCACAGGTTTGCTTAGCCTGGGGAAGAAAAGGGAATGTAACTTCTTCCTGTGATAACTTGGTGGTTACAGAGAAGACTTCCAGGCTCTTCTCTGAGATCCACAGTGAAAGGGTAAGAACAACATTCATAATTTGTTAAATTAAAGTTCTGGTCAGATATAACGAAAAAAATGTAATGAGACTGGTTGAACACCAGAACAGGTTGTCCAGTGAGCTTGTGGAACCTACAGCTTTGGAAATACTCAAAATTTGACTGGAAAAAACACTGAGCAACTTGATTTGATTTTGAGGATGCATCTGTTTTTAGCAGAGGGTTGCTAAATGACCTCCAAAGGGCACTTCCAAAAAATTATTCTATCATTCTATATTCAATTTATAGCTATGCACTTCTGAGAGTGTAGGATATTTTATATCCTTCTCCAGTCTAGGAATGAAACTTGTGGCCACAAATAATTAGTACTCTAATTAGGATGACAGAACATTCTGCATCTGAGTCTCTCTCAGACTTGTTGACTAACAGATAATTTTTTGTGTATGAGAGAATCCTCTTATGCATGAAAACTTCCAACAATGCAAATGTTTATGATCCTGAAACAGAGAAACCATATGCAAGCAGATGATTAATGAGATTCAGGCTTCTGTTCCGTGTTTCAATCATGTCTGATTTATGAAACGTAAACAGTGGATCCAAACCCATCCTAGTTGTCAGTGGTCCTTGTGAGGCAGTAAATATCATGAATTTCAAACTATTTAAAAATCTTTCAAAACTGCTCAGCATGCAACTGCTTTTATAGCTACACGAGCTTTTAAAATGCACATTTCCTGAAAGGCAAGCAAGCGGGAATAATTACTATTCATTTTTTTCCTCTTAGCATAGAGAGTTAAATTGTACTCAACAGTTATTTCTCCCTAGTGCATGATACAGCAGAAATCCTTCCAGGGCAAATGCACTGCAATCACAGAGTTGGCTTCAACAGCAGAAGCACTAAAAGAAGTAATTCAGATTAATGAATGGATGATGTAGATACACTCTGTCAGCACTGTTTGCTACAGGGATCTCCTAAAGCTCTGGAAATGAAGACTTCCTCTGGAAAGTTTGTTTGCTCAGCCTGTGGTAGGTACTGAGAATCTGTTCTTTTAAGGACCCTATTTCTCCCCACTCCACTGGTTTCACACAGCTTACCTTTTCTTTTTGAACATGAAAAGGCTGGACATTAAAAATAACAAAACTCAAGTGTCAAAAGACTTCATCATTGTCAGCAAGAAGCTCGTGATGTTTTCTCAAGGAACAACCCACACATTCATCTGTCTTTAATAAAGGCAGATCTGCCTGGCTGTATCAGCTGATGTGCTGTGCTTGCCTTGGAATAAGAATCATTTGTTGCTTTTTTTTCAGTGGGAGGGTTTTCAAGATTTATGGGTGTGCTGAAAAAACATGGGAGGAATCTGCCTGGAGGGCTGATTGATCTCCACGGTGTGAAAGATGTACTCAATGAAGTGCGTTTATACATACCGTCCTTGGCTTGCCGTGCAGCTTTCCAAGGGTAAGCCTCACCCAGCCTCTTGAGAAACAACTTATTTAGTAGTTTCTTCTCCATGTGATTTGTTAATTTCTGGGAACAGAAGTGTTGAGACTTGTTGCAGAAATGCGAGTAATCCTATTAATGAATGTGGCTCTGAAATGGGAGTTTGTGGGAAACAAGATCTTGAAGTTGTGAAACACACATATACATATCCTTTAACACGCTTAAATGTTCCAGAAGTTAAGTAAGGTGTTATAAGAAGGTCCTACAACATTTTATAGCAAATTCTTGAGAAATTAAAAAAGAAAATTACACTTTGTAAATGTTCAGATTAATTAGGTGCAATGAAGAAATTCTTTATAAAAGATGCCACCAATAATTTGATATACTAAAAATAAAAAAATCTAACTGGGCCAAAAGGAAAATTTGGCATAATATAAGCAATTAACTGTTTAATCACAAACACTGTATACTGGTCTAATCTCATTCCTGGAAGTAAACTATGAAGTGTGCATATGTTCTTCTAGGAGAGAGCTCAATATTGCTTTTTTGGTCCCATCATGCCTTAATCCTTCCCTCTGGCCTCAATAATCTAGTTATTAGTAGAGTCATTTAAGATCATGACATATATTCAAATATCTTCTGTCATGCAAAGTAGCAGAGATTTAACCTCTGGGACTTCAGGCTTCTGTGTTAGCTTAGAAAGCAGTGTAGCTTTCTTTCTTTCTTTCCTTTTAAATATCCTGTGTTTGCATAAAATGTTCAGACTTTTGCTAAAGGAAGAAGGAATGATAGCTACTAACATCATGAATATGGCTAAAAAGTCTCACAGTTTTCCCACATAAGCGTTTTGTACCTGGTATCCACTACTCAAGTGTTCCAGTCACTAGGTGTGAATATAAAAAGAAAACATCACGTCCTCATGGAATCAAAAAATTCATCATTCTTTATGAAGAAACCCTTCTATTCAAACAGTTTTCAGAGAGGCTGCAGGTCAGATAACAACAGCTATCATTCCTAGGTACAAAGTAACTTACTGCCATCATTAGCTGCATTAAACTGTAGATTTATTGGTGCTGAAACATCAGCTCCAGGTGAAATTTTTAGAGGTTCTCTAGCCAAACTAACAATTCTGGTGTCTGCAGGTCTGAAGATCACAGCTGATACCTCTGCAGTTAGTAGTAGAAATGGCAGAGGGTTAGGAAGCTTGCGTTTCTAGAAGCATGGCTAGCAGATTTAGAACCAAACAATCCCAAAGAAAGCGATCAGGCTTGTGCACACAGCTGAAAGAGGGTTTAATCTCATTCTGGCTATGTTACCATAACATTTACAATGTTTAATAGCACATAACACCTATTCTGTGTACACAGAGTATATGCTAGTGGGCATCTTTAGTTCTTTCTATATGTGTTAGCAATGAAAACAAATTGGATTATGACCTTAATTACAATCTCTCTCCCATCTAAAGGAGTCTTTCTTAATCTTAATATCTTCTCTAGTTCTTTCTAAATGTACAGGTGGATTCCTACCTGCAATTGTCATCATAACTTGTTACCAGCTGTACAGCTCCTGTAACACTTCATGTTGTAGATTTATTTTATTGCCTTCCTAGTTATGATGTAATTAGCCAACACACAGAATAAACTCATAAGCTATAAACTCCCTCAGTATCTATTACTATGCCTGTTTTGGTATAATCATGCCTTTTAAAATAGGTGAGTTATTGACCTTATTGACTTAAACAACATTTCCACTGCAACTACTGCTAAATAAAGTAGTTGAGGGAAAAAAAATAAAAAAGCTAGATGTTTATGGGAAAAGCATTTACCTAAGTGTTTGCTATCTGAAACTGATATTCAGTGTTGATGGAAGGGAAAATAAGTCTTTCGGTCTAAGCTGTAGGTAGGATATTTCCAGACGTCAGCAGCACAGAGACCTACCAGTGTTATACTCATAAAGCATCAGGGAGTCTATTTCAGAGTTCAGGAAATTTGTGAATTTAAGTCTGCTTACACCAGCTCCATTAGTGAAACCTGGTTTGAACCCAAATTAGGGATAAATTCAGTTGTGCATTACTCTGTGGAACAAAACTTTGTATTTTGGTCAGAGACAACGCAAAGAGAAAGCACAGCTCAGATGTGTCTGAGAAATTGAGTGTAGACAGATCTGTACGAGAGCCAGCAACAGCTGTAGGTCCTTCATGTAGCAGCATATAACGCTGTCAATGCCTACACACCCAGCAGAGGTTACAAAATCTCCTGACAAAGCTACAGGATGGGTTTTACACACATCTCCAAACTGGATTGGCATCTGTCATGGAAAGTATAGACCTTCAAGGAGCATCCCATGGGCGTCATGATATGCAGGAAAACAGCTCAGTGTTTAACACACAAGAATTTGAGGATTGCTTGTTTATAAGCCCCTGCAGTGTTTCAAATGCTGACAATTGTCTGCTAATTCTCTCATACTATTCTTTTATTTTGTTGACTCTTCTTCAGAATGTTCTTGGGTTTAGTCCACCTAATTTCGTAGTGTGGATGAACACTGGTCTCTGATTGCCTGTGGAGACCATAGATTAACAGACTACAGGATGTCAGCCAAGAGAACATCCTCAGTTTAGCATTAGCATTTTCTGAAGCCAATGGCCACTATTATGCCAGCCAGAAGTAGACTTTTGTGCTGCATTCCAGACAGTGGCAAGACGGTCAGACACAATCATTTAAGCATAGAAGAGAGGGAAAAATAAACAAGGACCATATACCAGCTCTCAAGTTCAACAGGAGGAATCACTGTTTCTTGGGTTAACCCAAGCCAACCATCATCTAGTTCTGTGCTTGTCTTCTTGCACATTCTGATTGTTTTTATCGCATCTGTTTGGAAAAAATGCACTAAATTCCCACTGAAGTTTAATTTCATGGAAGGCCTGACACAAGGTAACCACAGAACCAAATTCTGCCAGACTAGAAAGCCAA
Organism: Rhagologus leucostigma; assembly: GCA_013397725.1. Classification (NCBI taxonomy): domain Eukaryota; kingdom Metazoa; phylum Chordata; class Aves; order Passeriformes; genus Rhagologus; species Rhagologus leucostigma. The sequence continues at coordinate 526,667 of VZTD01001192.1, read as the reverse complement.
AAAGTACTTCAGTGGTGCTTTTAGTTGTTTTCATTGTGAACCTATTGCCTCTAACACAATATTTTGTTCCATAAAGGGTTGCAAAGATGCATACAAAAAGATCAATCCCTGCCAAAAGCATGAGTTTAGATAGAAAAGGCAGGCCAGGACTGAAACATGATTCTATTACTTTCAGGTGATTCAGATCATCTAGTTTGGACTCTTCTAGAGCACTGGCTAATGAACAACCCCCACGTGCCCCATAAAGGGATGTAAACCTTGAGGCCCTAATGAGAACACACTGGTGGGAAGACAACAAGTCTCAGTATGAAGAAACTGAGTTCCACCACTTTCCTCATATCCACTTCTGCTCTCTTATGGCACTACTTAATGGCCTTAAAGAAAGGAGGAGTGAAGAAGGAGGAGTGACCAGATCTGTTGACAGTTAAGAAGGCATTTAAATGAATCTTAATTTCCTAACGTGAAAGGCGTTTCTCTCACTTTAAGGGCAACATAGAGTCCACGACAAATTTTGCAAATTTATGAATACATCTTCAGAACAAAAGAAATCTGATCATTTCACATGATCTTTGAAGAAGCCACTGATCACACACAGGGATGGAGGAAGCAGATTTTCAGAGACCCACAGAGAATTGGAGGGATGAGATGATGATTTTCATGGGCACACCTCCTCTCCAACACCCTTGTACTCAACTATACCAGTGCCAGCACTGTATAAACAGGTTCATTATTAGACTCCTGTTCTTCCACATGTAGTAGATCCTGCCTGCATGAAGTTCTCTCTATTTTTCAATCTCAGGAGGTACAGATAGAAATAATTTACTTTAAAGGAAGGAAATCTTCTTACAGAACATTTCACATGCTTCACATTTCCACACGATTTCTTTTTCCTTTACCTCTTTTTTTTTTTGGCAAATATCGCCCTCATCTTGTTGGTGAATGTTTAGGGAAGAAGTAAGATCCAACCAGTCTGACATTTAAAACCAAATGTCTCAAGGTAAGAATAAGAACAGCTGTCAGTAGGAATTAGCGGGAGCCAGCACTTGAGATGAGGTTGGTATTTGACAGTGTTCATGAATACATTTCACACTGAAGATGTTACCTTACAGGCTTTAGGTTTCCCTTTTCTTTTTAAGCAATATCCGGCCTTACTAACCCTTTTAATGTTATGAAGTGCTACAATATTTTATACATGTCAAGGATGAGGGAAGAACCCTATTATCATTCTCCCATGTACGTGTTGTAACGTGAATTAACGCAAGGAGGGAAATATTCATCCATTTCATGAGGACAGCTGAAACATTTGCTGCCAAAATTCCTTGCCTGTCATTTATTACTGACGTTGAGAATATTTTTTATGCACTTGTGAAAGAGCTTTCCAAAACACAATGGAGTTTATGAATTGCTTGCAAATTTGCAGCTGATAAAGTTGAATTTTCAATACCTTGCAGGGCTTACATTTCTCTGTGGCTTTGGAAATAACCTGTACATTTAAATTGCCCTACATGGCAATTTAGATTTGCTCATAATGTGCTACATGCTCAGTGATGTTTTTCTGGTGCTGTTATTCCAGTTAGCATTTTGGTCAGTGCATATTTATGTCTCCTGCAGAGCAACTCTGCTCAGGAGGGGGAAATCCTTTGAAATTCATCAAGGTTTCCAAATTCCTTTTGTAAAAGTAAATATTTTGTGGATCTCTAATGCAGCCTGCTGTTAAAGTACAGGGAATACTTGTCAGACCACAGGATAATTACCATATTCATGGTGGTAATTAAGTCTGCAGTTCACGAAACTATTTAGACAAATTTTCTCTGACTCAAAGCGGAACCGAGGGTCTTCTTCCTTTTCTCAAGGTTGCTTAGTAGCCTATAGATTTTGAAATAGTATTAGGGAAATAGATATTTTAGAAAACCTGAATTCTTTATTAATCTGTAATTTTATTAAATCCCTTTATTTCTAGAACATTTTTCAGATATTTTTAACAGAAAAAAAAGACATGCAAAACATCCGTGAAGATGCAGAGGTCAATATGTAGTTATATCAGAGGGTAAATCAAAACAGAATGTTGTCCTTGAAGAAGAAGGACTTCAGGACAAAAACAAGGAATTTTTTGTAATAAAACATTTCCACCTGCAAAAGGGAAACTTATCAGAACCGAAGCTTTCCAAAGGAACATATCAAATTTGACAAAGCTATCACATGGAAGTTCTGGTAGAAGTTAGAGAAAACAAGAGAGAGAGAGGGAGAGAGAGCGAGAATCTAATCAAATGCACTTCCCAGATAACAGCAAAATGTCTCCAAACCACCTCTTGGACACCAAACCATGCCTGGCCTCTGCATGAGAGAGTATGAGCAAAACCTACATGGCGAGTTCCTATTAACTGAATGGCGAAGATGATAATGGAGCTCCTGCTGTCAATTGATTAAAAAGGATTAGCTATCCTCATATTTTATATTTTATTTACAAACACAGTGTGAATGCTGTTTCCTGAGTATCCACCTGACTGTAGAAATATGCTTTGTAGTTCTTACTAATCTGTGACTGAGAGAAAAATAAAATGCAAAACTATAAATCTCTAAGTCTTTCTTTCTTTTGTCAAATTTTCCCTATTGCCTAAGCACTGCAGTGGTTTACAGCCTTCCTGAGTGTTTGATATGAAAGAGCTCAACACTTACATAAAACCAGACCTATATGCATTTTATTGGATGTGATGTAGATTTCTTACACTTTCTCCAAAATATCTCAGAGCCAGTATTGCTGTACCTGTCTGTTGGTTTTTCACATAGACCTCTAGGGAGCAAAGACACAGAGACACATGTATGTATATCCCCAGGTACTTCCAAATATATCCATCCCTGCTTTGGTGTATTGCTCTTTACAACTATTTGTTCCTTGCCTTCTTTATTCTGGCACAGTTTCTGGCAGATAAAAATATCTATTGAAATTGGTTCTCTCTCACTTTTATAGTTTCTTACCATTCAGCTTTTTCCTCTCACTAACAGCTGTGGGTAGTTTCCCATACAGTTGTATGCTCCAAAGTGTTTTTTGAGAATTTCGGGTGGAAAAGACGGGAAAGGTGAGTCTTGGGGGGAGTAAGGCAGTTGCACTTTAGTGACAATACCGAAAGTGGTGAGTACATTTTAGAGTTGCTTTAAACAAAATTTGATTCTTATGTGTTATTTAACAGAAATTCACATTCTGATCCAGCAGCATTAAAGCAAGAATCTGTTTTGGTAAGACCCAGTGTCTGGCTGAGTTCATTTTAGCCATTGAACATCTACCTGTCTTCAGCATGACTAATGCATGTCCTCAAATTTTGTTTGAGGCTGAAATGCTTAGCTGAAAGGAGATCTGGATTATTCTGCTGAATAAGCCTGTTATGACAGGTCAGTCAACGGCAAATCTGTTTTACACAGATTTGAAAAAAAAATCACCATTTTGTACTTAATTCATTCGGTATTTACAGGCACATTTAATACGGTGTTGTACTTAGATGAGAAATAAGTACAGTCTATAGTTTCTTTGGACCTCAAAATGCCTTCTTGAACTAAAACTACATATTAAAATAATGTTATATTTTCCCAGGACATTCTGCATATCTGCAGGCTGTATATCATGATATGAAAAAAATTAAGGCGTTCTTGCTTCCTTCTCTGACCCAGCTCTGGCCAGTGCTTTCCTGCTTCCTACCAACAGTTTGCTGCCCTTTCAGCTGTGAGGTGACAAACCTTTGGGGAGGATGCTGTAGAAAGGAACATTAAAACCTCTGAGTTAAACTTCCAGGAACAATAAGAGTGCTGATAAGGAATGCAATAAGTTGGCCTTGCACAAAAACTGGCATCTCTTGGAACTGTATTTTTACTCAAATAAATCAGAACATAAGAACATGTTGCACAGATAATTCTCCAAGGCTTATTATGGATAGCTGGTGCTTTTAAGCACATTTAGGGCATAAAAGCAACCAAATGTTCTTGAATAGTGAATTCTGTGTAAAATGCAGAAAAAAAGGGGAAGGGAAAGAGTCTCCAAGAATCAAAAGAGAAAAAAAGATGTGTGAAATCTCTACTTCCCATTCTTTATTTGACAGCTTCTCTTTTTTAAGGTCATATCCTCCCATAAAGTTGAAAGATGCACAGAAATATTCTTACAAAAAACATATTCTAAATAAACTATTCTATTTTTTCCCACTGTGAGTGTTTTTCAAGGTGAAACTGATATACATTTTCAATAAGAAAAAGAAATTAACCGTAAACATGTACTTTACTGAGTGCAGCATAAGCATAATTTCTACAGTAATTTCTGATAAGAATATACATCAATGCCTATTTGAGATCACTGCAGCTTCAAATATTTAAGTAACCCTCTGGCAAAGGTCATGGTTTTCCAAAATACAGATCCTGAACTCCCTCTCATGCTCACAGCAACAGCAAATACTCCTCAATAGATGTTTTGGCACCCCCTCCTCCCTCCCATCTCTTTAGTGATTTACAAGCAACTAAAGGGCCCCTTGGTTGCTAGAGCAGTATTTACGTCCTTTCAGTCTGCCAGAGTTATAGGGCTGGCAATGAGGAGGTCAGCTTGTGGCGCAGGATCTCCAGCTTGCCGAGCATCCATCCCTCTGCTGCGCGTGGCCCCATCCCGGGCACAGCTGGTTGCTATGGAAGCAGCACAGTGCAGGGATCTGACACACTGGGAGGTGCTGGGGGGACTGTTCCTCATCTACAGAGACACATGTAGTGCTCTCATGTAAACTTATACTACTTACCATCTCACTGGGACTGAATGGCCCTATATCCTTTGCTTCCTGGAAACCAAGAGGGTTAGGACTTTTGCTTCCTATGAGGGTGTGCAAAGAGAGACTTTGTACATCTGGATCTGATTCTCTCTAAGCTTCAATATTAAATACACTTGAGGCTTGTTTTTCTTTTGTATGTATTCTACATGCTTTTCCATGTTTTCCAGTGGGAGGTAAGACAAGGCAAAGGTGGGTGAAATGGATGACCTCCTGCTGAACCTTCCTGTCAGTCCCCCAAATCATCCCCTACCTGGGAAGCTGTCAGCCCAGGAATGAGTCCTGCCCCTGGCCGGCCCTGGGAGCTGCTTCAGCTCAGATGCTGCAGTCTCTCAGAGTAGGGCAGATCAAGTACACGCTGATACATCACTACAGTGACAAGGCACTTTTCAGTCCATTGCTGAGGTCATACCTAGAAAGGGACTAATTTGCTGAAACCTAATCCTTTAGTGAATATTCTAAACTCAGTTCTCCAAAAGAAGATTAAGCTTGTTAAACAGTATTCCTTAAAAATGTACACGTGCAAAAGTGAGAAATGATTTTCTCAATATCATAGTCAGGTTTTAGCTCACAGGTTAAAATGGCCAGATAGAAATGTCTATACGTGAGGCAGGTATCTGAGCTGTATTAATTGAAGATCTCATGCATATATTCTTTCCAATGTTATAAATATCAAGAATAAGGCAATACCCTTATTTTTATTCTACTATCTAGAATTTGTTAATTAGCAATTTTTTACAGGAATCATCTCATTCAGCTACATCTATCTCAAAATTAGATATTTAGGTTAAGATTGTTTTTGATGTTGCTGTAGAGAACTCTTTCTCAACAAGAATCATAATGCAGCGTTTCTTGAGTGCCAATTCAGTTTCTTTAGACCATTTTTTTTAATGGATAAAATGGGTTATCTCTGAAGGCTCGTGCCTCACATCCTTGATTACATACAAATAAAGACAAGCTTCAACAGGATGTTGTTCAATTTTTTAGATAAATGAACCTGACCAAAAGGCTCTGTATTTCCACCTCGTAATTACAGATACAAAAAATTTTAGATGATCAGAGTTACCAATCTTGTGTACAAAAGTTTCACTGTTTAGATTCTTCTACAGACTTTACAAGCTTCTACTATGAGAAGAAATCCAACACTGTGCTCCTTATGGGTAAGAAATAACATTATTCAGTAGTAGTATGTTTATACAATAATAATTTGAAGGACCGAGAAACAAGTGACATTTTAGTTTGCAGGGAAATAAAATAATTTGCATAAAATCAATAATTCATTTCCTTTTGCCTACCGAATGATGTCCTATAATTTAGTGTCAAAATAGTGGCTTCTGTGGAATGGAGATGATTTACAGCTGAAAAATTCCTCTTGGAGCACCCACCACATAATGAGATTTCACTGGGAGTCATTCTCATGCGAATCTGGCTTAAAGCCAGAACAGTTGGAATCTCTAGGGTTTGTTGAAAATTGGGTTGGATTTCTTGGTAGTTTTTCTTTCTGGCTTTAAGAAGGGACTTCCAGCAGCAATGAAATCTGGAATTGCTTCAGCTCTCAGCATCTCCATGCTTCCCAAAATAAAAAGGGCATCTGCTTGTAGATATCCCCTTACATTTTTTTATTATTATTGTAACACTTGCATGTAGACTTATTCATGAACTGAATTATTTTTTGTGTTGTGGCACAGCATGTGATTTAAAAAAAAAAAACCCTTCAAAAACCATGTATAAAAAACTAGCTGGATGGAAGAAAGTTTGGCAAGTTAAGTACATTTATTGCATTTTTTCTTTTAGAAGATTATGATTACATGTAATCTCACACCCCTGAGCAGATGCTATCTGTTTTCCCTTCCAGAGCTTTAGGCTGTAACCAACAGGAGACATAAAGGAGACAGAGGAAGCTGTGAGAGACTGCAAGGTTTTCTTAATATGGATTTTTTACCAAAACAAAAAAAAAAACCAAGAGAAAGTACATTTCTGCACTAGTTAAAATAATAGAAGTTAATATAAAAATGTAAAATCGAATTTTAATTTTAAGGGCAATTGCTGAACAATTTCCACTTAGAAGGATTACAATATTTACCTTTTGCCTTTCCTATTGTGTGCATCAGTCTTGCTGAGACATATATTCCTTTCATCATTGTAACATGTCTGTTATAACTGATGGTAATGATATAACTGTTATTTCTGTGGTACAAATCAATGGTAGTGGATACCTAAGTGAATGCATTTTCCTGTGTGCATGGTGGCCTATATCATAATCATAAATCTGTAACTATATATGAAAGTATTTGGTAATTTCATGGCTTCTTATATGCCCCTTTCTCTATGTAATGAGCTAAGGGTGAAAGCCTGTGTCAAGGTTTTACTAGAAGGATAACGCTGAAAGAATTACAAAAAATTTCAGAAGACGTGAAAAAAGGCACAAAGGAAACAAAAGGATTCATGCAGAAAAATATCATCAACAGAAGATAGAAATTCTTCTATAAAGAACCTTTCTAGGTAAATATTTTGTGTAGGAGTGGTTTAATGCACAGTTCTTCCTCCTAACAGAGACATATGCATACACAACCTTCAACTCTTAAAAAATACATCCATATTAAAAGAGAGGATAATCAAGGACAGTATGAGTATTGGTCTGAGTATTTCCATTTGATGCTCTTCATATATGGGCAAATAAATATTCACTTGATGCCAAGAGCCTGTGCATAAGTCAGTAACTGGAAAGAATATTTCAAGTGTAAAAGCTCCAATAGAATGAAGAGGAAGGGCCCCATCAAAAAGTGGCCAGTGGTCTGATAATTCAAATATTCACTTGAGAAGAGCGATCACATAGTCTGGATCTCCTGACTGTAGCAGTAAGAGCACATTTGCAGTGATGATCCCCTTCTCGAATGAGTGAGTTATTTACTCTCTGGCTTAAGTAAAATTTAAATGATTTACACAGAATGAAACATCCTCCACAGCAAGGACAACAGTTTTCCTGTCGTGGTGAAGGAGATGTGAGTCCACATTTTTTAGCCAGATTTGCAGGTGAATCTGAGTCTTCTAGAGCCAGAATTTTTGTCTGCTGGTGATAAATGGAACAATGAACACCTATCTGGATAGGTTCTCCAAATGGTGCTGGCTCTAACCGATTTGCCAGTTAATTCAACTAGAAATTAAAAATATGTTGTGAATAGTCAAAAATAATCTTTTTCATTAAATATAAATTTATTGAATTACCTATATTATTTTACCAATACATGAATTAACTCCATCATGAATAATTGTCATAGAAGTGGTTGTTATCATCAGTAAAATATATTCTCCATTACTTCAGGGTTATTTTTTTTCACACTAATATTATGATTGCGAATGGCTGAACTAAGGCCTGTGGTTTGTGATTTATATAAACAGTGATCCTCAAACACTCACTGTTATTTTCCACAATGCTTCAGATTATTTTGCATTTGACACCACCACTAAAGTGTATTTTTCTTTTCCTAGAGACCTCATCTAGTCTTTGTTTTATCTCCAACCTTTTCTAATTGAAACTTACTTAGCAGAAAGAAATCACGAGCTTAAGTGACTCAGTGAAAAGTTATCTACAGATCGACACTTAATATAGGATTTTTTATTCTGAAATAACCCATGTCTGAGCAGCCTGTTGGTTCGTTCAGCTTATTTCTTACCATCTGATGCCAGACCTCATAGAAAGAATACATATGTGTATTTATCGCAGTTTAAATCATTTTTTCACTTAAAGAGAGCTGAGAAATAATACATTTTCTTCAGTGACTAGCATGTCATGGCTCTGAGGGACTATTGATTTGAAATGTGACCTTTTTAAGAGCCAGAAAAAGACATGAAAAAGAAATGTAACAGCATGTCAACAGCAGTTTTGACCACTCAAATCAGCAGAAATTGTCTGAACTACTGTTTTGTCCTGCATATTTTTTCTTGGATTCTCCATAGTTTTTGCCATACTATTTTTTAATTTAACCTTATGTTGAAAAATATTTAGGCATAGCTATTATATTCTCTGATGGTTTTAGGTGCGATATTTCACTTAGGTTTGAGCGGCATAGTTGTGACTTTACTCTGTTTTCTGCTTTTTTTCTTGTAGTATTTTCTGAATTACCGTTGTTACAAGAGGTATATAGGACATATTAGTTGGCACAGTTTGGCAGGTGTTCCCACCTTATACCTGGTGTGGTAATGGCAAAAACTCCCAAAATTCTCCATTGCAGATGTGAGTAATCATCAACTTTCCTATAGATGTCCGTTTCATCTTTAATGCCTCTGTTTCTCTAGCTCAATAAAATGTGTTATTAGGTTAAAAGGGTAATATTATTCTTCTTCAGAGCTGTCATTAATTTTTAATATTTTATTGTATTTTTTTGCTTAAAGTATTTCAGTGAAGTGTCTCTGGGACCACTGTTTAATTCTATAAAGATGATTTTATAAAATGCCGTTTAATGGTCTGTGATAAAATACCCAAACGTAAAAATCCATTTAATTCTCGATAAAAACTTTATCTTGCTGTGTGTCCAAAATGATTTATAACTTCCGTATTATTATTAATACAATCTAAAATAAGAGATACACTTTTGGCTCTGCTGAGTTCTGTTTTCATTGCTTGTTTCCTTGCACTGATGCATAATAATTAGGATTTATTTAAACATTTAAGCTTTCTCCTTTTTTTTTGATGATGTAACTTTTTCATGAGCCTCTAACATAAGGTGAAAATGCCATCTATTCAAAAGTCAAAATTAGATGCAGAACTGTGAATTCAAATACCAAGAACTACCCTGAGTGATTCGGACCTGCAAAACCTCATCTGAATTCCAGAGGGTCATTTTCATCCACTGCTGAAGTCAACAGAAATTTTGACCTGGATTTCAGATGATGTATGGAATAATGCTGTAAGAAAACATTATTGTGAAATATGTTTCATGCTCATTCCCTTTCCAGTCACGATGGTGACTGATTTTGTGCATTTGGTTCAAGCAGCATCTGTCTTGGGGTGACTTTATGATATTGTATCCCATATCGCCTGCCGTATGCCCAGGCATGATTCTTGTGCCTCTCTGTGCCTTTAAAACTGGGTGTGAGAGAGAGGAAAAAAAGAAATCCAGATGAACTTTTCAAAGCAGTTTGTGCTCCAAGGTCACTCCATCTGCTCTGCGTGCTTCTGCTGCTGTAGAGGGGAGGAAAATACCTTCCAGATTTTCCCAGCTCTTGGCTCTTTTTCTCAGAAGAGAGAGACGGAGAGTTAAACTCCTTTGTCTCACTGGGACTCTGGCTTCTTCTTCCTTTCTTCTGGAACTGTGCAACAACACTAAACACCATCCGGGAGGCCTGGAGGGGCCCAAGCCAACCTGGCTCTGAAGAGGAGGAGAGAGACCACACCCACAGAAGGACTTTAAAATCTTCCCAGGTTTCCCTCCACAGCAAGAGGTTTTATTATTTAGCATTTTTATTCTTTCGTGTGTGTTTGTTAAATAAATTGTTTATTTCCTTTCACTTTCCTCCGAGGACTATTTCTTTCCCTAACCTGGTGGGGGAGGGGTGTCTGTAACCTGCCTGCTGAGAGAGGATGTTCAAATTTGGACGTTCCTCTGAATTTTGGCTCAAACAGGGACAGAGTCTTTAGTATTTCTATCAGACAAACTCATAAACATGCATGGCTGTGTTATGACATAAAGTATATTCCAGCTATTGCTTAGTAATAAAATTAAGATTGCATGTGCTAATTGTACTTCTAGACTGTGAAAGCCAGTATCACTTACTGAAAAACAGGGCACCTTTTTTTTTTTCTCAGAAAGAACTATGATCCATTGTTCTGTTTAATAGTTATTTTAAGAAAAAGGTAAAATGAACAAAGATATTCAGGGGTAGTCATAATATCACTGAAATTAGGAAATTCTAATGAAAGTATTCAATAAAGTAATCATTATATGATTAGCTGGAATAATAGCAATAGCACTAATAATGAAATATGATTCAATAACAGAGTACACCAAAGGCAAGTATAGTCCTTAAAAACGAGAGTTTATTCTGTCTCTTTTACTTTCATACCTCACATATTCCATTTAAGCAATATAATAGCATGATTAGTCATGGGTTCTTTGGATGATACTGTAAGACTTTATATATAAGCATGGGGTGATAACCAGTGTAGTAATTTGTATTTTCACATGGGAAAATTGTAGTACCTATTATTAGATTTATTGTGACATCCAGTGATGAAATTCTTGCCTCATTAAAATAAGTAGACTATTTGCTAGTTACTGCAGTAGAGCCACAGTTTCAGCCCACAACCTCACCTCGTAATTCAGTATGTCTCCACTGAGTTCATTGATTCCAAGCCAAAACACACATGCTAAAGTTCCCAGGCACTACTGAAATATCTTCCAGAAGCAGGAGACATTATCTTCCAAATAACTCACAGAAGGTTAGTTCCTTGTATTTTTCAAAGGACTGTGACACAACTTTCTAAGGCGTTTATCATCCACACAAATGCATACAGAGGACGTCCTTAAGAGTCCTTGGTAAATTGTAGGCCTAAGTAAAAAAAATTTGTTCTGTGTTTCACCTGCTCAAACTGTTTTAGAAATGTTGGACTTGACTAGTTCCTGGAAGTCCACCCAGAAAAACACAAGGGATACAGAAAAAAGTATTTGCACCAGGCCAGTGGCCCTTGTCCATGTCATCCAGATTTGAGCAGTGGTCCCTTACTGAGATCTTTGAGTACACTTCATTGTAGAAGCTGTTCTTCACATAACATTTAACACTAAAACTGTGGCTGGTGTCTATTACAGAGTAGGGATTATAATTCTAAGTGGCTTGGCTGAATTCCAGCATGAATAGCTTCATTCTGCCCACATAAGAAATTCTACTGTAACGTCATGAATGGTACTTTAGGTCCTGCATCAGAAGTGTTCTGGTCAAGAGCTGTGCTTTGGTGCATTGCTGTATTAATTCTCATTGCAGACAGAAGGTACTGCAGATGTGTGCATACTGAAGCTCAGATACAAAGCTATCAAGTTTCCTCACTTAAATTTTTTTTATTTTGTTTTTGTTTAAGCCTCTCCTCACCTCTCCCAGTTTTTAACTTCCTGATGAACTCTTGCTCGCAACCACCACATTTTACTTCCAGCTGGCAGGTCAAACAAATACCCTCTTTGAGGGCTGATGTTAATGCACAAGCAGACCAGAACATGTGTAATGTTATGTAGCAACCCAGCTAGCTTCTCTTTGCTCTTCTCTCTGCCCTCCCAGACATTTATTGAAACTGCATTCCTAGGAAAGGCTGGACAGATAATCTAACCATGAACCTCTCACATGGAAACAGTCTATAATGTTTTGTGCCAGATCATCTATTATGTTCCTGGTGAGCATGTAGTTTTCCAAGATGTTGATCAATTTCAGCATGAATTCAGACAACAATATTGTTCTCTCCTTCTCTCGATCACTCTCTAATATAGTTTATAAAAGTTTATTTTATAAGACACTTGTTTTGTATTATATATTACTTGTGTTATTTGACAAGTCACATTAATGAAAATTCTTAACTAGCTCAAGCAATCTGCTTAAAAGAAACTTCTGTGTAATGTCTTTTCTGCAGAAGCCTTTCTGGATGGCAAAATTGAGCCAACTCCCCTCTGATGACAGAGGAATAAGTTTCTGGCCTCTTCATGGAGCAGAGACTGCCATTGTTGCCATCTGTTATGTATGTTAGATTGGAAAGATTACACTCAAAGTCATTCTACTTGGTGGCTACAGAGTAGTAAATGTGCTTCATCAAATGCCACTGTAGGCCTGGCTTGTTTGGCAGGACAAAATCAAAGTTGCCTGGGCAATGGTTAATACATATCCAGAATTTAAAGTAAATTATCTGTGTACCAAATGAGCTGGATCTCGTTGAAATGCAATCATGTCATCTAAGTAATACTACTGTAATGTGACTTTTTTATAAGACTATTAGCTATACATCCTACTGAACTATGTGAATATGTGCTCAAGTACAATAAATTTCAGAGCCCATCCAATCATCATATCCATCTAGTAAAACACACTTTTTAGTGTACATTTAACAAAATAATGATTTGAACAGTTGACTACTCCATTTTAATCAGACAAACTGATGTGTCCGTATTTCTTATAAATAAGAAAACTCTGGCTGTGGGAACTAAATGCACATCTCTTCAAGATGAGTGATTTGTTCTGAATGCAATTCCTCCCTGGAATGCTCACAGACCAGCAATATGACCTACTGTACATTGTTTCTTCTGCAGCATTTTTCTAGCGTCATATATTTTAATTTCAGAGCTAATGTTTTTCAATGTTCTTTTTATTGGACGTAGTGAAATACTAATGAACCAGTGTTCAAGCCAAGAGATGATAAAACATAGGGGATTTTTATCTTTGCAAAGGCAATTCTATAGACCAAACAAGTGATTTACTAATACCTTGACAAGTCCTATTAATGGAGAAGTCGTTTTTTAAAAAAATAAATGGTAAACTATTGACCATCATGTAATTAGCAACAGATCTTTACAAGGCTCTTTTCTGATCTGATTGACAATATGTACTTTAAAAGGTGTTTGGTAGATAGATTTTAGAAGACAAACTGATTATCTTTCTAATTCTTAAGAAGAGCCATACGCTGCAGTATTTTGTCACCCAGTAGCTACGAATTCAAGGAAACCATGATACATGGCCTAATCAAAGAAGTTTTATTTGACAACTGCTAACAGGACAGGTGTGCCCTTGGCCCTTCCTGTTTGTTATGAGCTTGTTTCATTCTCTTTTTACCCCAGTGTCTGTTACTCACCAAAAGCACATTAATCATGTCTCCTGCCCTGCACAAATTGCAGCGCAGATCGAGGCAGCTGCTACAAGATAAGTACTCTGAGAATGGGCATGAACCCAGCAGGCTGCAAGGGTCAGACATCCTAACTGAAAGGGGCTCTCAGAGGCCAGAAATTACTAGGGAGGGGGAAGGAAAAAAAAAAAGGGGGTATGTGAAGACAGGGTTACTGAATGAAAGAACTGAGACCACCAACCACTTCTCCAATAAAAGTTTATTGTTTTACAGCCTATTTGAAACCCTAAATGGAGAAGCATTAGGGAAATGTTATTACAGCATGGTTTAAAGCTTATAAAAATTTCTCAGCAACCCTGGAAGCTGCATAACAGAATCATTCTTTAGTGACACCAATCACTCCAGACAGAACATGGTGATAATGCAGATATGCCGTTTCAGGTATTCAGACTGGTTTGGAATGGTTTCAGCTCCAGCTAGGACAGCTACCTATGTGTTGACACACTCATAATAGCCTTCTCAGAAAAGGAGTCTCAGTGCTATGAATCAGCCCATTACACTGATCAAAAGGAAAATAACACAACAAAGCACAGAAATGTGGAACAAATATTTAAAATAAGAGTGCTGTAGGGGAACCATTTCCACTCTACACAGACCTTTGAGTGATTGTGTTCAAAAGCTCTGTAACAGATGAAGCTGGCAAAAATAAAAGGAAAAACATGGGTTGGAAGGAGGAGACAAGCTATTAATATCTTTCAGCAAAATATGCTGGAAGAAAGGATGTATTTTCTCTCTGGAGCTTTGGTGTGCTGAAGAATAGCAGTTGGGCAGCCACTTGAGTACAGGAACTGCTGTTCTTCTCCCTATTTCTTCACTACAACAGGAGAAAAGGCCAGCCAACAGAGTTCAGTAATAGTATGTAAAAAGGACTTACTTGCCACATAATAAGCAAGAAAAGGGAGAAAATTATAGTGAGCTGACTTTCAGTGTGGGAGTATGAAACATGAAAGCAGTATCAAGATTTGCTACAAGTCTCGCTTGAATTTTCATGTTATGTTTTTATGATGTGTATGTAGTAAAAGTGTGGGAGTGACAGGACATCATGTCCTTTCCCTTCTGTCATGGTTTAACTCTACGTTGTCTACCAGTTTAAGCAGTGAAATGCTGGCTTAACAGAGGTAATATTCACGGGGTGATATTAGAGAATACACATAGTTTTCGGATATATTAGATTTTGAAACTTCCAGAGACCATCAATGAGACAAATCTGTGAACAAAATGACTGTCCTTGAACCATTTCTGGGTACCTTTATAGGAGATTGCAAAAGCATACTGCACGTTCCCTTGCAAAGCAAAGCTAGTTTAATGCTTTTGCAAGTAGATAGATTTAAATCCCTTCCAAGACACTTTAGAACTTCATTCCTTATTTGTCCAAGTGACCCTCTCTCTTCCCCTGATGTACTTGTACTAACCAGCTTATACGGACTAATTCTTCTTGTTATTAATGTCCGTTTGTTTGGTGACAGTCTTTCCAAATCATTTGAGATCCTGCTACTGGTGAGTGAGTCAATCTATCCTGACAACTCTCTGTAATAACAGCAGAAGGGATTTCTCAATATAATCCAGGTGAGTCAGAAAGTAACTTACAGAGACTATTTTATGAGGCAAGTAGTAGAAGGTTGCTTTTGGCTTTTTCTCTGTGTTTGTTGCTGCTCCCTCCATTATCTATAATAAAATACCTACTGACTTCCAAGACACAGAATTAATTGTTAAGTGCTAATCACACTGCTTCTGGCCCTAAGAGATTTTTACCTTGCCTTTCTTTTGCCTACATACTGCATAGAAGATAAAGATGGAGAGTGGAAGCCATGACAAGCCAGATCCTGACCTCGGAATATACTACCAGGAATATTTAGAAAAACTGCTCTCACTTGGAAACACTGATACATTAAAATAAAACCTTTTTTTTTTTAGGAATGAAATAGAATCTGGTTTGTTTTTCTATTTTAAGTTTTTCAGATCTTGAAAGGAATTTCTGGTCACAGCAAAAGCTGAAAAATCTGGAATTATCTGATGGTCACAAACTTCCTGTTCACCACCCGTTGGGCTCTTTCAGTATGAATTGCGCACTACTACCAAGCATTCCCAGCTTTATGGTGACTGGAAGGTAAAATACATTAGTTATGAAAGGTTCAGTGGATCTAAATGTTTGTCTTTGAGGCTTCTGTGCTTGTATCACTTTCCTAATCTGAATAAGTATATCTATTAATCATATGGTTTGTACACAACTTGAAAGTTCCCAAATCTTAAAAGAAAATTTATTTACAAACATCATGGAAGCATCAGATGGTATCAGACAAAGAGGTCTCTCACTTTTTAAAATTTGTTCCTCCTTATTTTTTTCCACCTTATTTTTTTCTTATAATACCATTTTGCCTTCGTTGGATAGAACAGACTGCCTGCAAAATGGGGAAAAAAGTACTATTCTCAAACTTCATCATGCTTTAAAAAGCAGTGCTTTTAAAAGATTAAAAATTATACTCCAAATTCTGAATGATTTACAAAGCTCAGAGTTTCATCACTCCCACATCTATATTTAATCTTATAGTACATCGATATAAAGGATTGGTTGATGTTATTAACAAAGTACAGAGTAGCTTAGGCTATATTTTGGTTTTTTTGAATTTTTGGTTGGAGCGGAGAAAGTTAAATGCCTTCTCTCAACCACAGATTTGCTTTTGAGCAATTCTGGGAGCACATGAAAAATAGTAGGGATTTAGAAGAGAAAGAGCCAGATGAAATGCTACTCTACATCTGTCTTTATACATGAAGAAAAGATTAAATTTTATCTAAATCAGGCATTCCTGAAAGCAGGTGAAAAATTAGGAAGCATTAGGAAACAGAAAATTAGGAAGCATTAAGAAGCAGAAAATGGTTGTTAAAAGGTTATAGTCTTTTAAAATTGACAAGATTCCTTGGCCAGATTACACACACCAGGAGTGCTGAAGGAAGTGGGGGATGAAACTGGCAAAGCAGTAGCAGCATTTTCACAAGTTCACTCAATTTTTATTCACTTCAAGAGCCAGAGACAGATCTGAAGACTGGGAAAATGGGTCACACCGTTTCTTTACTTCAAAAAGACGAAGAAGAGGAAGGGATACATACATGATAAGGTTGATTCAGTCTTTTTGATAGTGTTGTAGGAAGAGAGTGAAAAATGTTATGAAGGCTTGAAAAAAAACAGAGATAAAATATAGCAAAGGGTAAAATGTCACTCTGTTTGTTCAGCACTATTCAATTAAGACCATCTCATATCTCTCCAGAATAATGCATTTGTCCATACTTAAATGTATGCATGTTGTTTAGGAAGATATTATTGTGATAGATAGGGATCATCAAAGAAGAAGAATCAGTACACACCCTGCTAATTTCTCCACATCACAATTACATATCTCTTAGAAGATCCTTTGAGAGCATCCCACTTCAGAGTCCAGGACAGACAGGTGCAAAACATGAGATACCTTTCTGTAGTTCCAATTCCTTCCTCAAATTCAGAGGCTAAGCCTTTAAAAAGGAATGTACAATATAAGAGATAAAAATAGGAATTCCAATATGCTATATCAGGATGTGATTTTTTTTTCTTTCACACTGAACTGTAGCTTACATCTATTTTAAACTCTCAACTATAAACAATGCTATTTACCTGCAGCCATGAGAAGCTGTTCCAAAAATCCTGTATACAAACCCAACTTTGTTGTTACTGTAGAAAGAGGGTATTCTACTCCCATTATATGAACATCATGATTCCCTGAAGAACTGACAAGATCATGGTTTGCCTAATTCTTGACTAGCTGCCAGTTTTGTAAGTTTTTCTGAACAGTTTAAATATTGGGCAGTGAAGCTGGTCAATACAAACTGCAGACACCCAACCCTTGAAATCTGTAAATTAAATGCTTATTACCCAGGCTGAAATAAGTAGAGCATTTCTGCATTTTTTGTTCAAGAGCTGATGCAGAAATGCTGTCTTCCTCTTACGTGTTCATAAATTAAGTCCCACCGTGCTTGTTTGCTCTGGCACTGCTCATGAGAGCACCCTTCTGTCACTTGAAACAGGAAGATATGACTTCCTGCTGCTGGATGGTTCCATGGTAAGGTCAAAAATTGTGTGATGGGGCTTTTGAAAGGGTGCTTATTTTCAGAAGAGTTCAGGAATGAGAGTTCCACAGAATCATTTTGACCCAAACTACAGATATACGTGTTTTAAGCATATACTTATTATCAAAATACAAGCCCAGGGAACAGTAAATAAGAGATAAGGTGAACAGATGTGGTAATGCTGCACATTAGAATCCAATTAACTGATATGCCAACATAGCATTTTTCTTGTTCCTCTCTCAATATATTTTTCCATGGCATCAGGGCTTGCTTCAAGTGACAAACTGCTGCAGCAGCATAGCTGGTGTGGCCATATGGCATGTGGTCAATGAAACACACTTGTAGAAATGCCAAAAATGGAAGCACTCTACTCTTCCCCAAGCATGTTTCTTCCTGAAATTTGTCTCTCTGTAATAAATACTAAATTGCAGCTGAAAAGGAAAATCTAACTATGGAAACAGTATTAACCAAATCTTTATTAAAAGAGTAAGTATCTACTTTTAACATAAAATTAGCATGTCACATACTTTTACTCACAAGCAGGAAAATTCAGCAGATACCACATACAGCTCTTGCTTAACTCTTGTCTAAAAAGTCAAGAACTCATTTTTGGAGGGTCAATATTTGAGTTTCTTTATGCTTTTTCTACATTACAGTTTGTAACTGTTAAGGATACAGCACAGAAAAAAATGATTACATGATCAAAAACGATACGAAAAACATGTGGGTTTTTTCCAGTTTTTAGCAGCTCCTAAAACTAATTCTGAAACTAATCAGTTAACTATTACTTGGCATGACATATTGCTATTAATTATAACTTTTAGTCCAGTTTACAAACATATATTGCAAAGTTTTCATATGGTTAAACCAGAAGGTATGCACTCTAATTTTCAGAGAGTGAAGGTAAGGGGGAACTCCACAGACAAGGAATGTCAATGTTCCCCAAGAGACTCCCAGTGTTCCCTAAGAGTGACAAGAGACCATTCTCCCTCTCATACCTCTCGGGAAGGTGAGATTACTCAGTAGGAGTTCTGTGGCTCTGAAGAAATTTTCATTTAAACTTTTGTGTGAAATACATGCATTTTGAGAGGTACGTACTACCACCCTCATTACAGACTGCTCTAAAGTTCTGACTATCAAAAACCAGAAGAAACTCACATTCAGAAGAAGTGATGTCCTTCCAGAAAGAATGTAGAATAACCAACATTGTGCAGATAATCACATTACATAAAATCCTCTCTTGGCGTGATAAAAATAAAAACATAAGCTGATGTAAGTGGCCTATCTCATCTATCATTTCTGATTTCCTATTCAACCAGACAGAATGGTAATGTCTGGCATTTAAATATTCACTTTAAAAGGAAAGATAATGATGTGGTTTGGGGTTGTCTTCTGACACTCATCTGACACCAGCTGCCACCTATCCTAATTTCAGGCACCTAAAAGTTTGATGCACCATGTGGGACAGGCCTCTGGCTTTGTTATGTAGTCCATGGAGATAGGCATCTCCAAGATGATTCACACGGCATGGGAGAGAAGTTCTTCTCTTGGATGTGGCATAGGGTGATAATGAATCACCAACTTGAGGTCCTTACATCAGTCACAGGAAGTTCCCCCGTTATCTGTGAGGGGATAAACCAACTGGTCTAAACGAAGAACACTCAGTTTAGATGCACTAATGAAATGAACCTTACCCATGAAATAATGACTGTAATTTAGCAGGTAAATCCTTTGGAACAACTGGCTACTTTCTATAACAAAATTTTGTTTCTCATTGCAGATTTCCTCAGATGGGTTCTGAAACTGTAAGAATATGTCTCAATGTAGTAAGGAATTGTGGTAACTCAGTGGAAAAAAAATACAATAATTTGAAATAATTCTCTTCAAATCCTTGTTTAGTACTGGGGGCAACCATAATTGTTATGGTAATATCTGTCCAAGAAAGAAATAAATTCTGTAAGGTAAAGAAAAAACTGAGCAACAAGTGAATTCCTAGAGGAATTGCAAATACTGTCAGAAAACGTGAGGGGAAAATATTTACTCATAGACATGAAATGTCTTCTTACATTTCAACTTCAAAAAAACCTCCAAAAACACAAACAAACAAACCCAAAAAACCACAAACAAACGAACAAACAAAACTCCCAAAAACCCAAAAAGCACCAACACTGACAACTAAGATGACAGTAATTTTCTCTCTATTATTTCCTGAAGACTGTGGCATTTTTAGAGCTCTTACCAAAGAATTACTCAGATAGGCTAAGAAATCAATTTAAAACTGTGGTATGTTATGTACATGCCTGTACCTGCAGTAATGGTTTTAATCACGAATTATCTTCTTTGATTTTAACAAATTTTCTATATGTTGATTCAGTAGGACATTACAAGTATTTTTGCCATAGAATATTGATACTTTTTCATCTTTGTATGTAACCATCTTTATTTAAAAGAATTTCTTGGAATTTACCTATCTGCTCTCAAAACCGTTATTTTAAATGACAAACCCATAAAAGACAGAAGAAATAGCGGTAGCAATGATCATAAAGTTAACCTGGAATGGTCAATTTCTTATTTCCTCAGAGACTGCTTTGAAGTAAGATTGTGCTGACTTTTATACAATATGGGATTTTTACAAGTACAAATCCAGTCTGGAATACTCATAATCTTCCCATCTCCCCTAGCTGGGATTACAGCTGTATCTCACATTTCCTTTTCCTTCCCTCCCCCTCAGAAATATTTTCTTCTGTTGCAGAACCTTAAAACCTCTCAATAAATCGATTACTGTAAAACAGAGACCAGCTGTTAATATTTTATGAGACTGATGAATATCTCTCCCCACTTTGGCTAGGTAAAATAAAAATGAATGTTTATGGTATAATAATTAGCATCTTTGGGGATGATTCAAAAAAGATGTAGGTAAGTCTTGACTAGAGATGTCAAAAACAAGGAAAAGAGACTTCCCTTTTCAAGACTGACATGAAGCCATGGTTGTCATATATGAGATCTATGAATATTTAATGCAGTGTCGAAATTAATATTTAATACACCCAAGTCCTATACGACAAAAGTACTTGGCACATTTCTTTCAAAATAAAATAATAAAAATGTTTAACTACATTCTATGAATTTGACCGTGAAACCTCCACATTTTGCAGTTCTGAAAGAATGCCAAACTCTATCCTACAGCATTAGCATAATAGTTCCAGAAATTGCACATGGAAATCTATATGCCAACAACAAAATAAAAGCAGCCTGTCTTTCAAAGCTGTTATGATACACGGAATCATTCATGTATTGACCATTAACCAAAGAATTTAATACAAATGATTTCATAAAAGGAAAAGCACAAGCAACAGGGTTGCCCACAGTTTGATTCTCAATTGGTTGTTTTTTTTCTTTACTTAGGATCATACACAATCTATGTTTTTGAATAAATCAAACAGCTAGTGTTGAATAATTTATTACAATAAAAATGTGACAATAATGAGGTTAAAAAGCATTTACAATGACTAACTCCTGGAGTCAGTGCAGAGGTAGCCCAACATTGTCTTGATAAATGAGATTTAAAGTGAGTACTGTGAGTATTAAAGTCTTGGTTACCTTTTCAGCACAACACCAGATTTGTAGATCCAGAAGGTTCTTTGTGGGCTTGCATTCATAACTGGCCAGGAAATTCATTATTTCACTGTACACCAGGGCCATTATTTCACGTACATAAAAAGTGCATATTACATAAACTTGTTCTCTGATTAAATTACCATTTGTTTCACTAGCAAATGGCTGACGATTGGCTTGTGTCACAGCAAGGGCAGACAGCACAGTTGGCTCAGTCTTTTTCAACCTTGTTTTGGTGGGAACTGTTCAACGTAGATGAAACGAATTTGTTTATTCTCCCATGCCCAGTGAAAATTATACAAAACACTGGCAAGCCCAACGAATGTCTGAATTTGTAATGAAATTGCAAATAAGCCAATACCTTTTCTTTCTGTAATTCTAACTGAACTGTGCTAATTTAAATCTCTAGTATGTAATGCAGCACTTCGACACCCCAGAATTATTTCACTGAGCACAAAGCTTTAGCATTCTACAATCATGTTGGAGAATAAGAATACACTTTTCTCTTTAAATGGTTTATTTAATGAAATCATATATTGCTGATACTTTTACAGCATTTAGGTCCTTCTAAATATTTACAAGAGGCTTTGTAAGTACCTTTTTCAGTTATATATAGTATTAAAAGACACAAGATTTTTGTTCTACATTCTAATTATCAGCTTAATTTCGTTATCGAATGTAAACAATTATGTACATTTTTAAAGACGCCTTCAGTGCTTTTAAAACCAAGATAAAATTTCATTCAGAAGGAGAGGCTAAATATTTATTTTATTTTATTTAGCTTGGGTTTGAGTTTTTTAAAATGTGTTCTATTGCCTTGTTCCAAGAAAAAGAGGGAAGATTTATTTTGCTCTATTTTTATAATGTTTTGTTGTACTGAACACTTCTTTGAAACATTAACAAGTAATATTTTAGAAACTAAGTTCCTAGGCACAATTCTCAAATTCATAAAAAAATTCCAAATAAATCAAAAGATGAGTAGTTAATAACTGACTTTTTTCTCAAGCAGAATAATTTCTTAGATATTAGTAATTCCTTTAAAATAAACATTTGGAAAATGTACCACATTGGTGAGAGGTTATCCTCCATTTATTACAGCATGTAATTTTTTGTATTTTTTGAAAAATTTAGATCAGTTCAGAATATGAAAAGAGGTGTCTATTGTGAAAATTAGGCCTCTACAATAATCTAAAATGGAGTGAGAATGATAGCTGAGAACTCAGACAAAGTTAATATTCGTCTTGAACAGTTATTCCTTCTTAAGCAGTCACCTAAATTCCCACATAATGACTTCTAATTTATAAAACTAAGCAAAGGTTTGTCTGTTTGTCCAAGACTCCTTTATTACACAATTTAGGTTTGTATTTTTGTTGTTGTTTGCTTGCTTTTTGGCTAAATTTCTATTTCTTCTATTCCACACATACATTTTTCTCCCTTACTTAAAGAACTAAGACATTTAAATCCATCTGAGAGGTTGAAAAAACTGTTGTTGGAAAAAAATACCTCCTAAATTTAAATTCCTTTGGTCTTTTGTCTTGATACATATCTCTGGATTGCTAAAATGATTCTTCAGAAAGACCTGTCTTATCAAGCTGAACGTCAGCAAAGTTTCCTTTTTCCATTACTGAGCAATCAACGAATTCTTAAATGTTACATCATGGAGACAGATAGTGGGAAGAATTGGACCATTTCTCATGCAGTCAGCAAGACCATGTCGCTTACAAGTATTTAAAACATAAGACATCGAAACCATGCCTACATTTACTCCAGAATAATTATCATCAACCTTCCTTAATAGGTGTATAAATCCTTAGGTGAGCTAAACTTCCTGATATTCAAAGATGTTTGGAAACATAGAGAATGTAATTGTGAATTCCCTGTTGTAATACTTTCTACAGAAAAGTTTAAAGCCTCTCTCTTATGCTCTTATTTTATTTAACACCTTTATATATCTTAACTTTATAAAACATGATGATTGAATGATTAGGCAATAGTAGAGTAATGAGGAAAAGACATGAAGTTCACAGGACTTTTGCAATTCATAGTGAATTTAGAAAGCCATGTCAGATTTTTTAAAAATAGCCAATTTGTCATTTTTTCGGAAGTTGCCTGGTATTTTTTTCCTTCCATTCTTATCCCAAAATGTGAGTTTGCTTTTATGTCCTTAGCATGGGTCTAGCTACAAACATATTAAACTATGTCCACTTAAATTAATGACTATGAAGATCTTTAAGAATGTTCCAAGAGTTTTTTGATTAGGACTAAATTCAACAGCTTTTGTTATGGTATATTTCTGTAGTTTTCCCAACGATTGAAACAGCATGCTGCAACAACTTTCTAGACATTTTTATTTCCTATAAATAATTTTTGTTCATCATTTTTACATTAAAAATTAATTTCATTAGGTGTGAGGCACTTTTAAGTAAATCCCAGCTCATCAAGAAATACTTTCAAAATTATTCAAGAAAATTATTCCAAGAAACTATTTCAGAATTTGTTACAAAAATGATGCAAAATAGAAATATTTTCACCTTACCTTGATATTAATTGAGCTGAATGTTTTTCAACATATTTTTTCCAATTTTTATGCATCTTCATCACTTACATAACTTGGAAACAAAAAGATTGAAAGATTGAGCATTCCTAGGGAAAAGGAATAGGATTTTCTCCCTAGACCTTTTAAAAATTTCTGTGGAATCTTGTCTGTTCTCCATATACCCATCTAACCTTACTAACACAAGAAATAATAGAAAACTTTCATGAGATAACAACTTGTTTAGCCCATAACCTTGTTTAAATTAAAGATCTTAAATTAACAAGATACTCTTTTACGAATTGTGTCCTTTGCTATGTATATGAGCTTACCCATTATGCACATGACCAATTTCTGGTCCTAACTAAGGAAATTGGCACTGCTGGGGCAGGGAGGGGCTGGATATTCTCTCAGGGACAGGGAAACAATGAGCCAAGGCAGTCAGTGCTTTCCACAGTAAGACACAGTCCCATGGGGGCTGGTAACAAGGCCTATCAACAGCTTCCAATAAGTCAAGAGATGAATCATGCTTTGAGTACATCCTAGAGGTTCAGTCAGGGGCAAAAGATGAAGAGACAACATTAGAAACTAGCCCAACACAAACAACTACCTGAAGTTAGCTGCAAAGGGATTTTTCAAAATCTTACCCCAGGTGGAACAAAGGAAGATCTGGGCAGTAAGAGAGAAGCTTCAGTGCCAAAGAGTTTATGCCTTTTTAACTAACGAATCTTGAAAATATTTCACAGCAAGCAGCTGTAAACTGTACATTAGTATATTCTGGAGAGCCACCATGCGCATTGGACTTCCATTTCTAATCTATTATTTTCTTTTTGTTTAAAAGAAAAGCCACAGTTAGGCTCTAGTTACAAATTTGGGTCCCATTCCTTAAAGGGCAAGTAAGGGTAGGAAGTTAATCACGTGTGAAGTTCTGCAGAAGTGTAAGACATCACGACATTGAGCATCTGCAGTAAACTCAGCCCATGTTTGGCGTGTTCTGGCTTAGGCAGCCCTATCTCATTTGGCTGCAAGAAGTCAGCAGCTACAATTTTCCTATACTCTCTTATGCTCTTGTGCCCAAAAAGGCCAAGGGTATCTTGGTCTGCATTGGGCAAGACATTGCCAGCAGGTTAAAGGAGGTGATCCTTCCCCTCAGCACTAGTTAGTGAGGCCTTCTCTGGAATACTGCACCCAGTTCTGGGTCCCTCAGGAAAAGAGATACATGGACATAGAGGAGAGAATGCAAAAAAGGGTCATGAAGGTGATTAAGGGACAGAAGTGTGTCTCATATGAGGAAAAATTGAGAGATCTGGGACTATTTAGCCTGGAGAAGAGAAGGCTCAGGAGTGACTTATTAATGTATGCAAATACCTGAAGGGACAGTGCAAAGAGGATAGAGCCAGGCTCTGTTCAGTGGTGCCCAGTGACAGGACAGAGGCAATGGGCACAAACTGAAACACGGGAGGCTTCCTCTGAACATCAAGAAACATTTTTCACTGTGAGGGTGACGGAGAACTGGCACAGGGTGCCAGAGAGCTCATGAAATCTCCATCCTCAGAGCTACTCAAAAGATGGCTGGACATGGTCCTGGGCAACTGGTGTCCTTGCTTGTGCGGGGGGTTTGGAAGAGATGGCCTCCAGAGGTCCCTTCCAACCTCAACCATCCTGTGATTCAGTGACCTGTAAGGATGTAAGGATTATGGTAAACACTGAGCCCAGCAATCTTGCTGTTCAGAAGGGACATATTTGATTTTCCATTACTTATGCCATTTCAGTCATAAGACATAAGGAAAAAATGTGGCCTTATTCTGCAAGTGATCAAGTTGTCTAGATGGGAGCTTCCAGCTTTGGATTGTGGAAAAAGTGCAGTAATGTTCCCAGGGTAATGTACTGTCTCTCTCTGAAGGGTATTTTAGGTACACTGGCAGAGTGACACTTACTTAACCAAAGTGTGATGTTCACATCAGGAAGGCTGAATTCCCACTCAATATACATTAAGTCCTGTTTATACTGCATGTCTTGCCTTACTGACAGACAGACGGGATTATGCCTCTTATGTATGTGTAAAATCTATTTATTTAGTCTTGTACAATTAGTTTGGCAAAGGGCTGATTTTCACTTGCAGACTTTTTCACTGTAAAATCTGCAGACATAAATTAGAAATCTGCTTCTTTGAAGCATTTTGCAGGGCAAAATGGGAAATGGGAGACTTGAGCTCCAAGTCTCATCTCATTCTTGTGGTTATCTGCGTCCTGTGAGCCTGTCTATGAAACTGCGGGTGCATATTTTATTGTTATTCTGTAATGAACAATAAAGACATTTCTGGAGAGCAGCAAACAGCACCTTGGAATTTAAAATGTATGTATAAGCTCTCTAATTTATTCATGTTTTCAAAAAGAAAGAGACGTGTGATAATTTAGTTGGTTCCAGAATGCTTTTTAGACTGCCAGTAAGGATCAGACCCTTGAACTAAAGCAACTTTCTGCCCACTCAAAATCTGCAAATATAAAAAGCGGGAAGCCAGTGGGTGGACTAGCACCAATATTCTCACAATGGTGCAAAATTGCTTTGTCAATATCAGTCTTACTGCACTGGGTAACTTCTGCCAGAGTTTAGCACATAAAGCTTCTTGAGCCAGGAAGATAGACCAGTCTGTGAAAGCTTGAATCAACATTTGGGTAGCTTCATGTTACTGGTTTTGCTTTTGTGTTTCTATGCATCTGCTTTACTCATTTCCCAATTCCCGACTTTGTTTTTTTAAATCCTTTCTGATCACATTACATACAATTAAATTACTTCACTGAACAAATCATGTTCATAAATTTGCCTTATTGATTGTCCAGAACACAGTGCTTCAAGAACCCAGTGTGCTGCATGGCTCCTGTACAGCTCTGCAAGACAATAAAATGATTTATTCTAATGGATGACCTATTTATGATGGAAAAACAAATCTAATTTCAATTACTGCTCTAATTAGGATGACTCATGAAAACTGGAACTTTTGTTTTAGTATAGGTCAAAAAACAATAGAGAATGATTATTGTTCATTATACAGACGCCTTCTATCTGTTATTTACCAGTATAAATAATATATTTCCGTTTGTGTTTTTGTTGATAATAAATTTTTTAAGACAGAAAGGATCTGTAAGCTGCTTTCGTTATTCTTTTAGGGATGCCTGCAAAAGGACATCAATATTGTGACTGATAATAATACATGGTACAGACATTCACAGTGAAAGAAAAGGATTATCTGCTATATCAGGTTTCTGTTTATTAGAAAGATTTTTGAGTTGAGTAAAGACCAAAGAAGCAGCAGCAGGGCGAGCACTGCTGGAGCAGGAAAGGTTGACTGTCTGCTCTGTCATTGTGTCTGATCTCCAGAAAAGCCACTCGAGGACATGTGGGCCATCAGCAAGGGGTGGTAGTGGCACAATAGAGCAAGTGTTGCTCCTAGAAACAGTAATTATGTGCCCACTCCTTTCCCATGGAAGAGGCAGAAGTGCAGCTCCCCAAGAACAGTCCCTGACTGTTGGAGATTTTCGGTCCAGGTCTGCCCTGTTTGGCATCCATCCTTCTCTATGAAACTCCTCTATCTAGGTAAGTCCCAGTCTGTGATCCTTGGTATGTGTCCTGGGTTACAGTGTATTCTATTACCATCCTCATGAGCTGTTGAAACCAGGTGTAGCAATGTTCCCTGCCTCCTCCCTCCGGACTATCTCCTGTTAATGGGCCCAACAATGCCTTGCCTCGTGACTCACCATCCCATTGTGAGATGCTCCGCCCAGGGGAAGTAGCCAAGCATTCCCACCTGGATATAGTCTGGGGTTTGGAACAGCACAAGCAGCCTTTTCCACTGGATTCCCAGAGGAAGACCAGACCCTTCTACACCACCACTGGACCTTCAGAGGAAGACCAGACCTTTCTATAGGATCACTCCTTCAACAGAACCATCACTCCAGGAGGACTGCAGCCACCATTTAATCTGACTGCTACCAACCCCCTGACCGTCAGGGGGTCAGGTTGTACTCTCACTTTGTCAGTGGGTTGTTTTTTTGTACTATTGCATTTACTTTATTTGTTCCTATTAAATTGTATTTCTGACTTGGAGCCTCTCACTAGTTTGTTTTCAAACTAGTACGGTATGGTCCTTCATTGCTTAAAAGTCTGAAAGCAGAAAGAGCTTTATAAGCTTGAACTGCTGTTGTCATTTAAGATCCTAGTGAAAGCAGCATCTTTCATGAGGTAAGGTCAGTCCTTGTCAGTATGAATTGCATGAATGCCTAGGGTGGCTCTTGTTATCCCTGTGTCCTAAAGACAGATGTTGAGAACTAATTTCACAAAACAGTTCAACATATAAAATCCATCAGTTCTGTAGCCTCTGATAATATCTTAGTACAGATATTAAGGTAATTGTTTTATTTTTCAGTAAATATTCAAAGAGTCCTTGGGGTTTTTGAGTGGCTGCTGTGTAGACAAGACAACTCCAGAGATAGAAAGTGTGCATTCTCATCACAATTCATAGCTGAATATATTTTTTCTTGATAAAGGGTGAATGACATGAGGCCTTGTCTAGCTGCCCGAAGAAGTTTCTAAAGCCCTCTGAGAGGCTGATGTGCATTTCCAGTTCTTGTTCTAAATATTGGTTTGGAGAAAAGGAATATCTGCCAAATTATTTTTGTGTCCTAAGATTAGCTCTTCTTTGTGTTTACAATCTGTGAACAAAACACTTCAGGATATGTGAATTCCCAGAGGACACTCATTTATATTGAAGGGTTGAAGCATCAGGGGACAATCTTTGAGAAGTGATGCCTCCCAGCACTTAATGAAAGTGACACCAATCAACCCAACCCTTAATTCAGCACTGTGTCTAGAAGTCTTAAATAAAGACCTCTTTTTCAAGTTAAAGGGAATAAATAAAACCTTTAAGCACTGAAGAAACAACAGGAAAAACACATCAAAGGCAGCTGGCACATCATTTACAAAAATAGCCTTGAAAATGTGTTGGTCAAGACATTTAGGTGGGGGAAAAGAAAAAAGAGCAAATGTTCTTTCCTTTCTCCAGTTCTTTTGTGTCAGCCATTGTAAATATGCTCAGAAGATGGTCCTTTACATGGCAGGAAATATAAGTCAGAGTAAAAGCATACTTCTCTGCTAAATATTAGAAGATCTTTACATAGAACATACATCTGAATTTAAGTAAGAGATTTTGCGTATATTTGCATGATAGTCAGAAGGAAAACTCCAATTCCCGAAATCCTGGTGAGCATGCAGTACTTCAATCAGCAAAGAAACCCAAAACAAGCCTTTCAGATAAGTTAAGAAATGAGTTTGCTCAAAGACTGGTGTTCTGAGTTTTAGAATGATAGTTCTTTTATTTTCCTAATTTAGTTAGTTCTGTTTGGTGTAGTTTTTTTGAGAAGAATGGCAATAGAGGACTGAAGCAACACAAGAAATTAATTACTACTATATTTCTAATATTTAATAATAAATTATTTTGTCAGATTTCCCAGGTTCTAAGCCACTGGAGTATGACTATTTTGGTGCAGCTAATTTAAAATACAGCTTTCCGAAACATTGTTTGAAAATCCATTCAAAGGCAATGGGAGTCTGTCCAATAATTTTAGTGGGAAAAATTCCTAATTATTCCAGGGAGATCAGGATTTGGGTGAAGCTACTAAAGGAGTGGAATTAAGCACAATAAAACAATTACACTCTACAAGCATTCCATAATAATGTATACCAGAACTTAGAGTAAGAACATCTCTTTTCCAAAGGGGCTTCTTGCCCATGTCTGTGTCATGACAGATTTCTAATAGCTTCTCCTCCAAGTCATAGAGAGTCTCACAGTTGTTTGCTGTCTGAGATCAAAAGTGACTGCACTGAACCCATTTCAATGTCTATAGAGAATAAGTATGTTTGCCAGGAGTTTAGAATAATAGCAGAAATAAGGTGCTATTGATATTTATTTAGAAAAAAACCTGAAAACCTTTGATATCTGGTCACTGGAATCACAGTTAAACTGCAGTTACTTTCATAATGAACATGAAGTGTGGTGCAGTAGCTCAGAACAATGAAATCTTACTTTTTTTAACACGTACAAAATTCCATTTGATACCACTGGGAGAACTGAACTTCAAATTAACTAAAGAATGGATGTGAAGTTCTAATATTAGCTTTGTCTACAGGGAAGTTGATTTTCAAATAAATGTATTTTCATTTTCAGACTTCCAATGTACTCAGACCTCTACATCGATTTGTAAAATTAAATATGTGCCTGTCATATTGACCTTATGTGTCACAAATCTATAGTAAATAATTAGCATGAATGGTTAACATGAGCCAAGCTACAGGCAATTTAGGATTTAATTAAGGGTTTCAGTGTTGAAGAAATATCCCCGATGTTGAAGTGGCTCAGTCCACATTACACCCCCCGTGTTGCTACGAAGTGGTCTCTCCCCACATCACTGTGCTAGAAAGTTCTCCCTTTACCGAGACCCCACTGGCCCCTGGTCCTCTCCCCCCTCCCCTCCCCTCTTCCATTGGCCTCTGTTATGTCACTCAACCTTGCATCTATGCCCTGGCCCTCAGATTATTGGTTATTGATGCTCTGCCTGCCCCTAGGACCCCTCGGGGTGAAACCACGTGCAGGGGATTGTTCTAGGTTCTTCGCCTCTGTTCCCCTTTGAGTGCATCTGTTCCTGGTCTGTGGTGTGGATCCAATAAACGCCTCGGAACTGCATGCAAAGAGTCCCTCCTGCCTCTTCGTCTCCAGAACGTGCACAGCCTGTGTGTGTGGGTGACTGCTTGCGCCCACCTGCAAGGGTGAGGCTGTGTGCACACATGGGCGCCGGCAGAGTGCCGCCAAAGCGTCTCCACGAGGGACACTGGAAAAAGTGCAGCATCAGTCCATTGATACCACAGCTCTGCGATACCCTGTCTTAACTTACTGGAATGTTATTTTTTGTTCAACTCTGAAACACCATTCAGCCTTTGGACAGTTAGAGATTTAGTTTTAAGCCTTGTAGAATTTTATTTGTTTGATTGTCTTATTATTTTTCTGGTCTCCAAATGACCGAGTCACTGCAAGTACTTATCAGGTGCTGATGCCTGTCACATTTGCTTAAATATTCTCCCTCCTATTTCTGGTCTTTCTGCTGTCTGGGCACAGACACATCCTGAGAATCTTTTATTGCTGTTTTAGAGATCTGCTAACATATATATTTTTTTCTTTTATTTTTTTTTCCTCATCATTCTTTCAGAAATATGGCGATACACTCAAATAGATTTCGAGGACTGTAGAAGTATAATTTCAAGAGCTATTTGTCTGAACTAATTGTGTAGGTATTAATTCAGCAAAGTATTTTTTAATATGAGTCTGGAACTGTAAAAGGGAGTAAAATTGTAGTGGAAAACTGGTGCATAGCAAAAATAGATGGAAAACATCCTTGTGACTAATCCTCTCTGAGTTTTGCTTTCACATTTTTCTGCCGTTTTGATAGACATCAACAGGTTATTCCAGTGAGTTTTGTGGGAATTGGTCTAAGTTTTCAGTTACCCACCAACAAATTCTTCTGACTTTGGAATATAAAAAGGCGGTTTCAGTCCTCTTAGGGAAATCTGTGTTTCTGCAGAATTAAAAAAAAACAACAACATTCCAACCTATTCTCAAGGGCCCAGGACTTGGCTTAGGTCATTGTAAGACCTTGGTACTAAGAACTTCAGTATGAACATGAATACAGCACTTGATGATTTAACAGCACACCATTTCAAAGTGTTTGCCTATCTGATTCTCTGCAGACAGATAAAACTAGACCTCTGCCTCCATTTTAACCAGGACTGATCATTTTCTATCATAGTTGACATAATCTATGCCTCTGACATCTACCATAGAACTGTGTGTGGTGCCACTTCTTCAGCTGCACAAATACTGAACAAGTGAAAGTGCAACACAAAAGAAGAAGATTGACTATCTGGGGCCATGTTTCAAAGTTGTTAATCACTGATTTTTCTAGTTCTGTAATATTTTGTGCTTCGGTTTTCTCGTTTTTGTCCCTAGAGGCTTTTTCCTGCAGTTATCTGAAGTCATTTGACCTACTTTCCTATATGCTTTCTTCAATATTTGTGATCACTGGAAATCTGACGATGTAGAAAAGTTAATAATTTAAAATATTTTTTAGCCTTCCTCCACATCAGAATGGTGGGTGCTAGTAAACTATTAATATAATCTCGTTCAGGAGTTGCCAGTGTTATAATAATGTTGAAATGCCACAAAGAATGTGAAATTAAATTAAATATAAGTTGCAGGTGAGATTTTGATTGTGGTAATGTGTACCCTGTGGAAGGATGGAAAAATAACAAAAAATAAAAATGTATATAGTAAAACTCGAGAGCAGCAAGGATTCATTGCAGCAAGGCTGCTTCCAGGCAAATTCAAACTTCTTCACCATGAGTGGCTTCTATATATACTTAATAAATATTTCATTCGTACTGTTCAGTGTGTTCAATCCATCCCTTGATAATGACACAGTTGTTTTTGAAAGCTCATCTATTTATATCCACCTGCTTCACATGCACGAGCAGACTGCTTGATATAGAGAGATGAGAGAGACATAAATACAGATGTACATTAATCTCATTTTGACTGCCGTTACACTTGGTATTGCTAGAGTAACTCTAAATCTAAGATACATCAGTATAAAACCCAGTGCATTTGAAATCAGTCAATGTAAATCAGCTATGAATTGACCGACTGATTGATAAGACATGAGAAGTCAGACATGTAGTTGTGTTGCTGACGTGTTTGTTCATCATGTTGAATTTCCTCACAAAGAGAACATTAGGAATACAATACGTGAGCTGTTAGAGAACAGGCAATAGTAACATTTAGAATACTTTACTAAAAAATGCCTTCAGCATGAGGTTTTGGTACTGCTGCAAGATTTTGGTGTTTATGGCCTTTAAAGGAGCT
The DNA here is from genome assembly GCA_013397725.1 of Rhagologus leucostigma. Classification (NCBI taxonomy): domain Eukaryota; kingdom Metazoa; phylum Chordata; class Aves; order Passeriformes; genus Rhagologus; species Rhagologus leucostigma. Next base: position 493,794 of record VZTD01001192.1, on the reverse strand, counting down.
CAGGTGGTTAAGGATACTGTCATTTTTCTCGAGCTGTTTCTCTGCATGACTTCAGACATACAATATTACGATGTCCAAGGTGTTGTCTAATCCTTTGTCATTCTTGTATTACATGATCAAAGGCACTATGAAACCAATAATGAGAGTAACATGAGCTCTGCTTTATTTTTCGCTTAAGCAGAGAAAATGCGTTTAAGACTGTGTCTGGTTTCAAAGTCTGAGGAAGGTTGAGTTCAGTGTTTATAACTCCAGTGTTTGCAGGAATAAGGAGTTTTCCTTGCTTGGCATGCAATTATCGTCCTGGACCGCAACACTCGATTTGAACACAGAACCAAAGGGTTAAGTCTCCATTCAGAAATCTATTTCTAGAACCTGTGTTTGACATATTTTCAAGTTTTTTAAAAGGAGATATAAGTCTACCCATCTGTCTAAATTCTTAATCTCTATGGTGATAGACATTTCCCAGACATTTGCAATTCTTTGGCCCATGTTAAGTAGAAAATCAGATCATAATGTTCTCTCTTAACCTTAACATTTATTAATGTAGGTTAAAAATTAGAGATAATAACGGTAAAGATTATGGTCAGACCTTTTCCATGAAGTGAAGTTGGAATATAGCATTGTGGGAAAAAAAAAGAAATGCAAATTCATTGAAGCTTTGCAGAGCAGCACAATTGTGTTGTGTAAGTCACGGAGTAAATGCAAGTGGGCAGATGATGAGATTTGAACACTACTGTTACCTTTGGGAGGCAAACCAGGAAACGTTTTATTTAAGCAGAAAAATAAAAGTAATTAACCAAATGGAAGTAAGCACAATAAAGTACAATAAAGTACAACAGAGCCTAGAACATGAAAGGAATGTGTGCCTCATCACCATTTCAGGGACCTGCTTAGCACTTAGGTCACTCATCCTGAAAACAGTGAGACATTGACTATCAGATTCTGTTGCATTTACAGTGAGTTTTACCTCAGACAACCAGCAGATAAAAATATGGAGGAGATTGGAAACATTGAAAAAACCAAACCCGAAGTATCTGCCTAACAGTTCAGTCTAGTTTTCTCTTTCAATTCATCAAAAATCTCTTGCATTTGTGGGGATTCCTTCTCTTCTGTTCTACAGTCTGATTGCTGAGAAGATAAGGATGTAAGCAGGCTTATGTGTATGAAGGATCATTCCATCATCTTTCTCAAAGACTGGACTACTTCCCCAGGAAAAGCAGCAGGAACATCTGTTCCAGCCAGATTTAGGCAGTATAGCACTTTTCATGGCCAGAAATATGGCTCTGTTGAAGATTTTGACTCCGGGAAGAACAGGGATATCTGAACCCAAACTTCCCAGAATATCAGGAGGAAGAGGAGTTCAGACAGGCTTCTACTCCAAATGTCCCTTTCCTCAACCAGCATTGTGAGGGGTGTTTGGGGCTTGGGTGATGCTTTCCAGAAGTGCCTGACTCTCTGGGTGCCGTGTTTGGGGTGTCCTTCACCCAGCTTTAGCTGTGTGTTGTGGAGAGGTCTGACCGACTCTGGTTGTTTAGCTCCCTCTATAGTCAACTTGAGATGGAGATGCTGCCAAAGGGTGGGTGGCTCATCCTTCCTCAGGAAGGGACATCTGGGACTGGCAGATAGATCTCCCTGGGTTTGGTTATTTCTGGCTGAAGAGGAGCCCTGCATATTCAACTGCATTTCTAACCTTCAGATGATTTAAATTATGTGAAATGTCTGTCAGCCCAAACTTGCATATTCTAACAACAGCTATTCACTGAATTCTCGTAGTATCTGAGTTGAACATCCCCAACTATGCAGGCTTCATCTCACTTTATCTGTTCTTAACCCCACAGCACCAGTTAAATGTCTCATAGTAACACCTTACTGACATCTGCCTGCGTTGTCCACTTACCACTTGGACAAAAAATTCTAAAATCAGTATTCTTATCAGATTTGTATTCACCAAGTACCTTTTTTTTTTGCTGGCAGAGTCATCTAGCCCACTTGGATGCCAGACTTATTAGCATGTGAATCTACATGCTTTAATAAAGTCAAATTTGCCCCAGTATCCTTTGACAATATGTTCAAATGACCCACATTTCCCTGAGGATGTAGGTTACATACCCCAAGTTCCAATCCTACACATGTTCTCAATAAATGTGGCTGTAAATTTAGCTCCAGCAAGCAGACTTGCCTTTCACCTTCAGCACATTCCCATTTTTAGACTACACGTATTTCAGACTTTATTTAAATGAAAGCAAAGAAACAAACTTTATTTCTTAAGATGTGTTTTCTATTCATATGTTGTGCAAGGAATGCCATACAGGAAAAAAGTACATGGTTCCTGTCTACTATGCTTTCTTCAGGAAGCAGAAACACAATCTCTTATTTATAAGGCCAAAGGGAAAATTATTTTGGAACCTCAGAGTTTGAATGTGTTTCTCTGTAGTTAAGTGCAAAAGTAATTATGTTAGGGACTTCAGTTTAACTAAACAGGGGTTTTTTTTCTTGTTTATGTGTGTATGAGTGGAAAGGGGCTACTATATATGGGATTTCTTCGTTATTTTTGATACAAAACTATGTAAAAGTCAAAAGCCTTATTTGCTTTCATGCTCATGAGATCAGGGCCAAAAACCCAAGAAAACAATGTGGTCAAGATCCAAGAATTTATTTAGAAAAATACAGCTGCCTTTGATGTCTAAATAGTTCAAATACCCAAACTTCTGAAAGCGTTTGAGACACTAAAATTAAAGTTTTATTCCTACATAGTTTTAATGATCTCTGGATTCCTTGACACCATCATCAATCATCACTGATACTGTTCAGATATACTCTTAGTACAAGAAATTATTTTGTTTTATACGCATTTATAAAGGAGATGAGATTATCACCCTCCATCTTAAAAAACTTAAACAGAAAAGCACGGATACTACTGCTGCTGCAATAAATTTATGACTTGGGCTAGTTAGTGGCTAGGATAATGCCAAGTAGGAGTTCAAATACTTTCCTACTGTATTTGTTGGATTTCCATCTTCTTTCTAAATGGGCGCAATACGCTTCCTATTTAGACACTTCATATAAAAGTCGTGTTGAAGACATTGACTATAATCTGAGTGGCTGAATCAATAAATGATGCACATCAATGTCTCCTTCTTGGAAAGCAACTTCTGATTCCAGCAACAGGGTTTCCAGAAATACTTGGATCATTCTTGAATCTGCAATAAATAATTTGTAGTTGTTAGGGGAATCATCCCTTCCTTGTGCATTGTATCATTCTGTTGTGCAATGTGTCATTACCTGGTGAAACTGGTCCCAAATATAAGACCCTGACAGAAATTAAAAAGTATTGTAGCAATGCAAAAGACAGTTCTTTCTACCATTGCCTAAGGATACCATCAGTTTCTTGTTAAATTTTGACCATAGGTCACGATCTAATACTTGCAATAGGGTAGAACCACATTCCATATATGATTGACTCAACTGGACTGCTGATTTTCAAGTAAAAAATACAAAGAGAGCTATTGAGTTAGCAATTGGACACCTGTGAAAAAGATATTTAGAAAGCAAAATCACTTCTGAGGCAGTCTGGGAACTTGAACGCATGAAAGATGGTGACACTGAATCTTAATTTTTAACTACTGGTATCTGAAGAGATAATGACTAGTTTTCATAGCTGGATGTCTTCCTGAGAAGGAGAAATCTTGGATTTTCGTGTAATTAAACCGTGCAACACTTACAGCATTAGCCAGTATCAGGTGATGCCTCCTGAAACAAGTTCTAATTAAAACACAAGGTTTAATGTTAAAAACTGAGTATGTTCTTTTTCAGCATTTTAAATACTTTAGGAGGTAATGCCATTTAGTGATAAACGGCAGTGCAAAAGAGACAGATGTTCAGACCCTTATGGGACCAGTTCGTGATAGTCAATTCAGATGCTTCAACAACTGCTACTGACACTGCTCATTTGTGTTTGCATCATGGAGAAATTCTTACAGCCTAGGGACCAGATCCCTTTCAGATACAAACTAAACCAAATTACACTCTCCAGAGGGACTTCTAATGATCCCCAGATTCTAATGGGCACACAGCTTGCAGAATCAAACCAGAGGTATTCTGAACTGCACCCCCAAAATGCAGTTGTCTGGGTTAGGGGACTTTAGCAATGTGTCTGAAGGGAGAGTGTCAAGAGGATGGAGCCAGGCTCATCTCAGTGGTGCCAAGTAATAAGACAGGAGGCAATAGGTAGAAAATGGATGAACAGGAAGTTCCACCTGAATGAGGAAAAGCTTTTTTACTGTGCAGGTGACCATGCACTGGAACAGATTTCCCAGAGAGGGTGTGGAGGCTCTCTCACTGGGGATATTCCAGAACCGTCTGGATGCAATCCTGTGCCATATGCTCTGGGAGGTCCCTGCTTAAGCAGAGAGGTTGGGCCAGGTTCCTATTGTGGTCCCTTTCGACCTTACCCATTACATGATTCTGTGGGGTTTTTTGGTCTTAGTAAGAAGTATTTTATTCTCGAGACCTGTGTGGGGTGTAGTGTACTATGTGCTGCCGTATACATGCCACCACTTTGTGTCTCTGGACTGCACATAAAAGCAGATTTTTAATTAGATATAAAATACTAAAGGAACTAGTTTTCTTATTTAAGATTCACAGTGAAGTACCTTAAACTAATTGTAGTCATGTGGTTTGTAGGTCATACTTTGAGGGACTCTGCACAGATTTTTACCCATATTAGAAAGTCACTTGCTGGGAAGCCAGTTTATGTTGCCTGATGTATTGCACTAGAGAGGGAGCTTATTCTGAGACTGACACCTATTGTGGCAAATATTCCATATCCCTTATGCTATTGATTTAGTTAAAATATGTTTGGATTGCAAGGGGAAGCAAAATATTGCTGCTGCAGTGCTAATATGTACCAATTTCAAATTGGTGTCTTCACCAGAGAAACTGCAAAGCAGAGAAGAGACCTTACCTTTGTCACCTTTTAAATAAGGCCGATTACACTGATGCAATACAATCTTTTGTTACACTGTTCGTAAATACAATTTTAAACAAAAACAAAACACAAAACATTGACCTGTGTTGACTGATAATTTGTTTAAATCTTTCTGGACCAATATACTAGAAGATCTGATATATTATTAAAATTAAATATTAGATTTATTTTCATGTAATTTTATTCTCTTTGAAATGCAGAACCCTTTAAATAATGCATTATGTGCTTAGACCCTCTTTGTGTAGTAAGACTTGTGAAAATGACACCTTTGGAGCATACACAGGTGCAAATGTATTTCACTGCCACCCTTTAAATAAATATAACTCAGACTTCTTCTGAAGAAACCTTTAATTATGCATTACTTTTTATCTCATTATTTGTTTAACTATTCACAGTTTTTTTTCAGAACTGACATTGAACCAGCAGTTTGTGTTTCTGTGTCCCGAAGGCATTTGTAATTCCAAAACACTTGGGAGATTTATGAACTGTAGCAGAGAAGTTTTTTGAGTATCCCTCGAAGACCACACCAATTTATTCGCATGCCATTGTGACTTTTTAAAAATTAAAGGCAAAATAATGAGTTTTCTCATCCATCTACTAAGACAGAAATTGCATTTTCCTCATTTCTCGTAATACTTTTTATGTCATACTCCTTTTATTGATCTTGGACCAGAATTAGATGGGAGGTTTCTTAGCAGGATTTATGAAATATTCAAATAGGATATCATAATCTGTTATAAAAATCCATTGCCTTGCTTTCTTTAATTTACTCTTTTTATGTACACATGCTACTGCTGCTGGGCCCCACCCTCAGCTGCTAAAAAACAGTCAAACAACCAAAGACATGTAATAGAGAGGAAACAATAGTATTTTCTCATGTGCTGGTGACCCAATCTCATTATCTGCCATTCTGAGAATTTTGTTGCATGTGCACCCCTAGCTGAGCACAGGCATCTCCTCCGTTAGCATCATTTACACAGAGTGCTGACACTTTGTCCCCTGTGAACTACTCATGGGAAACCAAAACAATGGATTATTCTGTTAACATTTTTAGACTATTTGAGGGGAAATTTCCTTGTGTGATCATACCATAGACACTACCTTGGCCACAAGCAGGCCAAAATGACATTTCAATCATTTGGGTCAAACATGTTTTCCTTTCTGAATGAAAGGCCAGATAAGATAGATGTAATATCAAGACTAGGTTCTTTGAAATTAATTATTTCAGTATTATCTCTAATAATTGATTAGGAAATGAACAAGTTGAATCCTGGCACTCTGAAGATAGTAAGAATTTTTCCACTTAGTGAACATTTCATTCTCAGATTAAAACTGTTAAGAGTCCTCGTTTCTTGATTTTCCTAGAATATTGGTGTCCAGATTTTTCTGTAACTTTGTGATCTCTTCTCGTCTTTCATGGCCATTTTTGTCATTGTCAGGTGTACACTTACACGAAGCATCTGTTTTCATCATCAGCTATGAGTGGACTTTGCAATTTGACCCTGCAGTAAAATCCAAGTGCTGTGATTCCTTAAGACCAAGTCCTTTCAATGAACTTATTGCAAAAGTGAGACGAATAGGAAATGCTCTTCAAATTTATTAAATAATTATAAAGAAAATGCAACCAGTTAATACATGATACATTGCTTTTTATAGTAAAATTTGCAGCAAAATGCAAATTCTTTTAAGGATTGTTATAGGAACATTTTCAAAGGCAGCAAGAACAATTAGTCATCCAGTTCTCACTGAAAATTAATGGGGCTTAGATACATCAGTCTACTTTGCACTGTCAAGAACTTCTTCACCATGGCCTATTTTGGAATTTTGCACGTGTCTAAACATTTCCACGTGTCTAAACATTTTTGAGTTTCAGGTAATGTTGCATTTTTTTTCTCAGTCTTCTTTCCAGAAGAAATTTATTTGTGAACTTCTGTTTTCATCTTAAAAAGCTAACTTCCTTGTGTCCTCCATTGTAAGATTTTCCTGAAGGCAATAGGAATAAAGAAAATAAAATTAAACAAATCAAATAAATAAATTACAAAATATAAATATAAAAATTTATCTTAAGAAATATTGGTGATTTTGGGGTGTCTTGATTTTCTCGATTATTGTGCTCAGTCATATTGTAAATTTTTTTTTGTTGTTCATTATGCAAAACCATTTTAATTTTCATGCAGCTTCAAGAGGACTAAAGCAAGATTATCTGAGTGAATGCAGCACAAGAAATAGAAAATTCACATATAGATTAGCTCATACTGTTATCCCTGCTAATGCAACTGGTCAACATTTCAGACCTTTTGGACATTTGGAAGGCTGCCATTGTGGGCCTGACACAGTGACATAAGTAGTTTATTCTGGATATCTGGCACACAATATCTTTTGACTGTCTTGTGACACCCTTAATAGAGATCAGTGCATTCATGTTATTGTTTTTGACAGTCTTTATTTTTTAAAATTACTTCAGTGGTCTTCCAGCTTATCCTAAGCATGCTTGTTTCCCTGTTTTGTGTCAGCATGCCTTGTCAAAATATCTATCAGAACCATCACTGCTCAGACAGAAAGGCATCGCAAATGTAAAAATCCACATCTGCTACTTACGCATCTTTGCTTTCCAACAGCACGTAAAACAATTTCAGAAAGTCTGTCAGGGTGGAATTGGGTGCCTAAAGTAGAGGGTACATTCATGCAATACTTCTGCTCCCAAATATGATCAGTGACTTCAAAAGACAGATCTCTCCTTGTTTTTAGAACACTTTAAATGGATTTGTGACAATTGCAAAGGGTGTCATTGGACATCATATTTTCTATGCAAGTAATTTTGAACAGCTAAGTAAATATTTATCTGAGCAATGCTGAATGTTTCTTTTCCCTATCCGGTACAAATGGTCATTTTCTCAGTCATTCTCACTGTACTAATGATTTTTAATTGCAGAATAAACATTAGGAAACAGAGCCCTAGGAAGGACTATACTAGTGCTGTGGATTTATCCTGAGAATACCCATCACGATTCTCTTAAGTGTTTATATTGGCTGTCGTTTGGTACTCATAATTACTGTAGTACTAATAAGTAAAATGAGAAAAGGTTTTTAAGCATTAGCTTTTTCAGTGTTTGAGTGCAGGTATACTTGGACACCACACCTTCAACATCTTATTAAATTATCTTAACTAGAGTGAACATGAAAAAAAGAGCGATATGTGTGAGAGCCAGGAGGAATTCAGAGTATTTAGGATCTGAACAAGATTTAAAAAAAAATTTCTGAGCAGTATCAGTGCATGATGATTTATATTTTTTGGGAAGTCACTAACTTACATCCCCCAGGGACCCCTTAAAATTAGCAGAGAGATGTAGGTATTTTAGGCCATAATCCATTTGGTCTACTTTATTTGCCTCTTTAGAATGAACTAAATAGCATCCTGTTCTTTAACGACTATTGTCTTTACAATGCTCAGATTTCCACTGATTTTAAAGGCTCAGAGTGAAGCAGATATAAGTTTAAATTAATCAAGTGTCAGTCAAATTACTCAAATCAGGTTTGTTTTATCTTACTACATTAAACAGAAGATATAAGGACATGGATTTGCATGATGCATCCTTCTCACTAATTTTAGACAACTGAAAGTTGCTTTCAGAACACAATCAGTCCCAGCAACTGATCCAAGTAATGTCATCTCTGGCACTCTGGAGGTGAACGTTCTTTTTCATTGAGTATAGTGGGGGCTAGGTCATTCATTTACACTTAGACAAATAAAACTTAGGTGGTTAAAATTAAGCACCTAAGCGAGATACATCCTTCAGGTACTAACTGTAGTTTTAAAAATACCTTTCTGAAGATTTGAGCTATGGTGATCAGTAAAAGATATTGCCTTTGCAGAGGTCATAAGCTACTTCAGGATCAAAGGCCATATTATTTGATGATAATATTGGTGATTTTAAATACAAAATGCTCAAATGGAAGGTTAGGATGCTCACACCTTTGATTTATTAGTGTCAGTCAGCCACTGAGGTCAGTGGAAACATGAGGTGATACAGCACAAATGGAATTAAGTGATGAAGTAACTTGTATGCAGTATCAGAACCGCAGTGATATACTCTGGCATAGACCATCTGCTCTTCCTTCTTCCTTGGCCTCCTTCAATACAGATTTTTCCAGTCGTTGTTATATGAGTCTCCATTCTATATTCTTGGCCAGAAGCAATGATTCTTTATTAGATTTAAATGTAGGTCCCTGGATTTGGAATAAGATTTTCACCTTTGACACCTTTACGCATCAAGTGAGTAATGTTTCTGTGTAATTTTAGGAAAAGAAAGCAAAGGGCCTTTTTCTGCGTCAGGGCTATGATTACACTTCTGGTTCATACAATAACAATCTAGCACAAATAAGAAAGACAGCTCATTTAAGCAAAGGACATTTCGACATTGTTTGATGCTCTTTAACTCTTTGGCTCAAATACTTGGTAATGATGATGGGAAAAAATTCTGGTGCATTTCAAAGTTTCTGTTAAGTAATTGTGTCCTCTCTGTAGTAATTTCTAGACTAAAAGATTTTCATAAGAAACCATTTCCATATGAAATTAATAAAAAACATCTCGCTTTTGTAGACTGATCTAGATTTACATGTCTTCCATTAGGAAATTCCTAACTTGTTTCATCTAGGCAGACATGCTCAAAATTAACTGCAGACTCAGCTGAGGAAATGTTTGCAATAATTCTTAGTATTTTCAAATCCTGTTTTGATGCCCTTCAAGTTCATGAGTTAGAAATTACTACAATTTAATTAGGAAATTCTTGTAGTTGTCCAAATGCTTGCTTCTGTTATGTAAATAACAATGGAACAAATTATATTCTCTCACTATTCAAATCAGGGAAAGCTAGACCCACTGTAACCATGTATTCACAGAAGAAACAGTAACAAAATGGGAAGTAAATAGTTCGCTGGTATGTTTGTGGAACTTTTTACAAGAAACTGAATGTTGCGAAAAGAGATTTACTTCAATTTATATTTCTCAACTGGTTTGGATATTATTTCATGGCTATAAAAATAGATTTATGGACTAAAATCATCATAGTAACATTCACTTTCATGGAAAGACAAGAAAGGAACATTTATTAGTCAGTATAAAACAGAAACATATCCTGTGTGGAATTGTCTAAATAATAGCTATTGTACACCAAATAGAAAATTTTCACAAACTGTAGTTAGCTCCTATTCACTTCCATATCTGTAAAGTGGACTGGAATTATTATTGTTACTGGTGCAGACTATTTTGATGGAAATAAGTATATTTAACATATTTTCCCATAAATCTATTAAATCTTTACAGACAAATGTTAAATACAGAAAATTTAGATAAACATTTCTCCTTTCCAGTAAAAACCTCAAATCTTCCATTCCAAAATTTTGTTGCCATACCTTGGTGTACCTAAAGTGCTCAGAAAGTTGCAGATCGTGTTCCTCATGCCCCAGCTCCTCTTTGGGGCCAGAGTTTGTGCGTGTTTTTTACCACATCACCTGGTGCAGTGGGTCCTTGGTCTGGAGCATACTGAAAGTCTTGTCCAGTTATGGAGAATGTTCATGTTGAAGAAGTTGGGAATAAGCTAAGCAATTAAATCTTCAGAAAAGCTCTACTGCAGCATATAAGACTCACCGATTTTTGTTGTTTATTTGGGAAAACAGTACAGTTTACATTATTTTTGTTTTGCTTTGTTTCTTCACAAAGATGAACCTCACTGAAGATGGCAAAGGCATTTGTGAATGTTGTCAGTCTAAATTAATGAAATGGGAAAAATTCAAGTAATCTTTTCTTACAAGAGAGAGACAGAAATTTTCCATAAATATGTTATTTATTTTTCTTTAAAGGACAGTTTGTTTATAACAGAAGATGAAACACCTTGCTTGGGGCAAACTTACAGAGAATTCTGACTGTCACTCTGGCAGCTTCCTGGAGGCAGATTACAGTATAGCAGCCCTTGGACTCTTCAGATGTAGTTTCAATACAATAAGGAGTATAAATTCCCTTGAAGTGTTAGTCAGATTTCAGGGAGTTTTGGATTCTGATGGTACTTGGTCTTTCATGGACTAGATCAGCCTTTAAAATTTTTGCCCTAGACACAGGCTTCACAGGTTTGCACTTGGGGAATAAGGTTACAGTACTTTCATTGAAGGGCTTTTTCAGTTTTGAGGTTAGCTGTTTGCACAGCCTGGAGCATTGAGAGATAGTGGCAGCAGAGAAGGTCTAGGAACAGTGCAAGTTCCCTAAAAGTCAATGATAGTTCTACTTTTACAGTAAATAACAATAGAAGCATTACGATTTTTATCTGAAAAAAAATATTGAGCTGATGATAATGAACAGTGGCAGCTTTTGGGACCTTAATACATAATGTTTTGAGGCAATGATAGTCTTTTAGTCGACTTCAGAAGAACTTTAATTAAAACTTCAAATGTTATTTCAAATAATCTCCTAGATCGTAATACTTTCTCTCATTCAAAACATCTCATTACTTGTCAAATGTCATTACTAAATGGGAAGGGAGACACCTCTCAAAAGAATGCTAATTTACCGTCCATGTCAATGGTATCTGTTTCTGACATTCTTAATTCTGCTATCTTCACACTTTGCATACAATTATAATATTCTTGTGAGGTTTTATGAAAAATATCACAACTATGAAATACACTGCTAAGAAAAATCTCTTTTACTTGCTCTAGAAAACACATTCAGAGAGTAATTATTGTCCTATCCTTTGTTTAAAACCACTTGCAAGCATGGTGCCTACACAGAAATGTAGTTATCTGGAGCTAGATCCACAGTGAGATGTAAGCAAGGAGTGCTTTTTTAAGTGTCTTACAGCATGCACTTCTTCCTTCAAACCCCACTTGAATTTACATTGGCATGAAATAATAAATAATCACTGACTGGCAAAATGAGGGGAGAGGGAAAAAATGGTAGCAAGAGGCAGAAAGTATGCAACTATATAACCTAAGGGTAAGTTATTAGCGAGATGAAATGTTCAGATTCTTGTACCAACGAACATTTAATCTGGTATATGGTGTGGAAAAAATCCAACAAGAGACACTTCAAGCGTAGAAGAGCATGAATTAATTCATACTCTACAGATTAAATTGCTAGTCTAGGACATCTGAAACTCAGATTCAAATTACTATTTTGAGGTGGGTGAAATGAGGTTTGGAAGTGCAGGACAATTTTGCAATTCCTCCTTAGTGATTTCTGTCCCTCCTATCAACAGTTAAACACCCTGAAGTGTGAAGGGGCAGTTAGGTGGGTTTTTTGTTTTATTTAAGAAAGATCAACTTGCTCAAGTTACCAATGGAAATGAAAGTTTGTAACTGATGGCCCTAAACAAAGAAAGGTGCTATCATTGACCTTCACCTTCCCTTCAGAACTCCCCTTCATCTATGAAGAAAAAGAATTGGGGAATTCAAAGCTGTTACACGAATGACAGTTTGGAAAGTCTGAGACTTCGAAGAGGCTTCCTTCACTGGAGGGAGTCCTTTAAGTCAATTTTGCCTCTGGATTCTGAAGGACAGATTGCTCAAACACAGCCTCTGAATTGAGCACTTTTCAAAACAGTACTGAGCAGTAAGTTCTCATAATCTTACTATATTGTAAGTACATAGTGTTCTTGAAAAGCAAACTTCTATTTTAGTGTCTATGTGCTTTGAAAACATTGATTTAAGTTGCCATGGGATATTTTAAAGGAAATACTAGGACCATATGTTTTTTTATTTTAGTTTAGGTAATCTGTAATCTATATATTTCTGATTTTAAAATTTTGTCCTGAGAAAAAAAGTTTGCCTTTGCAAGAAATAATCCCCTCATGAATTATTGACTAACCTTACTGCATAAAAGCAAGACTCTCAAGGTTTTTGCAGGGGTATTACTCAGAAATTAGGAACTTTGCCAAAGGCTGGGATAAACTAAAGAATGCAACTATAAATCTCCAGGGTCAAGTACAGGGAGTGTTTTATTTTGAACATGATTCAGACAGTCTCTCAGCGTGTTTCTTTGTTCTTCAACTCTTTAAAGCCCAAGCTATCAGTAATTCAAAGTATGTGCCTAATGTGTACTTACACCCCCTGTATTCAGAAGGTGTAACATAGTAGATTTTCTTAGCTGTTTGAACTGTTGATACTCTAAAGCAAACAATAAAAGTTCACATCCTTGCTCTTGCATAGAACAACTGTTAGGTGTTAAATTACCCTCAGACATTTTTTCCTTAACAATACAGTTAATAGTCCATTTTTTGTCCCTCTAGTAAAAAGAGTTCTTTACTCTTGAGAAATGTAGGCAGACATGTTGCCAGTATTCCTCCCCTCACACGAATACGCATTTTGATAATGCACAAAGTCAAGTTGGAGTGTAGAATAAAGACCAGTTGCAAAGTTATTAATGCCTTACTTTCAGACGAGGCAGGTAGGAGGTATAGATCTGGCAGTCTCTTCTTCAATCCCCCACAGGGCAAGTGACACACCTGGACTTTGTAATAAGCTGCTGGCAGAAACAGTCCCAGTCCCCCAAAAGGGGAAATCAGGAATTGATTGTGTCATGCTCCTTGCATATTACCGGGAACTCTGTTGTACCACCAACAGATACAGGATGAGGCTTAAGTCAAAATCCAACACATTGAATCACAAAATCAGAGAATATTCTGCGTTGGAAGGGACCCAAAAGGATCACTGAGTCCAACTCTTAATGAATGACCCAGAGGGTTCAAACACATGACCTTGGAGTTATTAGCACCATGCTCTAACCACATGACACAGTTTAAATGCTTACTGGTTCCTATATAGTGCTTGTGGAAAAATACACAAAACAGAAATAATCAGTTCTCTTTTATGTCCAAGACTTCATACAACATCAAAATATTTAATTTAAGTCATATTCATGTTAGGATAATGATAATAATGATAATGATAATGATGATGATGATGCTGATGCTGATGATGATAATAATAATAATAATAATCGATAGAAGCAAGAGAGGAAAATGTCCACATTTTTGCAAGTAAAACTGATGCAGATTCAGTCTTTGCTTACATGTGTGCTAAGGTACAGACAGAATTTGATCTACTGAATATTTCATTAAGGTGTTGACAGCTAAGCATCTGAGATACAACTGCTGAGATTATATACGAAACATGCCAACAGAGACTAAATAACAGACTACTCAATCTTTTCCTCTATTTTCGGTCTCTTTGTCTCTCTCTTTCTCATTTTAGCTGCATACAGTGTAAAAACTGGCTCACACATGTTCCTGCAAAGAAAAGAGTTGAGGTTCTGGTTGCTCTGCAAGATTGTGGCAGCCATTATTCATACAGAGCTGCCTCTGTAGTTAAGAAAAAGCCCTGAATCATACACTCAAACACAAATAAATCTTTCCATGGGAAAATTAACTCCAAGGGGCTTTATTCGACCTAACGACTTCTTTCTAGCTTTAAAAGAAACCATATAGGAAACAACAATCTACAGAGTGAAATGCAATCTCTGGAGACAAAGGAAGCAGCTGCACTCATCAGAAGCACAAACTTGCAAGAATTGTTTAACAGTTTGCAAACAACTGGTCAGTCCAATAAGCACTTTAGAAAGTTTTAATGAACACAGATAATTCTTTTCCTTTAAATAGTTCTTTAAACCTATGGTGCTATATTTTTCTATTTTATGACATCATCGTACAGTTAGTATAACAAAAAGGGGAATTAGGCCTTGTTCGTATATTTTACAAATTAGGACTAGTGTGTTTATGATTAATTAATAGGAAAAGGGATGCATTTGCAACTAAATAATTCTACAATGAATAATTTATCCAAGTTTACTTTTAGCATATTGGTAAAGCAGAGAGTATGTGAAGCTTCATTTCACATACTGCACAGTAAAATCTCTTTAAAGAAATTCGTGAGACCAAAAAATTGCCAACATAAAAATCAATTGCTCATTTCCATTTAAAAGTTGGGTTAGAACTATATATAGTAGATTTAGGATATTCTCATAATATATGTGATTGTCTAGGAAGGATATAGGTTCTATTATTCCCAGGCAGAAAAAAATTGTTAATTTCCCTAGAAGCAAGTTGTGTTAATTTATTCCTTCACGTATTTCTCATTCCCATGAAAACACTTCTTTGTGAAAATAGAGAAAAATATACAGTAAATTAAACTTGAAGCAGTGATTTAAAGCAGCAGATATCCTGTAAAGGGGGGAAAAGATAAGTTATCTTAATTTATGAGCCTTACAGTTGTGAGTCATGTCCTGTTATGGTTATTATATTTATGAGGTCTAAATGACTGCTGAAATAAATAACAGATCTATGACTATCCAAAATGTATGGTGAGAATTCTACAAAAAAACCTTCAAAGACATACTAAGGTAAAAGCAAAACATTTAATTTCATTTAGTTGACTCAGAAATTTTGAGTAGCAAAAGTGGTGTATACAAATAAGCAATACTGATTTCACAGGAAACATTAACGGTAGTGGTTAGAATTTAGAGTTACTATTCTCTAAAGTTCAGATAATTGGTGGTGATGTGTTCTCTCTGGAGATAACAGGAACTGAGGTGCTGATTAGAAGAGAGGCAGAAGGACTGACTTGTCAGACTGTTCAGGGATGTGACACTATCACAAAAAGTGGCAAGAGAAGAGAACTGTTTATGCATCTGGCTGTTTATATAGCACAGAATATCAGTCACTGATGAGAAAATGTACCATGTTCCAAAACCAAACTCTTTATTGTGCATTAGCCATAGAAACAATGGTAAACAATTATTTTCCATCAGAAGTTAGAAAAGCTCTTTTTACTCTAATGGCCTAATGTGAATTGACAGTGAAGTGTATCCCTGGAGAACCAAAGCACTATGCTCTAAGTGAAGTAAAGACAGCACAATTCCATTTATACTGACATAAATGCCAGCTTATAGATTTCAATAAGCATCAGGAATTTTTCAAGACTTCTGTAAGGGTTTTAACTAGCACAGATGTAATTTTGACAACATCTTCTCTTTTCCCTCTCCCTTTTTTTTCGTCTAATAAAAACACTGATAACATAACTGCTATATCACATTTCATCATCTGAAAAGACAGAAAATAGATTATTCTGATCTGAATTTGCTGCTAATATTGACTGCTAGAGCATTGACACACCTGTGTCTCTACCACTCTTTTCCAGCCATTTCCACAATTCACTGGCAGAATCTTCGAAGAGAACCACAACCACTACTTTGGTTTCTCACAGCATTTGAAGATTGGTTGATTGGTTGTGTAGTCTTGATTTTATTGCATGGTTCTCTCATTCTTTTCGTGTCAATTGCGTTATATTTTTGTAGAACTTTTCAGGTTTCCACTAAAGGGTAAACAAATGAGCTTTTACATGACTGCACAGTAAACTGCTCATGCGAGTGCTGTGATGGTGTACGGATTCAATAATTCAAAATATGAAGGAGGCAGGAAAACATAAAGCATTTTTTCCTAAGCTCATTATTTATTGCAAAGAAAACAAGATGAAAGAATTACGCCGAACAAAGGCAATTTCCAAGCTGCTGTGCCATACATTTGAAAGATAAAGGCCCTTTTATATTTAAAATTCTCCCAATAGGTGTGATGAGGGCATCAGCTGGTAGCCCTGGGCTGACTACCAATACTATCTAGGAATTTATTCTGTAATGTGTAGAGTGTAGTAATTGTAATGACCACCAGCCCTGGCTGTAAGTTCAAGGGAGAAGGCTGATTCCTTGCTATCTCCCTCACTTTTTTGGCCCAGTATTGCAATCAAGTAATCAAAGTTTGACTTTCAAACAGGGTTCCTACATCTGCAACATTTGTGTCCTGGCACACTGCATTTTCAAACTCGTAAGATAAGAAACTTTAAAGTTGCACTTACTAAACAAACATTTTATTGTGGTATTCATAATGCAAAGAGGGTTATAATCTTGTAGCAAGTACAGTACTGTGGTAAGATCTGAGCAAAATACAAGATGTATTCCAGAAATGAAAATTAAAGAATTTCTGTTGCCCTGTGTTTAGACATTTAGACCCAGCTTGTATTTGGAATGCAGAAGTTTGACCACCTCACTACATGGTAACCTTTATGTTGTGGGGGGTATTAGGGGTGCTAAGTTTGCCGCAGCCAATCTCCCTCTTCTTTTGACGCATGAGTTGGGAAAGAGATCATGACTACTGGAGAACTTGGTAATCACTTTTTGCTGGAGTAAACCTACCACAATCCTTTTACACTCCAGCACTGCTTGACAACTGTCATTTTTCCCAGCCTCACACATGACCTAGGAGAGCTTTTGTCCGTGGTTAAGTCTTACACCCAAAGAAAAGTGCAAATCTGAATGATGCAACCATGTGATCTTAC
The DNA here is from genome assembly GCA_013397725.1 of Rhagologus leucostigma. Lineage (NCBI taxonomy): Eukaryota > Metazoa > Chordata > Aves > Passeriformes > Rhagologus > Rhagologus leucostigma. The sequence continues at coordinate 476,435 of VZTD01001192.1, read as the reverse complement.
CAGGACAAGAACTCACTTCCTTAAGGTAGAACCTTATGCTACCTGGAATAAATCTCTCAAAAAATACTTTCTAAAAGTGTTTCAATAAACCATTCACAGCCTCACCCTCACAGATGCAAGATCCTAACAATATGGAAGCATTCTCAGGCTTTATGTTGCAAAGAAAGGTGCAATTTGATATTCTCATAGAGAGGAAGCTCAACAGGCCCTTGGACTCAGCTCAGCTCAGTATGTAAATTGATATATTTTTTGTGAATTCACTGTAGTCATACTGCTTTACATCATCTGGCCTTCCTAATACAGTCATCCTTTTGTTTGTATCCGCTGAGGTGCCCAGCATGAGAATTTCAGTGTTTTAAAACTTATTTTTTAATTATGCCTTTAAGGTTTTTGATTTAGTTTTTTGGGGTTTGGGTTTTTTTCCAGCTAGGAAAAGTTCAATTTCACTGATTGCATTTTTTTTTTTTTTTAATTTCTTTCAAAAGGGAATAATTTCTGAAGTATACAGAAATAAATAAAAATGCATAAAGAAGAGCATATTTTTCCAACTTCACATATCTTAAAAACAGTCAAAAAGATTTTTCTTTCTCTTCTAACCTTCTGTAAAGAATATGTTTGAGCTCAACAAGGTAAGGAAACTCTTTGCTGCAAAGGGCACATTTTCATAAAATTATGAACAAATGAGAATGGAAGGCTAGGGAAAAATGTTGTACGCATAATGTTCGTATAACTATTGATGCTATAAATGCCATTATACTTTCACTAGATATGATTTCAAGCATTAGCTACTGGCCTGCTGGGTTAAATATTTATTTTCTAGGAGTCCCATCTGTTTCGAGCTACCAGCCAAAAGAACTAAATAATAAAATGTACAATATACACAGTTACAAGGTACAGAACAATATTTTTCAGGATGTTTGCACTTCTGTTAACAGGAACAGATAAACAGACCCACCACTGGCCAATAAGCTTTTTACTGGTGATTATTTTATCCAGTAATTTTCTATCTGTTTTGCCGTGTTAAAGAGTGCTATAAAAGCTATCTTTCCTATTGCCAATTTTCAAACGCCCTTGTGGATTTTAACACTCCCTTTCTTGTTGTGACTAAGGTATTGCAGTAAATAATAAATGCCACTGTTGGGAGGGGTGAGGGAGGAGAAAGTGAAACTGTAGCTTGAAAACCAAAGATATATTCCTGTCTCTTCTGTAATGAAATAACGTTTTCTTAGATCACATATAAAGAGCAGAACTGCCTTAATAAAAAGAGTTTACATTGAATCCAATAATCTCTTACATAGGAAAAATTGTTGTGTTTACTATGTTTTTCTGGTTTTGTTTTGGGTCTGATATTACATAGACCATGTACCATAGACCATGGTTTCCAGCAAACTATATGCAATCTATAAATTCCACAATATTTCAGCTGTTTCAGAGAACCACTTTCCTGCAATTATGCATGTAAATTTTAATCCAGTAACTGTCTGAGATTAAGCTATGGCTGTAACCTGTATGTAGCACAACTGGGAGGCTGCATACTAGTTTTTATCCTGATATTCTTGACAGTCTGGAAAATGCTACTTAAATCAAATGGGAAAGAAGTGCTCCAAAGGAAATTAATTTGCATTTACACATACAGCCACGCAATGCCCCTTTCTACACTGCTACAGTTCCATCACAATAAAAAAGATCTCTTGAAACAGAATTTCTGAATAGATAGACTGCTTAGAGTTTAGAAATTGTGAGAAAAATGTAATTTATATTATGCTCTATGAAGATCATTTATTATCAGAATCCATAACCTCAATGCACCACAGGCATGAAATAACCTATAGTTAAAGTGATGCAAAAAGGGAATATTATATTTCATATATCTTTTTTTTTAAAAGGATGTTTCTCCTTTTTTAATACTTTCCTGCTTTATCAACATAATTTAAAGATCTCTGCTATAGTAATTTTGAGTCACAGTCACAAACTGAGCTGTCTTCGGTGCTTTGGCAGTGACACTATGTCTCAGTTTCCGTAGTGATGTACCAAACAGATTAATTTTCCTCCTCCCGCACAGAACACATCCTTCTGATGGCATTCCTGTTGTGTGGGAGGGCGGCTACGCTCCATTCACACACTCACAGATGTGGCCTCCTGGGCTTACTCCTGACGGGCTTTCCAGCAGCTGAACATTTGTAGCCTCAAGGCCACTCTGCAGCCTTCTAGTAAGCAGGCAGGGCATCACAGCTCAGGCTTTGTTTGTTCCTCCTACTGATGTGTTGGGTTGGATTTTATCCTGTGGAGCTGAGAATTTCTCTTTGGAAAGGAAGGAAGGAGAAGAGGGAGAAGGGGGAAAGGACGAAAAAAAGGAGGAAAAGGAAAAGGAAAAGGAAAAGGAAAAGGAAAAGGAAAAGGAAAAGGAAAAGGAAAAGGAAAAGGAAAAGGAAAAGGAAAAGGAAAAGGAAAAGGAAAAGGAAAAGGAAAAGGAAAAGGAAAAGGAAAAGGAAAAGGAAAAGGAAAAGGAAAAGGAAAAGGAAAAGGAAAAGGAAAAGGAAAAGGAAAAGGAAAAGGAAAAGGAAAAGGAAAAGGAAAAGGAAAAGGAAAAGGAAAAGGAAAAGGAAAAGGAAAAGGAAAAGGAAAAGGAAAAGGAAAAGGAAAAGGAAAAGGAAAAGGAAAAGGAAAAGGAAAAGGAAAAGGAAAAGGAAAAGGAAAAGGAAAAGGAAAAGGAAAAGGAAAAGGAAAAGGAAAAGGAAAAGGAAAAGGAAAAGGAAAAGGAAAAGGAAAAGGAAAAGGAAAAGGAAAAGGAAAAGGAAAAGGAAAAGGAAAAGGAAAAGGAAAAGGAAAAGGAAAAGGAAAAGGAAAAGGAAAAGGAAAAGGAAAAGGAAAAGGAAAAGGAAAAGGAAAAGGAAAAGGAAAAGGAAAAGGAAAAGGAAAAGGAAAAGGAAAAGGAAAAGGAAAAGGAAAAGGAAAAGGAAAAGGAAAAGGAAAAGGAAAAGGAAAAGGAAAAGGAAAAGGAAAAGGAAAAGGAAAAGGAAAAGGAAAAGGAAAAGGAAAAGGAAAAGGAAATTTAGAAAAGCAACCAATTTTGGTGTTTTCTAAAACTGCCAGGGAGAAAAGCCCTGTTCCATTCATAATTGCTGTTTTAGAAATAATTTTAGCTACATGCCTATGAAGCAACACAGAAATTTTGAGTCCCAGGAACAAAACCTTGCTTGAAACCAATGATTTGATCAAGAAATGCCACAGAATGAGTTGCAATCTAATGTCTTCTCAGACATTTAATGGCGTACATGAATGGCAGAGCGTAGTAAATTTAAATAATCTTATTTGTTTGAAAAATGTTTCCGCATCAAGCATTTTGTCATAACAGCTGTAGCTGCTGCTTCTGCCAATAGGACATTTGTATGACTGTATAGATCAGCACAGGCCATTTCCTGCAGGAATATTTTATTCTATAATTAAATCAGGAAGAAAAACACCTGGAACACAGTTGAAGGATGTAGGGACACGGTTATTTTGAATCAGATTTTACTCCGTAGTGTACTTCCTGGTAGCTTGGTAGTGGAGCTTTCTGGTGTACTGCAATATAGCCCAGGAACTGGAATGGCCTCGTGAAGGGAAAATGCCCCTAGGAAGCTGTGCTTAGGGAGGGTGGGGAGCTGTAGCCTGGTGCTAAACTGGTACTGCAAGAGGGAAGATGAGGTCATTACTTCTGCATGAAAAGCAATGTTCCAGATATATGTAAAAAGAGAACCTGATTCCCCCAAAGCATCTTGACATAGTCTCTGCCTGGAGAAGACAAAGAGAAGTTCAGTGCAGAACAGGGCTATTTTCAACTTGACAGTAGTGTCAAAACAAAGCATGGGGAGAGAGAGAAACGAAAGGATTTCCCTACGTTTGATTGTGATTGTACTTTCTCTACCAATAAATCCTCCTCGGTTCATAAAGATTCTTCTAAAGAGCAATTTGATTTTCCTTTGAAAAGCACTGGAGTGCATCCAATGTCATTAGTTCTTTAAATATGTCCATAGACTACTGCAGGCTTGAAGCTTTGTGTAAAGTCCCTTGTCACTCATGGCCTTACTTTTCCTTTGTAGGAATCCAAATTAAATTGTCCTCTGTGTGTTTCCAGTAGCACGCAGGGATTGAAGGGCTTTAACGTTCTCTACATGAGTAGCAAGGCATATTGGGTGAGGCTCCAGGCTATGGTTAAATTGCATGATTGTATTTTAATAGATTTTTCCAAAGAAGGCAAATCTTGATGCAATAGCTTGGAACTACATAACTAATCAAAATTATTCATATTGAATCAGTGGTATCATATTCTCATTGTACTCTTTTTTTTGGTATACTTGTTTAGTTAGACATCCTTCTTTCATTTTTGCCTAATATTAAGATCTGATTATTAAAATTATTAGAGGGATACCTCTGTGCAAATTAAGGTGCAAAAGAGATGATACGCCAAAGTCAACAGTAAATGTGAGGGGGAGAGAGTGAGGCAGAAAAAGAATTTTAAAAAGGGAGGGAGAGAGAAGGAGAGTGACAGGGTGACAGATTAAGTAGAAAAATATCACCACTTTGTGGATTCCAACTACATCCCCTCCAACTGCATCCTATTTGTCTGGTCTTCTCAGTGGTGAGGGTGCCGTGGAACATAGAGTTCAATGGGTTAATATATGCGCAGGCTGGGTGGGCTGGGAGTTTTATACTATCTTTGCATGACTGGATCTGTTGCTACACTTGGATCACGTACAGTCCTCTGGTGGAAGGTCTCAGCAATGGGTCTGTGGAGCTTTGGGTGTCTATGATGGGTCATGACACCCACGGCTAAGATGTGACAGCTCCCTCTCATGTCAGCATAGTTGAACCAGCTACGCTGCATCAGACCTTCCCTGGGGGAACTGACGGAGGTTTTACAGCTGACCTTGTGTAAGGGAGGACAATTACCATGATAAAAGGCACCATTCCACCCTGCAGGATTTGCATCTTATCTGCCTCAAAGCCTGTTTGTAGCTTCCCCATGTCTTGTGCAAATCACCACCACATCCCCAAAAACTCAGCTCCTCCCACTGGAGGGAAGCAAACCTGTCCTCAGCAAAATACCCTGGCACCTACATGATTTTTTTGAGTCATTAACCATTAACAGTCCAGTCTATCACACCTGACTGCTGAATACATCAAGAAATATCTGAAGTAACCTTAGCATTGCATTTTTTCCTTCCCTCAACACCTTCACCTGCTTTTCTTCTGTCTCCGCTCCTGTTTTACTCCTTATGCTCTCCAGTTTTCCTGTAAAGGTAATTATTCTCCTACATCTTCACCTTCTTTTACAACTTGAGTAGTGTCAGCTATTTTTCTGTGCTGAATAATGCAAGCCCTGCAACTCTGTCTATAAACCTCTGTCTGTATCCATTCCCCTATGCATCTACTAAGTATCACTCAATACGCTTTTGCATATTCCATCCTCCATACTTCCTTTCTCCTGGATGCTTCATTAGGAAATGACTGCTCTGATCTTACGAACACATTGATCATTCATGGCTGCCCTATTTGACTGTGTCTTTGTAGAAATGGTGCTACTTTTAAAGATCTACAAGAGGAAATCCTGAAAACTGGATCTAGTGCCAAAACTATAATCCACATTCCCTGGGAAGTGATGTGCCTACCCTGACTGAGACAAGCTTAAACCACAGGCTCTTAGAGGAAATTCCGGCAGCATGTGTATTTAACATTAGACACTTTCGTAGAAAAGCCTGCCAATCATATTGATTTGTGTCAAATTAAGTGCAATGGGATTTTCTTTTTTTTTTTTCTAATCCATGTGGACAGCTTGGAGGCAGGAAATTAAACAAACCTTTCCCAGTAATCATCTTGGCTGAAAGTAAATTGTGGTCTTAATAATCAGAGAGGGACAATCATGTTATAAAAAGCTATCCCTCAGGTAAGGAATGCTTGCCAAAATTAAACTCTCATAAAAGCAGCAATAAGAGAGGCGACTTAACAGACATGATCTTGATTTTACGAACAATACTCTAAAATTTACTGAGAGATGATTCCACACATTTATTGGGTTCCAATAAAGTTTCTCATCACCTTACACTATTAACTGATTATTTTTAGACTTCTCTTGTGAAGTAGGGAAATATCCTAATTTTAAAGAAATATATATCCTAATTTTATAGGTTTCACAAGGCTATCAAGTTATCACTTCAGTACTAAATTCTTTAAACATCCTTTCTGACTTAAAAAAAACCCAGCAACAACAGAAAAACTTGTCTGCTATGAAATATTGTTTTAAATGAGGGTAAAGTCAGCAGTAACATTGTGTATATTTTGCACAAGATTACTGATGACTTAAATCAAGGGGATATATATGGATGTCTGCAACATAGAGCTTTTGGGACTCAAACTTGCACACCCTGTGAAGGTGAAGACAAAGACATTTCAACTTTAAAGTACATTACCATCAGAATTACTACTGGGAAGTATTATGGATGGCTGCATTTCTCCTTTCCCTCTTCTGTACTATCCAGTTCAGATTTTGGCTGCTACATGACTGATGGCTGCTTTTGATACCCAGAGCAGAGAGCAGTACATCATTTGTATGAGCTGTGAGGGCTGGCAAAATCCCCACTTGCAGTGATTGGAGAGCACTCAAAGGAATCTTGTCCTATCCAACTTACTGGGATGTAGAACAACAACACTTTTCACAGCCTCTCTTGTTACGGTGATAGAAAAGGAAAGCTAAATCACAGCTAATCAAGTATGTTCCAATAAGAAATAGTAATAAACTTTTCCATATATCTCACCTTTCCAGGAAAGAACATAAGTGGAGGAAATTTGCATGCACTATTGATTAATAGAAGTGACCTGCACCCAGCTTTATCTAAAAGCAAATCAAAGGGGACAAAAGAGCCCAAGTTCCTCACAAAAATAATTACTTACTGAAGGTGAAAAGCTAAGGCATCAAGAGATGTCTCAATATTTGCTGCCAAGAAGGATTTTTCTGAGCTTTACACATTTACCTGGAGATGATGACACTGTAAGCCCATTTTACAGTAAATCTGGTTGTAAGGCATGATTAATCTAATGTGTTTTAGGCATTTATTTTAAGATAAATAAATTGTGTCTTAGACACAACTCATTCTCCTGACCCGATGTTCAGCAAGGAGAGCTTAGTGTGACTGTATTGGACATGTGTGCATCTTGTCAGATAAAACCCATCTCGGCTTGCTGCTGAAGTCAACAGATATACATATATATGAAGTACATGGAGATAGATGTTCTTCCTTCTTTTGCTGCACATAGGCTCACTGCCTATGGCCACACAGTCTACAGTAAAAGTGAAAGCCAAGAACAGCCTCGAACATGAAATCACTTTTGTGTAGTACATAGCATTTCCTAATTTTCACAGTTGAAATCCTTTACAGTTTGTCTTTGAACCAGTATGAACAGGTACGAGAGGTTCCCTGGTCCCCACCTCAATACCCAATATATTCAGGGGAAACAAGTAACAATTCCAGAGGGACAAGGACACTTCCAAATGTTCCCTTCCTAGATGACAGACTGCTATCTCAGTCCCTGCCATCAGCACTTGTCAAGATTTTTTATTAGAAAGACAATGAGATACCTTGCCTTTGTAAATATTGTGTGAAGGGAAATTTTCTTTTTAGTAATGTGTTTTGCTGTTGGTTTTTGTGCATCTCGTAGAGGTATAAATGACCTATCTTTGTGTGTGTATCTAGACCCATGAAGGACTGTTTCCTATGTTGCATTATTGAGAATTTTGTCATATATACTTTCTACAACAGGATTTTCTTGTTTAATTTCAAGAACATATTACACATACTCAATTCACAATTAACCTTTTGGAAGTTCTGCTTAGATGGATATAATTAAAGGCTCTTTGGTGACTTTGGCTGGTTATTGCTTTGTATATGTTTAATTTGAAAATGTTACTGAAATATCCCACTGCTTTGTGTGTAGTATCTGAGGGTCTACTTAACCTCAGCCTAACTCTTCTAGAGTTATGTCTTAAAATTCAATTTCTTTCCCCTTAAAAAATACATACATATGTATATATTTGTGTTTATCACTAAATATATATTTTAATATATTTCACACAGAAGGTGTCATGTTGCCAGAGGTTCATAGACATTCTAGACTGAGGCCTTCATCATTTGCTGTTTAGTCTGTCTTCATGTTAATACTGAGCATACAGTGTGTTTCTTTCCAACAATTTTCTATACTGTGCATTTTCTAATAATTCAAAAATTTGTCATGGCATGGTGGTCTTCAAGATGCATACATTTTATTTTCTTGGAACTGATTTTGAGATGATTCTCTCTGCAAAGTGATCGTTATTGTCACTGACTTCATGTAGCACCTCTGCTGAATACAGGAGAAGAAAACAGATTTCTCTGTGTCGGGGCTTTTTCTGAAATACGTAAAACTCACTGGTCATGAACCTTCCTGCTGATGGTGTGGTACACATTATTTTTTAAGGAAAACTCTGCCACAAGCTAATGACATTTGCTAATGACACACTAGTAAAACTTACCTGGTTAGATGTCTGGCTTTACTAATACACTGTCAATAGACTATAATGGTTATTGCTCTTCTTTTTTTTTTTTTTTTTCATTTTGGTCTTCTGAGTGCTAATGGCATTTAGTGCTCCTTGTGCTCAGTACTACATGAGGCAAAATAGTGTCAGTAGCTGGATAATATAAACGTTGTGTAAGCTGTTTTAGAAGATCTTTGTCAAATCTGAAGACAGTTTGTCTCTGCCCTGAGCATGTGTTAGATGTCTGTGCCTCTTGTTTTAAACAAAAAGAGACAAGTCGCAGAAATCATTTACCTCTTCAGTGTAAGACCAGTTGCAGTCATCCAGCATTTCTTATTGCTCCAGGGAGGTTTTTGCTCAACTTCTCAACTGTCTACTGCAGAAATACTCCAAGTTCTCCCAAACCCCATCCCAGTGCCTTAACCTGGCCGAAGCTAGTTGTCCCTTCTGCTAAGGCTCAGTCTGGCTAACCTGGAGGCAAAGCCTTTCTATCACTATTCCCAGTACCAAATACCGAGTACAGCAGAGAGGAGGCTTTGTCCCTGACGTTGTTTTCTGTTTAATCAAGTCCCTAACTTATTTTCCTCATAACTTTATAAATAAGTCCTAACAAAGAGAAAGTCTATTTTGAAATTCCACATACAAATATATTTTATTTAAATCCTTTATTGTGTCTTCCTTAGGGGTTTAGTTATGGTCTGTCTTTTTCATGTACATCACAGGTAGCTTTCCTGTACTCATAACAGTTTATATTTCAAAAGAAACAATCTCAGTTCAGATCTTTTCAATCTTGAACCTCCTCCACTTTTCCACTAACACTTTAAAAATAATAAGTTCAGGTCTATGCAAATGACTTCTCGTCCTAACCCAGCTAACACTGAGAAAAAGTAAAGTGCTCAATAGCAACAGTTTCAGCCTTAAGCCATCTGCAGGCTTATTTTTAGGATTTGAAATTTTAAACTGAGTACTTTGCTAATCAAAAAACTCCTTGAAGACTCTTCAATATTACCAGGTCTTGCACTTTTACCACAAAAATAGCAGTATTGCAATGAAGTCAAAATTTTATGTTGACTTCCACAGGGCCTAGCACTTGATTTGTAGTGTTGTCATTTTTCTACAGCCCCAGATTTTTGCAGTGTGAAACTGTAAATGAAACTTGGCTTTTATTTTTTTATGTCAGTTTTTACAGACACAATTCTTGCAATGAAATCTAAATGCCCAAAACAAATAAAAACAAACAAACAAGACAACAAACAACCATCTCAAGACAAAAAAAAACCCAAAAAACCCCACTCCTCAAACGAAAACCAGAATGCATTTTGAGGGGATTAAAGTTGCATTAAATTTCATCAGACCCATTTTTGGGATCGTGGCAGAAAATACAGTAACTCTTTTAGTTTTCAAATTTGTATTTTGAAATATGTTTTTAATCTTACATTTTATTTTATTCTGATTCTTATTTTGAAGTAGACATTTCATTTTATTGATGTGATTAAGGTATTTGCTATATATCCCCAGCCTTTTTTTTCTATGCAATTTTGATTTTTATTGCCTTCTTACATTTTTATTGATTTTCCTGTTTCTATTTTCATAAATTTTTTCAGTTTATGGTTGATTCTTTGTTCACATGACATTGGTTTATAGAGTAAAAAAGATGAGAGGTGATAACAGGGCTTTTCAGTCGTCACCTCATCTAAGCTGGATTGCTATCTGCACAAATAGATCACTAGCAATATGTCGACTGAAGTGTTTAAGCTTCAGGAGTTTTATCCTGCACCACTGACATTAATGGAAGTTTGCAGCTGACACAGTAGATGCTGAATGAGAGTTTGGATTGCTACTGTATCGTACCAATCTAAACCAGGCTTCAAGTGCTGCTCTATTTCTTATAGTCATAATCTGCTTGATTATTTTTCTGTAATGATTTCAATATGTTTTTTACATCTTTATCACAGAATTAAAGTTTTTGTGCAATATGTTTTCAAAGAAAGGCAAGAACCCCATTCACAATGATCTGCATTCATCTATTTTTGGAATTTCCACAAATAATTGTCAGTGCACCATTATGCTTCTTTACTACATTTTTTACGTTTTGAAATACCTATATTAGAATTCCTGTGGGCACTTGCTTGATATGCATGTTCAGTGTGAGCAGCTGTGTATGTACCCCTGAGAATAAGATCTGAGATAAGCTTTCAAGTACTTCATCATGCTTTGGTTTCTATTTCTTATATTCCTACCTAACTGAACAATCTGTTTCCTAAAAGCATGCCAGTCACTTTAAATAACATTACAGAAAAACAAACATGACTGGAGTACCTGAAGAAATCTAGAATGCTCATATTATACACCAGAAATCCAACAAGCAGACACTATATGTCTAGAAGTCTTAATATATCTAGATAATCTATATCTTTCAGGTGCTCTAGCATTCAAGAGCCAAATTTAAAAAAAGAAAAAGGAGAAAGAATTTAAATTAATCTGTTTCAGTCCTTGCACCTTTCTTCCCTAAAAATACTACCATATAAATAATCACTTAATGGGATTTAATTACAAAAATTCCATTGACATTTGACAGAATGGAAGAGTTTTTTTCTCTTTTATTTCCAATACCCACTGACAAGATATGTATATAATATTCACAGAAATTAATGGAATTGGATAAGGAGACTTGCGTAGACAAAATATACACATGTAGATGGAATTTACCTTCCATTTTTGAATGCATGGAGTAAAATATGTGTTTACAATCAAGAAGCATTATGCTCTGATGTACTTCATAAATTGATATTTTAAATATGGCATAAAGTTTTCGAAGTTCAAGAGAGCACTAATGCAGTTGTGTGTCTTCCCATCCACGTGTGTGTGTCTTTTAAACTTCTTATGACTTTCTGAAAAGCCACCACTGATCTGGAGAACAATCATTCCTACAACATGCATGTTTCCTAACACCAGTACATCTCCCTCCTCCCTTTGGTGAAAATATGTTGGTTTCATCTCTTCATCTTCCAAGTGAACAATGGGGAAAATTATTAATCTTGATCTCAGCTGAAGGTTCTATAATAAATTAAATGTTTGCTGTCTTCTAGAAGCATTAGGTTCTCATTCGTTGATTTCTTGCTCTTTGTGTGCTTGAAATATTGCTTAATATTTATCGTAACTATGTGTGTAATTATCTTTTTGTTCTGCTTTTGTCTTTATTATCTATTTTAACTCCTTTTGCCTTTCTTCACTGTTTTATTCCTTCAGAAAAAGTGATATTTTATAGCTCATCTTTTCTGCTGCCTCAGTTTCTTGATCATTTTTGTGGCGAATCATGTTTTTTTATGAAATGTATTTGTGTTATAAGCATGTATTCAATTTTTTCAATCAGAGTATGCAGATGCCATTTCCTTTGGAATGCACAGCTCTGAGAGAGGAGGAAATAAGGACTCTAAAAATTGATGCATCGTAATATATAGGTATAGCATTAATTTTACCTTCTAGATTAAATAGTATATTTCCAAAAAAGTTTAAATATACAAATGAAGATATATAAATAAACTTTATAAATTATCTTGGCATGTGCTAGGAGGAAGCAAATAGAGTACCCAGTAACACAGATGCACCAAATCCTGTATTCTGGGAGTTTGCTGCAGTCTGAGAGCTGGGCTTGCCTTGTTACAAGGTCTTTGGACAGGAAAACCTATGAGTTTCTGTGGTTCAGGTGTTATTTTTGCTGCTAGAGTTCTTCTGCTTCTATCTTCTGAGAGCAAAGTCAACAGATGTGATTACAGATGGGATGTTTTTGTCAGAAGCGGGACTCTAAGGTAGACAAATCTAGAATCAGTCACCTATGCAAGTGGAGGCTGGAAAAGTTATTTTGGAATTTCTTCTTGAAAATGGTGCAGAAAAATACAACAATGGAATGTGTTTTCCATTGGTCTGGAGGTAGGTGGTTTACAATGGCGAATGTACATACCTTTAAAGACATGGGAATCTTGCTATAAAGCCTATAGTATGCCTCTGAAATAAGTACAGCAATATTTTAGAAGCTTTTGAAGGAGATTATAAAGACCAATAAACAAAGGCACTTTTTTTTCAATGTTAGTCATTATTCATAGAGATAACTTTTCTTTACTAGTTGTTGGTAGCTCAACTTCATTGTTGTAAGGCACAAAGAAGAGATGAAGGAACCCTGAAAATGACGTATTTTGTATTTTTTAACTGCTGTCACTCTTTTCTAAGATCCTGTCAGCAAGTCTGTTTTCCAAAATTAAACATTGCCAGATGCAAATTAGTTTAACAATTCTATCCAGTTGACTTGGAAGTACCAGGCTTATTTGTGCAGAACACTGAGAAGGAAAGGTTTTGATGGCCCTGAACAATCCAAAGGGTGTTTAATAGATATTTGATGTCTGTTTAGATTGAAGAGTATAAAAAAATTAGTTTTTAAAGACACATGTGAGTTTAAGAACCTGCCTTAAGTTAATTCTTACATGGGTTATTTTTCCAAATGAAGGTTTAGAACTCTGATTCTGATCCATTTGCTTCAATGGTATTATTCATAAACTTGAATAAGAATCAACACGATATAGAACAGGCAACTAACATGAATAAAAAGTGACAATACGAAAAAAATGTTTGAAAGGTTTAGAACATCACAAAATTCATTTTGCTGAAGCCCTTACATTTGAACATCTCCTCATGAATTTATTCTTCTATTTCCTCCTGCGTTTTCTTGCCATCATATCCATTCTCAGCTCAGAACATAAATACTACCACAAGACGAGCAAAGACAAATCAAAATAGATATATGAGTGAACTGAAACTAATAATGTTACTTCAATGTATCTTCATTCCCACGAACAGAGATTGTCTTGCAGTAGCCATTAAAGTTAATATTTTTAGGGGCTTTGGTACATCAGTAATTAATTATTTTTTACTACCATTTGGCTTTATTAGTATTTTATTATTAGTTTTATTAGACGTGTGCAAGGATACAGATCCCTTCTGCTTTAGGACTTGTATTCAATATAATGGAAGAGGTCAAGACATCATGAAAAAATGTGCCCATCAGGATGACTCTTGCCACTGGTCATATCTTTTATAAAAAAGCACATGAGAGATTTCTATATTTAGAGGTTCAGAATAACTTTTTCTTTTCCCTATCCTTCAGCAATTTACTTTTCCTAGGCCTCTATTTTTCTTTTAATTGAAAACTGCAGACTCCACTCTATTTGTCACATTTTGACCTAAAATATGACATTTTTGCGTGTTTTTTATTTGATTGATGAATCATGCAGTTCACCTGATTGTGATTTTACCTTGCATTCATACACTTTTTTACTGAACACACTTGATGAAAAAGTTTCAGTTCATCACCTACTGAGAGCTCAGATAACAATTGCTATGTATGGAAGAAGGAGACCAGCAGAGGCTCCAGGAGCTGCTTGTGGAGATCTGTTAACATCTACAATTGTATTTATGGCTTCCTGTTTTTCCTGTTATGGTAATGAATGGTTTTTGGGTATCTCATTCATTAAAGCACTCTGCTTAACATTTTTTGTTGCTTGTCCACCAAATTACAGTATTGGAAGAACTCGGCCTTGAACAGAAGACACACAGTTTGTTTTGAACTGAAAAAAGAAGATTAAATGTAATCACAAAGCTTTTCCATTACTGTCAGAAAATTTAAATGCTGGATGTGTTGTGACTATTGTTAACTTTTTCTCCTGATTTTTTTTTGTATGTTTTCCCTGTTTGATGTGGTTGGTTTGAAACATTTTAGCCCATCTTTTTCTTCTGGAAAAATTCTGAACAGGGAACGTATACTTGTATTATTTCATTGTTCCACTTCTGCTTCACTCCCCTGCACATTATTTGATTTTTTTAATCCCTATTATATCATTACTTCAGAGGAAAATAACTGGAGGATATGTTCTCCTTTTAATCTTCCTTTGCCATGTAATAAGAGGGTGGTTTGAGACTGGGCAAGGAAGAACAAAGAAGATATTGTAACAGCAGGAAAGTCTTATTCAGATTCCTAAATGAACAGAGAGAATCGGGCCAAGACTTTGCTAACATTTTCCATCACTTTTTATTGACCTCAGCTTTGAATCAGAAAACACCACCTGGATATACTGTCTGCAGTGTATCCCAAAGTAAACATGCCAGTTACCACACACTCAGGGGATTCCCTTACCTTTGTAAGAGGAAACAAAAGCAATAGAAAGTGCAGAAGAATTTATGTGGAGCTGTAAATCTTCCATTCCCAAAGTCTGGAATCCTCACTATGACATTACAGCCATGGTTACTGATTACCAGTGTTTTGTAGCTAGGACAATTGTCAGCCTCCAGGCAGAGTTGCATTACTTTTGTCTGATTCTTATTTATGTTGACATTTTCTAGCCTATCAAATATAGTCATTACGGACTAGATGCTGTCTTGTAGCCAAAGTCTACAGCAGGCATAGGTAGATGTCTACACAGCTTCAGAAAAAGAAGGGAATTTGTTTAGGAGTTCACTAATACAACACTAAAACTCAATCTAAGATGGTTCCTAGTCAATGAATCTCTTATAAGTCTTGGGCAAAAGAAATGGAACTGAGAGGGCATTCAGAGACCCATATTCAGAAGATATAGTCAAATAAAGGCCAAACCATTCCTAAATGGAGCAGCAAGCAGATATGGAGGTAAATATGCCTGTAAATAAGTAAAATTATGCTTTGTGCTTGGCCTGATCATCTTTGATTTCCTCCTTGATTTTTTTTATGGGATCTTAAAAAAAAGTCTTTGAGAATTCTAAGTGATTAGAAATACTCAGAATGCACTTAACTGCATGATTCTTCCAACCTTTTGTATAACAACCCTCTGATTAGGGAGCTCAAGTTAGAGAGCAAAAAAATTGGAAATATGAATCAAATGGGAAACCTGAGCTTTTCGCCTAGATTATGCAGGAAGGAAATTTTGTCTTCTCTTCTGATGGAGATATTATAAAATACGGTTCAAGACAGCCTTCTCTCAGTTTTTCAGGTTATGTAGTTTTCATAGCAAAATTGAGAATACAAAGATACCAGTATTTTAGAAACTTTCAGCACAAGATATATACCTCAAATTCAGGAGTAGTTTCTGGTGTTGATCAGACACAGCCTGGGGACCAAAAGTCTCATCAAATCACAACAGAGATTCAGTACAGAAGATCTTGATAAACCTTGGAACCAGGCCAAAAGAAACTGCAGGAGGTTAAAAAATAAAAGTACAAAGTTCTGCACATAAGGAAGAGTAATCCCATGGAATAGTAAATGCTAGGAAGTAACTCTGGGAAGAGATGTTGGGAAGAGACAGACTAAGAAACCACCTTGTGGAAAAGGTTTACATTATAGTCTTTTTGGAGAAGAATCTCCTTACTTGTCTCAACTGCTTGCAATGGAGCTTTACATTAAAGAAACATTGCTTTAACTTCTCAGCCAGACTGGAAAAGACTCAGTATAGAATATTGTTGTCCTGTTGCCTGTGTTTTAATGCTTTGTACTTCATAGGCATGTCTTTATACTTGTTTGAGTTTATCTTGCCGCTAAGTGGAATAACTCCAGTCGAAATCAGCAAGCAAAATTCTTCCCAAATCCAAGTCTCATCATCTATGTCTTGGAATCTCCTACTAAGAGCTTATGGGACAGAGATTTAAATCTCTACGTGCACAGAGAAAATGCATATACTCAGTACACTTATGCATCTGCAGGAGAATGTCTGTTGGTTTCTCCCACTGGGTATATTTCATTTTGCATGAGATAAATTTTATTCAGAGAGCAAGAATGACCCTCTCAGCCTAATGATTTCCATTTGTGATATGAAAAGCTGTGGTTCTTCTTTGTGCTTTCAAAAATCATTCCAGGAAAAAGTGAACATCTTTAGAAGGCGAGCCTGAGAGTGCACTTAAAAATATGTTAAGACGGAGCAAAGAAGACACAGTTCTGGGAGAAAGGGGAGTTATAAAATCCATCAGTCAGAAAAGGCACTGAATCTTAATTCTCCTTCACCTTAATTTATTCTTTCCATTTTGGACTGCTGCATCGGAGAATGACACCACCCGCTGCTTCTGGCCCATTTGCAAATATAACCTAAACGTGCAGAAACTTTTTCTGAAATTCAGAAGTGTAGTTGACATTTTTTCAGTCAACTCTAACTGCATTTCACTAACAAATGTCACAGCATGCTGCTTGAACAGCCTTGTTTCATGAAGGAAACAAGCAGAGCCATCATGCTTTGCAGCCTCAGGAACAGGGATGCAAAAGGAAAGCAATTTCTATGTGTCTCCACGAAAGCCATGTGATAAAAACTGCCAGTGTCATTCATCACACAACTTATACATGTGCCAACACTCAGACTGACAAGGAACAGTATTTAGCAGTCCAATTAATATCCTAAACTGGCAGGGAAGGGGTTAAAAGGGCTCCAGTACAAATATTTCTTCTTCCCCAGTACTAGTGATCTCTGGATCAGAGATGATGTTTTGAGAAATACCAATGGCTTCCTCTGTTATTTCTCTCTATGTTCATCTTCAGAGTATGGACATTATTTTCACCTTAGAGGGTATCAGTCATTACAGTCTCACATTAATTAGTACATTAATCTAAATATTTCTAGAGAAATATAACATACTTCCGTTTATAACACTTTACCAATGTGACCAGGGATTTCAAGGTAGTATTTTACCAAAGCACACACATTTTTGTTCTCTTAGCTAACTCACAGAATGAAAGCTACAGTCTTTTTTTTTCTTATTCTCTTTTTCTTTTCCTTCTTTTCTTTTTCTTTTTTTTCTTTTACTTTTTCTTCTTTTTCTTCTTTTTCTTCTTTTTCTTCTTTTTCTTCTTTTTCTTCTTTTTCTGTGCTGGATGTTGTTAGCAATATATTACACTGACTTCGAAGAAATCTGTAATAGTAAATATTGTAGTTTCTTCTAACATTTCACCTATGAAAATAAACTGCATAAAATGGAGTTCACATAAAAGATACCAGGGTCAAAGACCATTGGAGTAGGCATTGTAGATCCATTACACTACAGTACCCATAGGCAGTGATTATTTATTGGAATATGTTATGAGTCATGGCAATTCATAACACTACAGTCGCTGGAAAATTCCATTTTCCACTCTAAGCCAACATTAGGCTTACAGTACATACATTTTCATTAACTGAGACACAAATGCATCCCAGCAGTTACAGGAGAGTTGTTTCCTTTCTTTCCTAAAATTGAGAGATACTTATTATTTCCAGGAAAATAAATAAGGTCGTGTGGAATGAAGCATTTACAATTCTTGGCAGGACACTTAAAATGAAAAAGACTGTACATGAAAGCTTGTTTGACTGTCTATTTGGTTTCATTTTAAAGATTTCAGTCTTATCATTCATGATTTATGCACAACATGTACTGCCACTTGCTGGTCTGTTCTATAAATACCTTCATAATTTGAATTAAGATAATCTGTTATCTGTGCTTGGTAGATGTATTACAGTTTTGTACTCACTTAAAGTTCCACCAAACCATAAAACCTTTTTGCATTTTAGATTTAGCTAAAAATATTCAGCCATTAAAATAGCAATCATCATTAAAATTAGTTCCCTGATTCTACTGATTAATTTTAAACCAACAAGCAAGGTTTCTGAAAATTTACAATTAAACATATTTTTAGACAAAACTTGACAATTTTTAAGAGTCTAGAGAAGCGATTACCTGGCATAAAATCTGCAGGACACAGTTAGAGAGAAGAGGAAGTAATTTGAAATAAATACATATATTAATATAGACATGTCATAAGAATCTTGCCAGAGGCAATACAGCAGTGTTGCTAAAAAAGTTTTAAATGACTATATTTAAGACCTTTCCACTTTTCTCCAGACAAATGTGAATCCTTCTATAAAGGGGGCAGCTTGTTTCTTTGTGAATATATAGTGTCTGTTTAAACAAGTTTCAAACTTTTCATCTTCTATCACCTCCTTAGTTTCACTAAGACAAATGTGAGTAGTTGGTTTAGGAGATGCAAGATAAGGTTTTATAATTACATTCTGGTAAATGGGCATTTTTAGTCACATGAGGAATTTGAATCTTATGTTCACTTTTGGCTGTTGCTAAAGGGGAAGGAATAACCTGTTCTTCATGTCTGTGAGAGAAAGAATAAAAAGTGGTGGAGCCAAGGTGCAATAAGAACTATAGCTTATGTCTATTAGGAAGTGCTAAATCACTGGCACAGACTGCTCAGAGAATTTGAAGAAATGCCATCACTGGAGATCTTTAAGATAAGTTAGACAGTAAAAGGTCGTACCTTGATGCCTTTATTTAGTTCTTCTAAGCATCACATAAATGTTCTGAAAAGCATTTCAGAGCTATGTAATTTTTTTTTTACATAAACCCATTAAAAAATTGTATGTTTCTTCAATAGTCATCTTCATTTACAATCAGAAAAAGTTGAGATTTGAGTCTTTATTACTTTTAATTTTCCTATTTTCTTTCATTTGTTTACCTTAGTCTAAGAGGAGGGTTTGGATACTTTTCCTTTTCTTTTTTCTTTTTTTTTTTGTGGGCCATTTTTCATGTGCTGGGGTCCATCAGTTGGTAGCTACTGGGCTAGAAAACCTCTTGAATGTCTCTGTCATCTTGTTTGCCACAAATAGCTTCTAAAAGATGGTCTTTCTGTTTAAAATTTAAATTATGCTTAAAAGTCAACTGCAGTAATACAAATTCTAATTTAAGTCTGAAAACAAGCCAAAGTCTGTAACTGCCAAGTACTGTCATAGTTTAGGAAATATTAACATGGGTACAACCTTAAACTTTGGCACATTCTAAAACTTTTTTAACAGTAAGATGATACTCAGAGAAAGATGTAGCGGCATATATTCTTAAATTAAGGACTGCCATCACCCTTAGATTATGGGGGCAAGGTGAAGCCCTGCACAGGCCAGCAGATTTTTTTTGTTTTTTAATAGGAAAGAACAAGATGTCTCTTTAAGTGGAAATGAAGCCCATTTCCTTCTCTTAAACAACCAGTGTGCCAGACAAGATTTTAACCTGTTTATCACCTTTTTAAATTCTTTTATGACTTTATTGCTCATGAACACTGAACATCTTACAGTAAATCCAGACTTCAAGTAGCAGAACAAATAAAATAAAATTAAGCTGCAAGCTTCACTAGAAGAGTAATGGGGCCCATGAACTCGTATTTGTTGTCAAGTTTGTGAGTCAAGGAATTAAATGTTGTTCAGCTGACAGTACCTGCAGATGCAGTCACAAAATATTGGTGATGGACTTAAATTTCAAATAATAGCAGTCTACAGGCTGTCACAGGTGACCACTGGACAGTAACCACTCCTGAAATGCCATCCTTGAGCCTTTTAAATAAAGAGCGGTGGTAGATTTTTTTAAAGGGTGTGGGAGAGGGAAGGACAAACTTGTAACAGACTGTTTTGATGTGTCAGAGCAAGACAGATATAATTAACTGGGACCTACCTGTCTCTGTTGTACAAGGAGTGCATTGTGCAGAGCTCACAGCTCTCTCTTTGTCCTTTTGAGCACTGTAGGGATAAACAGGAGTGACTTAAGCTCTAAGAAACAGCTCCAAAGCCTCCTGAAGCCAAGAGACTCATGATCAGGTCCTTGATTTGGCTCAGATTCCCTGTGTGCATTGTGCCCACTCTGTAAAAAACCTGTCCTGAACCTTCAGAATAAGCAAAACACAGGTGCCTGGTTGATACCTGCCTCAGCTCTCTCTGCACACTACATAACGAAATTTGGCTTCCTTTTCATTCCATATTTTGTAACAAGGACTGGCATACAATAAACGTATAAGAGTTTCCAGCTTCAGTCTCTCACTATCCAGCATACAAAGCAGGTCCTGTTCCTTCTTCACTCTGTTGTTCCCCTACAAGGTTCCCCTGATCCACATCCTCATATTTAGCAGATAAAGGAGATCAACAGAGATGACAGATTTTTTTGCTCACCAATCAAGAAGATGGAAGGGCCTCATAGGCTATATTGCTCCTTTAGTTTATGGAAAAGACAACAAAATTCCCACTCTCTCTGCTAGAGAAAGATCTCTGATCTGCTCACAGCCAAAGGCAGCATTGCTCTCTTCTGCATGACCACGAATGATGAGGGCTTATAATTAATACAGTTTAAGCAGACTGGGAATTGATATATTAATCCAAAAATTATCCAGTAAAGACTCGCTTCTGGCTGGGAATGGTTAGTATGTTCTCCTAACCATTTGAATAAGAGAAAAGTCTGTATCCAAGTCTGTATTCCATCAGACTTCAGACATGTGAAAATGGCGCTGGTTTAAGCAACCGCCTGTGTTCTCATTCCTGCTGAAGGAAAAGGAATATGTTATATAATACCCATTTTGGTAGTAGATACATCACTTTCTGGAGATGTCAACTTCTCTCCAAAGACAATACGGGCTCCTGGAAGACAAGGTTGGAAAAGGGCCCGTCTTTTTAGATGGTGCAAGTTAAGTCAAATGAATTCTGCCAACAGGCTGCTGCTGCTATAAATCACAGGATGCTTGTGCCCAGTCCCACACAAACACAGCTCTCTCAAAGCAGCTGTGAGAAGTGACAGCTGCCTGGCAAGATAGTAGACTTAAATGTGAGCAGATAAGAAGTGAGATGGAGTGATTTTAGACTTGGAAGGAAAAGGAGGAAAATGTGAATCATCCATTTTATACAGTACATTATACCCTTTATGATTCAAAGCAACATTTGTGTGACACCCCTCCACAGAGGGTAAATTTCAAACATGTTCTCTCAAGACACTTTTCAGACGTAGCAAAAGTGTTCTAGTATTCATCTGAAATGCTATACTGCCCTTCTATTTTACTACTTCTTAAAAAGATCAAGCAAAGCAGAAACCAGTTAATAAACAGAAACTTTCTTGTGAGATTATGGTTGTTTGTAAGCATTAAAAATAAGGAAAAATTGTTATTTCAGTGAGATTTTATGGTTATCTGCTTTAAGTCCTGGAAAGAAAAGATACAGAGGTAGCATGAGAGGTGAGGGGAAGAAGCTTCTGAACTGATTAAGGATGTAGATTTAGGTGGAACATTTTTGGATTTATGACAGGTTTTATGTGTGCTTTTTATGGTTTTGTTCACCATCCATAATTGCCATTTTATAAGCATAAATCTTCTAAAATAACTTAAAAATGAATGGACACGTTACCCATTTCTATGTATCATGAGTGACCATTATTATCTATCTTCTTCATAAGGGAAGTTTGGCAGCACAAATCCTTTTAAAACAAAGGCACAGCAGACCAGACTCAGGCAAATGCTCAAATGCCAATAATGGTTGAAAGCAAAATTATTGGCAATGAAAAAGAACTAATGAAGCGATTTGTGATTGAGATGTAAATAACCTTTCTGTTCTCTCTTGTTTTCTGTTGCTCAGTATTTTGTGAACAGAATTAACTAGGAATATTTAAAAATCCTAGGAAAGAGGCTGTTTATTGATCATGGTTACAACAAGAAAGAACTTGTTGCCTGCCATGCTTGCAGTGCTCTGAAATTCATGCTTTAATTTGCATGAACAGAGATGCCATGCCTGTGTAATGATTAATTGACTATTAGTTATTAGTTTGGAAAACATTTAATTAAACTTTAAAAGAATTAGTAATAGGATATTGATGGCAATGGGTATATTAAATGGTTTCAGTGCATACTGATTAAGTCCCACAAAAATTGCAGGTGTAAGGAGATAGAGATAAAACTAGATAGGAAACTGTCAACAACAGCTGGTCAAGTCTGTGTTACTGCTTTAGATCTACCTTCAGATCACATTAATAAGGTTGAGCCATATGAAGTCTTTATATTTTTGTTTCTAGCTCATATCAAAACAATTTTTTTTTGTTTGAATTTAAAATCGTGTAGTTGTAGGAATTGATTCCTCTCCAGTTTAGATTCACAGAATCCTAGGCTGATATTTCTCCCCTTTTCTCTTATTATTATAAGCAAAAGGAGGAATCTTGGTTCAGAAAGACTTTCTTTTAGGGACCAGGAAGATGACAGTCCAACTGGAGGACATCCTGTTCCTCAAAAGCTACGTCTGCATCAATTTCACACACACTGCAGAAAAGGGAAAGGTGAGAGACCTCTTCAAATCTGGCAATGCAACAAAGCTTCTGGGATGTCAACCTAAAGTGCTGGCAACACACAGATTATCAAACTAATTTTGAGTTCTAGGATAACTTCCAGACTGACAGATGTAACCTTAGCTAGAAAATCAGGCACTGTGGTGAGTAAACTAAAAATACAGACTAACTTGAAACAAGATCTTGTCTTTTGGAAACTATGTGAATTGTCAGAATTTATTTTAATTTCTCTCTAGAATGAGAAAAACACTAAAAAACATCAACCAAATAAAGAAAACTGTGAAATTGAAACTTAGGTTCTCCCTGAATTTCGATATGATTTTCAACCTGCTTTGCAGGAAGTAAACTGCAAGTATTTCAGCAGATTAGAAACATCATTTCAGATCCAGAATAAAAAACAAAACCAAACAACCAACAGCAAATCCTTACATTTTCTAAAAAGATATGTTGAGAGCTGTGTGACCTGGGAATTTTTTGTTTGTTTGTTTATTTGTTGTTATTTTTTTGCTTGGGTTTTTTATGTGTATGGAAGTGCATTTTTTAGTAGTCAAGAAGGGAGAGTTCTTAAACACAGTAGCATTTTACTGTCATTTTACGGATTTTTCTTGACAACTGACATTAAAAAAAGGAACCTTGAAGTCAGAAAAGAAAGATATTCCTCCACAATTTGTGAAATTGGGCCTAGTGTGCTAATTTCCCTTCCTTTCTGTGTCAGAGATCCAGAATGTCCTCTCCTCTGCTGGATATTGTTCTACAAATTTCTCCCGGGCAAGCTAACAGTAGTTTTATCCATCTACTCACTGTCAGCAAAATATAAGAATAATCCATAAAATAAAAATGTAGCACAGCCACAAATACCATTGTACAGAGAACTACATAAAAATTAGATAAAATGTTAAATAACTTTTTTTTTTACCAGTGTCATATGCATTTAAATGGTGTAACACATGAACCTTTATTCCCATCTCCATTCCTTAGAAGATGGTTAGCATTTTGCACCCCTTTCCAACAGAAGTGAACTAAAAACCATACCTATTCTTGAAAGCATTTACGTATCTGCTTGACTTTAAGATATGGTTCAGCATATTAGGGCATTCAAAGGGGTAGAATGGTGATTTTCTGAAACATGAGAGTACCTGTCTCTCAAGAAGGTATTAACGAGCATCACTTTCAATTTTTAGCTCTGTAAATATATCAGAAGATCCTCTGCATTGTGTAAAATACTTTGATGCTCTTATGTACTTTCAGATTCACACTTCTGTGAGCAGTCAGCTGTATCAGGATCTGTGTCTCTGATTGCAAAGTCTAGGTGAGACCAATAACTCCAAGGCATGTGAATAACCCAGACTCACAAGAACAATTCTGTTGAAAGCAACAAAAATGAAACAAATGCCCCAAGGCAAAAAACCAAGAACAAAGACCTCCTGCCTTCAGAAGCATTCTGGGAAAGCATACTCTCTTATCAATGTCTTTATAGCAATAAAATTTGTCTATAAGTTTAAAACAAATTTTACTTCTGTATTGCTGTAATCCTTAGTAAATGACTGCCCAAAGCACTTGCGCCTGACCAGTACCTGAATTTCTTCAAAA
Organism: Rhagologus leucostigma; assembly: GCA_013397725.1. NCBI lineage: Eukaryota > Metazoa > Chordata > Aves > Passeriformes > Rhagologus > Rhagologus leucostigma. The sequence goes on along the minus strand of VZTD01001192.1, from coordinate 452,176 downwards.
ACATTGTTTTTTAAGCAGCATTTTTCAGCTCTGAACATGAAAACATTTCCCCTCATTTCTCCATCAATTTAAAACACATCTTTATCACAAAATTTTTTCTGCTAGAAAGGACTGAGTACTTCATTTCAGTCTGCTGTTATCCTTGAAGCCTGGTGATAGCAACACTGCTCTTAGTGCCAGTGGACTTTCATAAAATTAATAGCTGGTAATCCTTCTTATGCTTTGCTATTTACATGTGCCAAGTGCTGCACTCTAGAGCGTACCAGGCTTCTATTGCAGTGAAAATCTCTCATAAAGTATTCCATCAATTTTTATTTTCTGAGAAAGTTATTCAACTTGGCTCCATTCGTTACAAAGTTTGAAGAGGTCAGATTACATAAAAAGCACGTGCTGAGCAGACACCATGCCGAAAAGAAAGGTTTTATTGAGATTAATATATTAAAAAAAACCCAAACAAAACCATGCAGTGAGAAACAATATTTAAATAAGGTCATATTACGAAGTAGTGAACAGATTCGTTGTTTTATCTTTTGGAATTCAGAAATCAGCTTCCACTCCTTCCATTATTTCTTTTAAAAATTTTCTGCCTCTGTGAAGTTTTTCTAAACAGAGAGCTGTCTGTAATTGATCAGTCTTCTTAACAGCAGTATGAAATGCCTGCAGAACTCTTTTATTTCAGGGGTATTAGTCTAGTATGGAGGAATCCCTTCTCACAGTCCAACATGCATATGCTGGCAAACAAAATTTTGCTGTTGGAGCAGAAAAGCTGTGCAGATATCAGATTACCATATGGGGAAAATGAGAAGATGAACTGTTAGCATGGGAGAAATTCTGCTAATGCTCATCTTATTGCTGTGAGCTTACTTGGCAATAGCATAAGCGTATCCAGACGAACCTCCAGGAAAATCCTCACTTGTGGACAAGTAAGGAATTCCACCAGCTGAACAAACTGTAGGTAAGTGAAGTACAGCCTGTCCGAGGCATGTGCACATGAGAGCAGCTGTGTAACCGAGAAGGGATTTTCTCACCTGATGCCCTTACTGAATCTCTGCTAAAGTTGCCCCTTTCCTTGGATTTGCCATTTGTGCTGTCTTGGAAACAGAAAAGAAGCTGTAAAGTGCAACACCAACTTTGTCCTTTGCTGTTGTTTCTGCCTTTACATCCATCTGGTTCTCAGAAACAACCTAATTCTCTCACATTCCTGGAAGTGAACGGATCCATCTGTTTGATAAGAGGATGAGTCAGCATGAGAGCTCAGTATCTGTGTGAAGGACCCTTAGAAACAGATATGAGAAAAACCAGATCATGTTTGCAAATTATATTACATTTCATTATTATAACAGAGAGAAATTATCTTCATTTCTTTCAAACACTCATCAAATACATTTTTATGCTGATAATTTTGGTTTTATTTTAGCACTTCTGAAATGAATTCTGCCACCACAGATATCATTTGATGTATATGACATTTTCCTTCAAAACTCATATGGATGTTCCTTGGAGATACTGATTTTTACCTTGAATCAGTTTAAGCATTTAAAAAGTTTTATCAAACCCTGGAAAATATATCTGTTCCTCCTTTGCTTGTGATGTAGTTTGAAACCATCAGCAAACACTGTTTCTCCTCAATGAGAGAAAAAACCATCAATGTTAAAATCTGATAAGGAGAATCATCAAGAAAAAGGGCATAACTTTCCCAGTCACTAAAGTTCATCAGTTCTAGAAGATCCTAAATCAACTTGAAGACAACCTCACAGGATAAAGGCACAGAGAGAGCTTTGGTGCTCTTTTTGGCAGGTTAGTACCACCTGTGATTTTACAGCAGCAGATATCTCAGCTGTATCCACTTTACTTCACAGTGGGGAGAAAGTACCTCACTCTTGTCTGAGAACAAACAGACCTGAAACGTGTAATTCTATGTAAACCATGCAGTTGGTTATTTTGTATCTTTAGTACCTGGCTGGATTTACTTCTTAGACTTTTATCTACTTATTTCCGCTGTTTATGTTCGGCTGTGCTCTGTCCAGGTCTGACAAAATAAGTTAATTTTGGCTACCAAATGCAGAGATAGGTGCCAAACCATGAATTTTTTATTAAATGATATGCCAGTATGACTGGTTCATGTAGGGGTCTCTATGTAAATTTGAGTTTCAAAAGCGTGTCCATAACTCTTCCTTCCTACCATGCAGTCACATAGATGAATTATTCTGTTCTTGTTCACCTTTCAAACATTCTTGTTAGAAAGCCATATATCTGTGAGTGAGATATCTCCTAATTGCTCAATTCCATGCAGCTCTCTAATAGACTTCTACTCATCCCTTTAAGAAACAAAGAGCTAAAGTAGAGGGTTATGGGTCTGATCCAATGCAGGGAAATTGCCAGGCTCATTTAGATCTGTTGTCAAAAAATTAGTCTTTAAATAATTTACCTCACAACAGAAAAAGCCACTTCCAGAAACAACAGTGTGTTTCTGGAAGGCATTGGCTCACTACATGATGGCTGCTGCAGCTTTCCTCTCCTCTCCACTTGACATGTGCCCCACACACAACACATTTCTTTGAAGCACTGGATAGAACAGCACAGAAACTGCGGAGAAGAAACATGGCTGGAATAGACTGGTCAAACCAGGAGAAAGGACAAGGAAGCAGCAAAGTGTCTAAATCATTTTTCCTTTTATCCCCACTAGACAGCTGACACTGTTTATATGCTCTAGCCAGATATAGTAAAACTCATTTGGTTATTTTTATAAGTGGGAAATGTCTATTTAGTGCCAATTTAATGCCATTTAGGGTGGTATTTAATATTCTACTCAACATGACAGTGGTATAATGTCATTCCAAGAGTACTTTCTTACTGCTTATAGACTGCACAGTTAAGGAGATAGCAGACCAGTTTCAGTTGCTGGGTCTACACATAATCTCTGAGGCAAACAGCTGCCCATTTGTTACCAGCAAGACACTCTCTTTCTATTGTAAACACTCTCTTTCTGTTGTATCCTGTGGAAGGCAAAACTGCAGTGTTTACAGAAGAGGATCCAGGAGTTTGGATGAGAAAAACTGCACAGGAAGAGCTGTACACCACAGTGTTAAGCTGTGGATGTCAAACTGTGACCATATGAAACTATTCCTAGAAACAAATTAGCCCTTCTGCCTACAAACTTACACAAAATTAATCAGAGCTACATTTTTCATACTTCCAAACACGTACTTTTTCAGACACAGCATGTTTCTTTTCCATGTTTTCAAATGCACAACCTGGTCCTTTGTATGCTGCTGTCATGGTGTGATTTGCTCCAGGTTTGTGCCTCAAGCTCCATCTCTCTGTCTGTGTGTGCATGGCCTCACTACAGATTTCAAAGCTACGCTTATTTCTTTTTTCTTCTCTCTCAAATATGAATACCATCACCTTGTAACGCCAAGGTTTAATTTTCATTCATTCAATAGTTTTCTATTCATGACTACTTTGTGGGTTTGCTGTTTCTTTTCCTGGAGGCAAATAGATGAAAATTGCAGTCATCGTATATACATATTTGGATATGGGTGTACATGTGTGTATATGTACAGATATCCATATATTTGTGAGCCAGCAGGCAGTGGGAGATTAGAGATTGTGCTTCACAGCTGTGGGACTGACACTTTTATAATTAATAAGTCTTGGGACACACTGTACTCTGCTCAAGAGAGGAAAAGAAGTCTTTTGCTAATGCCTTGGTAATGGACTGCTCACAGGTGAAAAAACAAGGACTTTTAAAGTGGCAGGATTGGAATTTTTTGGTATTTTTTTTCCTACCATGTGTTTCCAAGAGCTTGAAGTGTCTGGTTAAACACCCTCCACACACAAATTCCTGTGATATTTGACTCATGCAGCCAGGACTCTGTTCCAGTCCAGTCCAATGTAGTCACTGTTTTGCCTGATAACTACTGTACAAGCCGTGTGCCTGGTACACTAATGGGGAAACTGTCCAAACTGGGAATAGATGACTGCCAGTCAAATGCAGATAATTAATGTCACAAAGAATGAAGCAGAGATTAACAAAGAAGTCAGTCAGTTGGATCCTGTCCTAGTGTTTACTAATGACAAAGGCTTTGCTGCATCTTGGACATTTTATTTTATTTTATTTTTTCCCAGAACAATCCCATTCTCCAGGTTGTTGTTACTGCCTTCTAGGATGGACTTAAACAATTACTTCATACAGATTAGAGCTGTGTGATCCTCTGTCTTCCTGATTTATTTGGACAGATCCTTCAACATTTATATCATCAGTATGGATTTTCACATTGTGGTTTAGAACGGCTTCTTTTCTACCAGAGCTTGTTCTTTAAAAGTGTGACAGGACACCAGAAAACTGTATGTGCTCTAAGAGAAAGAGAATAAAACATGTGCATTATTTATTATTATTTACCATTATTATTTTTATTTTATTTTGACATTCAACACTGTCTTGCTTCCAGACTTGGGCTCACGTTCAGTTCAAGAAAATGCTGACAGTCAGAAAGGGTTCTTAAGCATGTGCTTAACACTAACACATTTTTAATTCCTTTGGGCATTCAAAATTGAAAGTGTGTTTAAGTATCTTCCTGCTTGGGACATTAAATCTCTCTTTTCTTTTTGACTTCTGCAGCCAATCTTTGCCTGTACCCGAGGCATCCTTTGTGCTCATTTCCATACTACTCTTCAAATATTAACATTTCTAGGTTTACCCTGAGAAACATAAGCATATGAAAAAATGCTTATGAGAAATGCATATGAGCCTATGAGAAACTAAGCAGAACAATTTTTGTTTAGATTTCAGTGAATAGCATGCATGACAATATGTTAAAGTTATTTCTTTTAATCTGTTGATTTATTTTGCTTAACCTCATCCAGAAAAATGCTTTGTGGGTTATATTATTCAACAGAAAATTCCTCATACTATCAGAGGGAAAATGACCCTGTGCAATTTGATATGATTTTTTGTAAGATCACAGTAATTACAGAAAGAGTTCAGTTTTGAATACTTAAAGATTAGGATACATCCTGGAGTCACTGGTAAAAGCTCCAAGAAACCTTTTGTTCAGATTATTTAACCATAAAATCTATTTTTAAATATAGGTGCATTTGTTTGAAAACACCGTGACTGAAATCTCTAAGACAGACAGCTGCCTTGAGTGGGATTCACCTGACCCCTGAAAGATCTAAACTGGAGATGTCTAATAATAGTAGGTGAAATAAATTAATTTTTATAGTCTACCAAGACAGATTTTAAGTATACCAAATGTTAATAATTTCAACAAAAACTGCCTAATAAAAGGAGATGTAATCCAGCCTGGGGATACTTAGGCTCTAAGAAGTATTACAGTCACAAAAAAATGACTTTCTGTGCTATTAATTTTTCTTGCTTATGATTTTTACATAATGGTGCTTTCCTATGCTGTTCACTCAGATATTGCTTCAGTTTAGGGGTTCTGTTTACATTGCTTCAACCTTGTGTATCTGAAGTAATCATATGGCTCCCTCTTTATTCAGTAGGAGTGAGAGGCAGATCTGAATTCTGGGGGTACCTGTCTCTCTCTGCTACACGCCGAGGATACCACTGTGTCTAACAGAAAAGATGCTCAATTTATAGCCTGAGTGTCAAATAATACAGATTTAAGTAAATCATTAACTATTATTTTATATACTATTTTATATAAATCATATACTATTATTAAGAATATCACAAGTAGTAAACCTGATTTTTTAGCAGTTTTGGTGATCTTTAGGTTTTTTCTTTCACTGTCCTCAGTATGAATCTGACTTTACTCATCTATTTTTTAAGATCCCGTATATTACACCAAACATAGAGTGATCATAGTCTCTTGTCTGGCAGCTGCTCTGGTGTGATTTATAAATGTTTCTCTGGTATACCTGCGTTTCTGGTGAATCTGAAAATGAGCACACTGTGTAACTGATGGCAGCAGTTTCGCTTCCTCTCACTCTCTGCTGGATGCCAGCCCGGGAGCAAACAGCAACATGTGCCAAGTTTCAGGGACATGTTCCCGAGTTCAAAAATCTCTCATACACCTGTCCATTGTTATTACAATTCACAATATGCATTTCTTCTTCCAGCTGTCCTACACCATGCTGGCATGTGCTGCTCTGCATAGCAGGCCTTGGTTAGATTTTCAGTAACTGCAGTAGAGGGCAAAACAGCAAGAGATTTATTTCAGGTTTATACGTCCTTATGGTTTACTCTGCTCTCTAAGAAACTAGGCACTTTGCAATTACCATTACTTGCCCACTGTACTCAGGGAGAGAAAAAGAGTGTATAATTCTGAATCATCTACTGAGAGTGTCTTTGGGTTGACTGTGCTTGTCAGTAGTGTATTGCTTATTTTGAAGAAAGAGAGAAGGAAGGGGGTTTTCATCCCATACATGTTTTCAGTGGTCATGAAGGCAATTCTCTTTGTGTTCAATCCAAGACAAACTTATATCATTCAGTAGAAGAAGGACACCATGGAAATATTAATATTACCTGACTCTGTAGAGGCAGAGTCCTTCAGACTTTAAGCAAGAACATCTAATTTAGGAGTCTGTATTTTGCCATTGACTATACAATGGAACTAATCTCCTATTTATGGCACCTAGATGCTTAGAAATAGATATCTGCTCTCCACCAAACGATGCAATTGACCTCCTTGCAGTAACAACAGAGCTCCAGCAGTCAACCCTCCAGCTCTTTAACCTTCTGCTCCATCTGCACTTATACTCTGCTGAAATTCCATGTGAGGTATATGTAGGAAGATAAACAGTAAATTCCAGTTCACATAAAAAACATTACTGGAAACCAGGGAAGTATCTAGTCTATCTTGGAATTTTTACTGGAATGCTGAAGCAAAATTATTTCAAGGTTTATGGATTAAAATTTGTGGTACTTCATTATTGTTTTATTTGGGTTTCTTTCCTTATCTGCTATTATGATGCTCTGCATGCACACCTATATATCTTATTCCATAAGTTTATTTTAGCAGAGTTTAGAAAGTCAGTCTTGCTGCCCAGTGCAGACTAAAAGCACTAAAAGCAAGTGCAATTTGGAAGAAGAAGGCTGGACACAGGAGTTGTTATTATCCTTTCAGTTTAAAGCCTTTGAAATTGTTCACATATGGGGAAAGCATGGAGGTGAATTCTACAAAGCAAGCATACACTGCGTACCAGATAACAAGATTAACCCAGGATTTCAGCTTTGGCTTTCTACCAGGCACAAAAGCTTAAAATCCTGTGAAAGATGGCAAAGAAAGCCTGTCCTGCCTCCACGTCGCAGGAATGAGGGGAGCAGGCTAACACACTAGAGCTTTCTCCCAAAGAAGCATTGCCTCGGTACTGTCCAGCTGACTGGATTCATAGGTTTTCATGCTGAGAGGAGACCTTATAACACTTCATCTGTGCTATTTGTATAGCACCGACAGCAACATTTCCCTTGGGAGTGCTCCCATCACTCCAGGCAGCGGGGGCTCTGCAAGGGCAGAGGTGTGGGTGATGGAGCCGCCGTCCCACTTGGAACAATACCCAGGGAAAAGGGAGAGCAGGAGGGCAACGCCTGAGCAAAGGCCCCATTGCATCTCCATGTCACTGTGTGCTCCTGACACACCATCCCACTAGATTACATCCATATTTTAGAAAGAAGGGTATTACTTCTGTAAGCAAAGAACATGGTGGAATATTTCATTCCTCCATGGAGGGGTGATACTCAATGCATTTTTCATCACTGTGGAAACTTGGTGTTTCTTTATTGTTTGATTTTTGTCTACCTAAATCTTCCAGCTGCCAAAACTTGTCTCTGCCACTTGGAAATTCATACTAGGAGAGAGATAAGAGCAAGTGACTTTAAAATGACCCAGAGGTGTAAGGTTAACTCTTATTTTTAATTTATTAGTTTTTGCTTGATAAGAGAAAAACAGGCACACTCAAAACAACTTAGAAGAGTGTTTTGTCCATAGTTTTCATAGGCATGGATGCTCTCTGCTTCTTAAATTCCAGGCTTCTTTAATGTTGACACCTGGAAAAAGAGTCACTCTTACATCTTCCTAAAGCAGACTTCTTGTTGCCTGTCATTCAATGTCATATATTCTTTATTACATTAACATATCAAAATTTCGTCTTCCTTACTTGTGCTAGGTGTCTCAGATCCACGAAACTCCTTCTTCCGAACTGCTTCATGAGTGACATGATGCTATATTTTTTTAAAATCTGTTTTAATTTGGTAATAACTCTAACATAGGTCAAAATACAGCTGCTAATGACATAAACATTTAATGGCATAAGCATTTTCTATTTCTATGCATAATGTAAGTGGGCTGTGCAATTTAACACTGATTAACTGCTGATGAGCCATTTCCAGGAAGAAAACTAAGATCTTCTAGTCACTTAAACCTTAGTTAGAAAACAAGTGAGAAAACTCTGTTGGACCCTTTGTATCAGAAAGATTTTTAGTAAAGTGAAGGAGGATAGCTGCCTTAACACAATTTGAAATAGCCATAAATTTCTTAATGCATATTTCTGTGTTCTTTGAGGCTGATATAGGAAAGGAAAGGAAGAATGGTGGTATCTGAGCAATGCTATCAAAAGGTATTACCCCTGCAAAAGGAATGTGTTTCGAGTACACATGCTGCTGGCTCTGGGAGAACTATACTTGATTCTCTCATGTAGAATAAAATATAATGCTTCAAGATGTTAAGCCACTAAAATTGCTTTTTTTTTTTTTAGGAGAAAGTATCTTGAGATTTTAAGTGATTTTTAATTAACATACTGGACAACAAAGGGAAAAAAACCCAACCCTTTAGGAAATCAGACCTTTTTAATAGATAAAAAACATTTTCTCTCTGCTTTGCATGTTTTATCCAAAAGTTTAACGGAAGTTAATCAAACACAAAGAAAAAGAAGGGAAATGGAGAAAACAAACCATCACAAACCCTCACTAAAATCAAATCTATTTTGGTTTTCATCAAAGAAAAATCAATTCAGATTTTTTTCCTTCCTTTTCTCGTTTTGGTGAGAAAGCCAGAAGAATTAAACTGCTATAGTTCTCATCAAACCAAAACAACATTTTGTTCTGATTTCCATCTTGGCCACGTGTCAGAAGCTGTTGATCATTTATAGTGCATAGCAATTATTCCACACCTCTGTAGCACACTGGCATCCAGGATTTCTCTTGTGCAGCACTTGCCTGCCCCATGCAGCAGAGTGCTGGGACAGGCTCCCACCTACCTCAGCAGCAGGATGAGCAGTGTGAAGTTTAAGATAAGGAACAATTCTGAGCAGCAGTTTAGCATTAGCATGGTGTTTTTTCAGATTTTTCAGATTTCTCAGCCGCAAGTAAGGTTTGTCTTCCCCCCTTGCACCAGACCAGCAGCACCTCCCAGGAAGAGCACAGGACCCGTGCCAGGGGAAGGCAGAGCAGCTGCCCCACTGTACTGCCTCTCTCTCCTGACATCTGTCTGCATTCAGCCTGGATCCTGTTCTCTTCCCCTGAAATAGTTTACTTGGCTGTGGAGACAGGCCACCTGTGGCCAAACTTTAGGCCATATTTACCTGAGATGGTCTGATTTCTGCTCTGTGTACCTCCATGTCACAAGCATGGATTGCCCTGATTCAATACCCAAGAAGAGAGTCTTATCCTTCGATTCACAAAGCCTCAAACTACAGAGTAGTTATCTTCCTGCACTTCAAATAAAAGCCAATACAATATCTGCAGCTTTGTAAAGCAGTGATTTGTGTTGTGAGTCTTGCTCAAAACAGCTAAATGTTATGCATTATCCCTTTTACATCCCTTTCCCACATTCTTTACATGTAATATACATTTAATTTTTATGATGAAGAAGTTCAGAACTTGAGAAAGAAAGGAAGAATAAAAGAAAAATAAATGTGGTGGAGCTCAGTGTTAAACATCTGATATAATCCTGCAAAGTCCCTCAATCCTGGTACATGAGATTTCTATCATTTCAATTCTGATACCCTTTTGAAGTGAGACTTATAACTGCATCAAATTCCATGGCACTTCCTTGAGTTTTGTAAATATGTACCAGGCTAAGGTGACCAAATTCATTCCCAGTGGTGACCTAGGACAAGATGAAAACAGCCAGATATTTAAGCGTGGAAGGATTGTGCATTAATCCTCCCCAGCTCTTAGCTGCCCCTACAAATATCTGCTGTTTGATACAACAAAGACTCAAAGATCCCAATAAGCAGCATTACAAATGGAGACTCTGGAAGAAAGGCTATCTGGATTCAAATAGATAAAATGTTCCATTACAAATTACAATACACATCTACTGCAATAATTTGTGTCAATCACATCGTCCTAAAGAAAACAGTCAATATCAAATAAGATTCTGCAGTCAATGGGCCGTAGTCATTTCTGTTGTTGATCCACTGAGGTTAATAGAGTTGGAAGGGGAATGAATAAATAAGACATGATAGGGAAACAGTATGCCATCTGGAAAATAAATGGAGGAAATAGAGGGAAAACGCTATTCTAGCACATCCAGGGTTTCAATTTCTCCTCTGTTATCTGCACTATCTAATGAGCAGCTGCATGAAGTTATCGCTGGTTTTCAGGAAAACAGAATCCTATTTCAAGGCAGCCCACAGGTCTGAGCATTACTACAGCTCTAAAAGGCTCTCTTCCAGTTCATTAATTTCCCTTGATCTTACTGTCCATTCCTGACTTAATAGATTCCTCCTTCCTTCTCTAAAAGGAATGGTGACCCAGGGAAACATTTCTCTTTAATGCACCCTGTGGCTTAGTTTTTTCAGACATTTCCTGGTCTCCCAAGGAAAATATTTCCCATAGACCTTTTACTCATACTACAATAACATATTCCCTTATGGGCTTTGAATCATCATCCTTTAAGTATACATTTTCTGATCTCTTTGTTCTGCTTTCCCATAGACTGATGAAGAGACTGTAACTCCCAAGACTGCCTTCTTTTATTTTTAGTAAAGTTTTTCTGTAGATTCACCTGTAATTTGGTGGGTTTCCGTATATTTTATTTTATATTCTGACACTCTACCCTATCCAGTTACCTCTCTTGTATTCTCTGACATTTTTTTTTAAATAATAACAGAATGAATAATATTTGTATAACTATATATACACATATACAATTCACAGTTTATATCTCTAGGTAGTCCACAGTTTTCTGTCTGTTTTGTTATTCTCTATTTCTCTACAATTATTGTTATATAGTTATGTATCTCTAAATATGCATGCATGCCCAAGTAAAATAGGCATATGGACAAGGTATTCTCAAAAAATGGTACTAAGGTCTTCTGATTTGGAGATTACACAATGTAGAATATATAAAGTATGATATTTGACTAGAAGCGTAGAGAGATATCTTACAAAATTTAATAAAGAATAGAAGGCAAATGATTGTGCTAAAATGTTTTATGAAATTAACCAGGAAATTTCAGCTCTGGAGGAATTCTACAAAAAGGTCCAGCCTCTGGACGTGAAATTCCAGAAATTACCTTTGATTTCAGAGGTATTCAGTTCTAACAGGATGTTTCTAAAGCCTGAGAGTAAAGGGAGATGTGACAGATGTCCTGCAAATCTGACACTGTGAAGGCTCTTCACCCCAGACAACTGCAGAGGCGTAGAATGTAGCATCTCCAGCTCAGCTGCTCCTCTGGGGTTGTAAGCAATTGAGAGGAATATGCATTTCTCTTTTAGGGAGCAATCCATCTGACCTGGCGTAGCTGCCTACCTTACGGTGAGATCAATTTAGCCTTAATTCTTATTGACTATATTTTCTAGATCTCTGTTGGCTTAAAGAAAGCCATGTTGACCGGCTCAAATTTAATGAAATGAATCCCAACACTGAATTATTATCCCAGACTGTCTTATATGTAGAAGAATTATTTTGTAGGAAAAATTGAAATTAAAGGCAGCATGGCCTGCCTAGGGAGTGCTGGAAACAAGTTTGATGATTCATTAGATGGTTTTCTCATCTGAATCAGCCTTGACTACATGGTTAGGGAATGTTGTGATGAGGATAACATTATTTTCAGTTTAATTTTAATCATAGATGCTGAGCACATCTTTAAAAAATCATGGGATGACATTAATGTAAAAGCAGTGATTTTATCAATCACCAGCAATGATCTGGTTAAGCTTTGTCAGAGATTAGATTTTGAACAACAAAATAATTTTTCTCCCCTTTATATTTGACAGATAAAAACATGGCATCCATCTCCTGTCCTAAACTATGATACTGTTTTTTCACTGTGCAAAAATCCAATAAGATTTCAGAAGGGAAAAGCTTTGTGAGTTCTTAAGTGCTAGACTTTCTTTATCTAACTTGGGATTTCAGGAAATTTCATCTCTGATGCTGAAATTTATGTTATTTTCACCTAGCATGAAAAAAAAATTCTTAAAAACAGCTTCCCCCACCTCTCCATCCCCACCCTAATGATAATTTGGGTCTGAAATTTGAGGATCAATAATTTTTTTACAAAGCAGTTTAGTACATTAGAATATGAAATACCTGATCTTGAGGGATTCCAGTTTAAAACCAAGCTGAACTTTATAATCAAGCCCTCTGAGAAAGTTGAGAGAGTTGGGCTGTTGGGCTGGTCTGAATTATATCTGTATTTATTGGGCACACAAGCTTTCCCTGCTTCAAAATAAGTCACATTACATTAAGAACATTTACATTATAGAAACAACAACTGGCAGATGCCCCTTCAACCAACAGTTATAAATCAATCCTTCATTGGATTTTCCTGCTGAAGCTAATTCTGTTGAGGAGTCTTGCCAATCTGTACTCTGTGAAACAGCAGCCAAGGCAGCACAGGAGCCAAGGCAGCACAACATGCATTTCTGCATTATTTGCCTTTTTTACTCTAATGCTGATCCTTTTTTTCTCCCCAGGACATTTCTTTCGCAGAAGAAAAGGGGGAAGTAAGGCTTTTGAGAAGCTGTATTTCTGAGGTATCTCTGGTTGCAATTTGGCTTTGCTGCACAGCCCACACCCACTCATTCTGATGTTTTACAGAAGAGCTGCACAGGGCCAGTTTCACAGTGGCCACAGGACACTGTGTGGTACCAGTGAGAATGCACTGACCCACCAGGCTTCTGAAGCTAGACCTGGGGTACATTTCTTCACTTGGATAGGGTGCCTGGGGATCATACAGTCCTCAGTGATTACAGACCTGCTTATTTCCCAGCTATACAAGATAAGTAAAAACAGGAAAGCAAAAGAAAATTTTAAAAAATAAAAGAAACAAAAAGAAATTGAAGTCTCTGTACACATAAATACTGCACTGGCCGATTGTCAGGCCACATTATAATTAGAGGGTCCAAGTAACATTCGTTATTCTTTCTAAGTTCATTTTTGAACAGCTACACTAACATAACAAAAAGCCACTGGATTTCTTGAACAGAAATGAAGACACAGAATTAGCATTCTTTTCTGCTGAAATCAAAGAGGTTTTATACTTTGGCCTGACAAATGCATACAACATCTTGTCCAGAAACATCCCTTTAACAAAAACTACAAAACTTTGTTTTGCTTAGTTAGTTAATTATTGACTAAGTGTTTCTTAAACACATAGTTTAATAAATTGGAATAAAATTCTTACTGGCAAGAGTAATTTTCTTCAAAATCACACCACTGCTTATTATCACATTGCCGTGGTTATGCTGCAGTTACAACAGAGGATTGCATTTCATTACCCGCTATTCCTGCAAGCAACCCAAACATATGACCTTACCTAAGCCAAATAGTGTTGGGTTTCTCTTTTTTCTTTGTTTTAACCAACAACCAGGATTGTGTCACCCCTGTGGGTAATAAGATGCTTTCTATATAGTAATGGCCTTACAGTGCAGTTCGCAAGCATTACTGGTATGGATTTTACCCACTTGCATTTCCACACACCTAAGATGTCCCCACTCTGTCAGACCCAGCAGTAAACAGTAATTTATTACCCAGTAGCTGAGCTGTGTGCTCAAATCTTGTGGATACCAAGGGAGATCTCACACTGATGAGGTCCCCCATAATGGTCTCCCAGCAAGTGTTCCATTTCCTTCTTGCTCCTCCTGGCAACTGCCTGCCAGAGGATTAGCAGCACTTCACAGGAAGCAGCTAGGTTATGGAGAAACTCCTGATACTGTCATCAGGTACCTAGACCTCAGCTGATGGTGGGAACAGACCCCGAGGATGGCTCGGAGACCTGTCACACTCCAGAGATGCACGCATCTCCCCAGGGCTTGGCCTTCCTGCAGCAGTATGGCACTGGGAGACCTTCAGTCATCGATACTCATGCACTGACCTCATGTCCCCCAGTGGCCCAGTTGTTCTAAAGTACTTGATAGCAGCAGCTATTAACTCCTACATATAATCTTAGTGTAAAAAACACCAGTTAGAAAAGTCTGTAGCCAAATGCCTTTAGGTTTTAGGGACTTCACCTCCATGCAGTTTGCTCATTATCAGTCCTGTCCTTCAGGGTATGGCAGGCTTTGAGCTCTGGTTCCATTCTGTGGAGAGTTACAGCCATCACAGGGACGTCCAGGGAAGAGGGACAGCAACAAAAACTGCTGCATGGCTGTGGTCTTGCCTCCAGTGATACCAGGATGATCCTTCCTTTGGATACTTTTCTGCTACTGTTTGAGAAAATACTCTCAGTAATTCATCGTGCCCTTACCAACACTTCTGGGAAGAAAAATTTTACCATCCTCAGAGAGCCAGCCTACAGGTGTGGAATAATGTGTGAAGCCATTTCAGCTTCTGTATTCCAGGTGAGATCTTCTCATTCTTTGAAAACATAAAAAAATCTCACTACCTGACCAGCATGAACACATGGACTTTCAGCACTAGTGTGTCACCTCTGAAGCATTGCTTCTGTACCGTAGGGCAAAAATATGGAATCCAGTGTGTATAAAATTTCTTTTAAATGGAATTAGTGTGTATATAATTTCTTCTAAACAGTTAAGACAGAGGAAATCCCATTTGATCTGCCTGTGCAAAGAAAAATTGACTTGGTTTTTAAAAGGCTGCTTCTTCCCTGAAAGGAATGGAAAGACCACATTGTTTAATAAAGCTATTTTTGCATTCAGTGTTACCTTTTTTATTCCCAAGAGGTACTCATACAGCCAGATCCAGATAGCCTGTAATCTGAGTCACAGGTGCAATTTTTGGGGAGAGTGAGATTTGATCAGCCTCCTCCACACCTCACGCTTTCCAGTAAAAGCTGAAACAATCCCACAAGCATGCTTTTCACGTAACCCAAATTGAAGCGAGCGTGTTACATGGGAGAAGGTTACGGTTTATTTTGAGCCTGCTGTGTCATTCAGGCTTGGCCTGAGGCTCACCGTGTAACCAGCGGCCTTGGCAGGAAGTCACAGTGTCAGCTTTTTAGGTTAGAGAGGCCTCACTCAAGTATCTAAATGTAATCAACATTTCACAGCCAAAGAACTGACACTGACTAATCCCCACTTTTTTTTCAGCCACGCTTTCATTCAGTTAATTAACTTTATTTTCCTTTGATTTGTTTGCAGACAACAGAAAAGTATTTAAACAAAGTCTTCTACCAAGAAGGGTTATTGATGTTAAAAGGGAAAGGAAATTGCTTAGCATTTTCTGCAAAGAACTTCAGAAAGAAATGGTTGAAGGAAAGCACTGAGCTAATTGTATTCTTTCAAAGCCAACACTAACATCTTTCAACTTTCTTATCATTTTAGGAGCACTGGAAAGCTCTAATTATTAGCTGTGAGCCAAACACCAATGATAATTTTTTTTTTTTAATATATAAGCAACAACCTCCAGCTCTTTGTGGAACCTTCCCAGCACACAGCTGTTCTCCAGTCCTCAGACGAGACACGTGGCACAGCTTCACTGGCCCCAAGCAGGAGCTGGTGGTCACTCACAGCTCGGTCTGTCTCAGTGGGCAAGACACAGCGGTCTCCAAATGCTGTGCAGGGGTGTGAGAGATCCCAGAGGCTGGCATTAGGATAAATGAATCTCACCTTGGTTGTTTGACTCTGTGTTATCTCTTGGCCCTAATAGCATTAAATACCATTAGTGATCTGCCTGTGCAAAGATTTTTCTTTTTGCTTCTTTTTTTTTTTCTTTTTTTTTCCTTGATGACTGATTTTCACTCTGGTGCTAAGATCCATAAGCACATCACAACAATCAAGATGTATTGCTACTTCACATGTAATGTTAATAGTAGAGTGAACTTCAGTGTCTCAGGTCATCCTTCATTAGTTTATGATTAGCTACAAATAAAGCAGACTTTTCAGGGGTGAAAGGGCTTGAAGTCAGACACCGTATTTTGATCTCATAATTTAAAATACTTGTACCATTTTCAAAGTTTTCTTAATCTGCCTGCTGGTGACATACCTTGTTTAAGTAAGCAAATAAAAACATCAGGCTTATCTTTGAAGCTGATTACTTTCAAATACCTATCAAAGCTTTTCCTTTCATGTTTTCAGAACCAACTCACCAAGGACAAGCAGTAAATGTTTTCTTTCACCTCTGACTGAGATTTATTTACTTATTTAACAGTCTGGTCACTGGAATTGCTCACAGAGAGCTTATATAATGCAGAATATAGTAGTGTTGTACTTTGGTGTATCTCAGTTTCACTTGAATTAGGTAGAGACACTTAATAAATAAAATGGGCAGTGACAGAAAGATAGTGTCTTGAGAAAGAACATTTTCAAGTCCTTACTCAGTGAAATAAGAGGCAACAAGCAGAAACTGATGCACAGAAAGTTCCACCTGAATATGAGGAGGAACTTCTTTACTGTGCTGTGACCGTGTACTGAAAGAGATTGTCTAGAGAGGCTGTGGAGTCTCCCTCAGTGGAGATATTCCAGAACCATCTGGACAAAATCCTGTGCCATGGGCTCTGGGAGACCCTGCCCGAGCAAGGAGGTTGGACCAGACAACTCACTGTGGTCCCTGTGTATTCAGAGTAGAAATCTCACTTAAAAAGTTGTTGCCCAATTGATCAGATGTTTTCAGAGCTACTGACTTGAGAAAGGCAGAAGAAGATAAAATGAGCAACAATGGAGACAAATTTAATTTCTAACCAGAGATTCCCTAAAAACACAAAACAGTGAACACTGGACACTTCTCAGAAGTGTTTTAAGGTAATTAAAAATGCTTTTCACATAATAAAAGTCTCTCTGAGGGTCTTGGCAAGCTACTTCATGAATATAAGCTTAGTTTGAAGATACAAATCAAATTATAAGACATATTTTGGAAGGACAGTTTTATGTTTACGAAATAAATTTCCATCCATTTAATATGTGTAGCTTATTTCCCTTCATCAGTTTGCTTTCTAACTTTAATAGACTTGAATATTGCTGTCTTCTACAGCCAAATAAATGCTGCTGATTTCAGGGGAGTGCTCTGACACGGTCGGTTAATACTAGAGGTTGAACTCAAGCAATGGTTTCCCTTCACTTCGTGTGAAGAAGGAACTTAAAGAAGACAGAACTGCCTTAACACATGCTGTGCTCAAACTATAGAGAATAGCATTTTCCTAAGAGCTTTTGGGTGGTATTTTCTCTGTTTTCCTACATCAGTGAATGTAAACTGAATACCCACTGCTTGTTGCTGAGGGAGTTTTTAGTATAAAATGTCATGCATGCATTGTAAAGTGAAAGCATTTTTGAGGAGTTTTTTTCCTTCCCTAATAGTTGTATTGTTTATAAATTGTATTTGACTGGAACAGTATAAACAAATGTCATACTAGTGCTCAGCTCCTGACTCCCTTTAGAAGGATCTGGTATGTTTACATAAATGTACATGTAAATTTGTGCATATAAATATCTACATGCAAATATATATTATTGCTTCTTACATAAATACCATTTCTTCTTACATTAGTAGCAGTTTGTGTTAACAGCAACTAGACAGGGATATTTCTCAGGAGTGTTTCTTTAACTTACGAAAGCTTGAATTCTAAGTGAAAGCTCCTAAATTACTAAAGGTAACTACAGAATGCAATAGCTCTCATATCTCTGGAATTCCATTACAGAGTAAGTGTCTGGGATCCTTGAAACATTATAATCACCACAGTGCAGCTTTTAACATAAGTTAATTTGCCTTACCTGAGAAGATTTATAGCTGAAACACAGAATTATGGAATGATAAATTTGGCAGGTCCTGGATAGCTCACCTCATCCATTCCTCTGGTTATCCTGAGATACTTTTATAACTTTTCCTTAAGGACTTACTATAATAAATGTTTCCAAAGGGCCATGGGCACTGCTAGTGCTTTGCTTACATTAGACACTCTTCCTGATATCTAAAATGGGTCCTGCCAAAATTCACTTTTATGTATTTCCTACCGGTTTTGCCTTGCAAAGTGAGGATAAATTCTTCCACTCTTCTGTAGAATGTTACGAGTTCTGTACTCAAACCCTATACCCCAGCTATGGTGGTGCATTCCCCCTGTCCCCCTGCCCCATCTCCCTTTGGTCCAGGCTGTAATCACAGATCAGTTCTTTACGTCTTGGCCTTTATGGACAACACCTGGGCTCAGCTCTTCTCGAGCTTATCAAAATCACTGTCTGCTCTCAGGAACTAGTACTGTCTATTGAGCTCCTCTTTTTTTAATGAACAGTCTTGGAAACTTATCTTTCTTGCCTGAATGACAACTCAAGTGGAGTAACACTTTTATTAGTGAACTTTCAAAGAAAGTTACCAACCTGAATTGTGATCAGTATGGAAAATTATTATGTTTAAGTCAACTCTCTTGTGGCCCTGTAAACCACCTTCCTGAGACCCCTTGAACTCTCCTTTGACTGTTGGGGACTGAAACCAGCAACCTTCTTCTGAGTGGGGCCTCTTAGAACAAGAAAACTCTCAAGTTTGCTATACTTGGACAACCTCCACTGAATGATAGCTATGCAGCCTGGGCTGATTCCCCCACTCCTCGAGGTGAAGTCCTTCACCCTCTGAGAAGATGCAAAGGCCTCTGACATGAGCACTTCACTGAGCTGGAGGGGAATTTTTCACAGGTATGTATTTTGTACAGACTTCTTTAGGTCTGTGTGCATGCAAGTGTGTCTATGCTATAGCAAATGTACTACGAACGTTGCTCTCCCACATTCTTCAATACTTTTGATTTGTAAGTTAGGCCTATAAGTGGGTTACTGTTGTGCTGTAGTAAACTCTATAGAATTTTTTGTTTAATTGTTTACCTTAAGTTATGGATTAAGTGCTGTTAAACCTTTAGACCTAAACTGTTGGTCAAGTCCAGGGCTCAGTCTGGCAAGGGGGTCTACTCTGAACCTTGTGACTCAATGGAAGGGTCTCCCTTATTCCTTTTTATCCTTATCCTTTCTTACCCGTACCCTTACGCTCCCCCCACTCCCTGTAGATAGTTTTTGTGTTGATTTTGGTTTTAGATTGATTGATTTTAGATTTTAGTTTGGTTCTTGTGTGTGTGTTTTAACCATCAAGTAAAAAGTAGAGTGAACCTTGCCAATGAACCTTGTCACGCTTTCGCTTTTATATTAAACATGCTTTTCCAATACCTTTGCCAGAGATTTTTTAAACAACTTAAAACACTCATTCACAACACCAACTCTCTCAACCTTCCTTCATTTATACTGCACAATGCCAGTTCTTCCCAATGTTTTCTCTCGCCAGTCATGTTGTCTCCAGCTAGTTCTGCTCTGGCTTGTCTCTGCACCTCACCTGAAGGGAGGTGTCCAAACCAGTGCTCAGTTTCCAGATGAGGCCTCCCCAGTGCCAAGCAGAGCCCAAGGATTACTGTATGTTTCCTACAGGCAGTAGGAAACCTGGGTTGGGTGCTGACATGGCTGTTCCACTTCCAGTTCCAGAATTATCTCATTCTTTTGGATATCTCTGACTGTTGCTGTGGTGCAGAGAAGGCGAAAGCCCTTTGGTGCTTTTGAATTTTTCCTATTGATCTGAGTGGGTTTGGGACCAGAGTTATCCAAATCTTATGACCAGTACCCTCAATGGAACTTAAATTCCAGGTAAAAATAAATTACAATAAAAACACCCCTAGTCCCCACTTCCAAAACCTCAGAAAGGTTTGTACATATGAATAACACAACCCAAATATTAATGCCGAAAGAAAATGAAAAGAATATTACACTTTTAGGAACCTCAGAAAGGGAGTTGTCAGTGTAATCTCCACCTGGCCTGTCCATGTATGTGTCAGTTAGAGAGTCAAGCTAAATCTTTTTTTCTTTTCCAAGCCTAACATAGTGAATGATCATTATTAAATATTTCTTTCTATTCTTCTGGTGCAATGTGGCTCTAGATCTTGTTTAGAGTATACTAGCTGACCTCCGAAGGAAATACAAGGTCATTATAGCTGTTTCTGTGATCTTTTGTGCGAGGCGGTGACATACTTTACACAGGAGGTGATTTTCACTTCACACAGCCTCTGAGAGTTTGATGGGGCTACTTTTCATATACTATGAGCAGAGAGCTGAGGCTCCGATAAACTTCAGTGTTGTCAAGTTTATAAACTTATTTTAGATTCCGTACTTGAAGCACACCCTCTCAGGAACAACACTTTTTAGAACACTTTTCAAACCTAACTGACTTCATTTGCAGCAGTGAGTGCTCAGTTTTGGCAAATCTGTCCCCATATGACCCAAGATGAGCAATCAGAAAATGAGTAATGTGCAGTAAAGGCTACTGATGAAAATTTTGGTTTAAGTGAATTGCTTGGCTCCATCAAAAATGCCACTGATGCAAAGATCTGGATTCTCACAGCATTTAGTTGTCTTAATGATTAAACCATCCTTTCTCAACACTTTTCTTCCATTTACTACACAACTTTGGACTTCTATATCTAATAAGGAAAGAAGCCAATTTGCAGCACACTCATTTCCTGCATGATCCTAATTCATTTCTCAGCCACTGTTTGCCATTGTACTGGAGGAAGCAGGTTCTTAGGAAAAAAAATGCGTTGTAGATAAATCATAAAGATAGGCCTGTATGGAGACATCTGGCAATCACTGGGATAATCTAATTCCTCAGTGTGTGTAGGTCAGATTTACTTCACCCAGGTTTAGATATCTGACTCTGAAGAAGTCCTTTAGGCTCTAAGTTTCTCTCACAGTTATTGAGAAGAAGTCTGGCTAATCTGTCCAAAAAACTATTCGGGGATGTCAAAATGTTTGATTATCTCCACACACTATAAAAACAGATTTGATCAAACTTAGTTGATTGTAGTTAGACACATAGTACTTACATACTCATCAGCTCCCAGTTGCTCCCTCCTTTTCTCTGTTTAATTTCCTCTCTCAGTCTCTATGTTTTTTCCTGTTCAGGTGTCTTCGTCTAGCTCTTACCCAAAGTACCTTTCATCTATAACTTTTTGGTAAATCTCCCAAGAAATCTGTAAGCCATCTCCTCAAGACCTACCCCATTTCACTGACCTCTGAAAAGAGGAAGAACTTCAGAAGATATTGTCCTATAGATATACAAACCTCTATGGTATTTGGTGATGAGAACATTTTTGGATCATATACTTGGATCATCTTTCTGAGACCTCTCAGGGTCACAGGGCCAGTTTTTTTCAGCTGTTCATTCTCCATCTAGATGGCAAAACTCCTTTCCCTGGCAAGAAAAACAGGTCTACCAACCTATCCTTGATTATCGCATTATGGGAGCCTTACAGGAATTTTTCTTTTTTAAAAATTATTTTTACATGGCAAAAAAAGTGTCTTTTTTCCCATAATATCATTCTGTGCACCAGGTGAATATCTTTCTTTTAAATGCCTCACCCCCTCCCCTCAAAACAGTACCCTTTAGTAGAAAATTGACTTGGCCAATCTCACTTTTGAATTCATAATGTTGTTATCAGCTGAAATCAGGGATAACCAAACTTAATCTGTTTTGCTGTATCAGCTACAGAAAATAAATGATCATTGGAAGTGAAATATATTTGCTGCAATTATGTATTCATAAGCTGCACTGAGGCAGGAATAGACACACAGTAGATACAGGATTGGTCCTAAAGGAGAGTAGGGGGTTATAAGGCATTTCCTGGGGTTATGACCTGTGACATGGGAATGCACATGCCCTGTGGCTAATGAGGGCTGGGGGAGATGCATGACCACAGCCCCCTCTTCCCACTTTGCTCGTTAGCCTGTATCTCTGGGGAGAGCTGAGGAAGGGGGGAGAAGTACCCAAACAAACAAAGGAAATTTTAACCCCAGAAGACTGTACTATTTAAGGTTTTCTAAAGCACTTTGAAGCACTAACAAGGAAGTTCCTAAGCAAACAAATATTGTTATTGTATTGAAAACGTTGCTAAGCTGGTTGATGTGACTCTGGTTATGATCTGGAGCTGCCTCGGGAAACAACTAAAGAAGCATGTTTGGTGGGAAGGGGACAAAAGCAAGAAAGGAAATTATATATATAAATGGGCACAAATTCTATGTGTTCTGCTAGAGTATAAACAAGTGATTAAAAAAATATAGTTGTTTATGTAATGTATTTTAAGGTAACATTTTGCAATAAAGGGCCTCTTACCACAAAGCTGAAACAGCTGAAGATGCTGCAGGTCACAGTAAAGCTGACACACAGATACATGAAGAAATTCTATAAATTTAAAAACTTTGCAGTACAAAACACCCACATTTTTGAATCATTTTTAGAAATCAATCAGTGGTAAATATTGAATCCTGTGATTTTTACAGGGCAATGAAAACAAAAAGACAGAAATAAACAAAATTGAATTTTGTCTTGAAGGATGCCTTGTAGATTAATTAACAATTTTGATAAAGACCTAAACAAAAGAACACTTCAACAAATCAGACTGTTTGCCTTGTTGTCTTAATTACAGCACCCATTCTCTGCAACTAAGTTATTCAATCCCTGTAATCCATAATGCACAGAATTCTACTGACATCTGCAGTGTTTCATTTGTGATGGTGATTTTATCCATCTGAGGTTACAACAAGACCATAGTATTGATTTGCAAACACTGATGGTTGGGTTGAATGCTCTCAAATTTTATCTAATATGTACATTTCACCATAAATAATAGAAATAAACAAAATAGGCTAATAAAAATAGTGTAAATGTAAGAAGGAATAAGTAAGTCGCCCGAATTTTGAGAAAAAAAGTTAAAGTATAAAAAGAGAAAATAAATCTAGAGACATACAACAGGTCCTAATAAATCTGCAAGAAACACAAGTAATAAAACCCAGGAGAAAAATCTCCCCTTAATATTTAGTTTTCAACTGGAAGTTCCAAATATTTTAATGTATATATTTATATATACACATCCTGTAAAGTTTTGCAAAGAATATTTTGCTGGTTGCTGTAGTATTGAAAGAACTAGACACATTTGCAATTGAAAAAATCTCATTCATTTCATTACAGAGGAATCTGTCATAATTAAAGTCATTGCATTCACTGGGAAGTTTATCCATTAGTTTTATTTCCGAGAATATTTTTCTAGGAATAACTGTGATTTATATTTTCCTCTGAATTACTATGGAAAAGGGAAAGTGTTTGAGAGAGTTCACGTGCTTATTCATTTTTAAAAATATTTTAAAGAGTGCCTATAGGCACACTCTCAGGTGTAAGTCTTGAATATATCCATTGCTTCTGGGGCTTATCCTTTACAGGTAAAGGAAAGAAAGTTTAGTGCTTCATGCACCACTTTTGCAACAAGCTGTTAGACTGGTAAGAATTTGGAATATTCAGCATTAAACCCAAGAATTTCTTGCATTTGTTAAAAGAGGAATTTCTGTAGTTGTTTTAAAGACCATTCCCTTCTGGATAGAATACTAACATTTATTTATAGGCATTGCATACCTCAAAATTCACATAGAGAATGCATTGGTGGGCTACAACTTCTAGATGATGTTGACTCTGTGTATGGGCGGAAATCCTGCAGGCTCCTTTCGCCATATAACTCATAGATCACAGTGATCACCCTCTAATGCAATATTTTGAGAAACAGCCAGTCGTGCCGAGGTCTATAGGCCTAATCAATACCTGAAAGTTTCTAGGGAAATCTAATATCCCAAGTCAAGCATCTTCCTGCAAAAGATTCTTTGGACAGGACTTTTATTTTCACGAAGTCAATGTAAATATTTGCAGGCTGCAATCAAGAAACACGGAGATTTTAAGATTTGTTTCAAGCTGTAACAACTTGAACTTGTTCACTTTCCTGAAAGCCACTAAAACATCTCGAATCCTTCTATTATTCATTCTAAATTACATTTGAAACCATCTTTAGGATTTATTTCTCTGCTTTTTCTTTGACTTTTCACAAAAATGTTCTTCTGGGAAAGCTAAGAATTAGCACATTTCCAACCCATACCACTTTACTGCTTCTCTAGCATAAACCACCTTTGAATTTAAAGTCAGAGATGTTAGGTAAGAGTTGTTTTATTTAAGTACTTTTGTGACATAGATTATGAATATAAAGCCACTATATCAGCTCTGAATGGGACTGTATATAAACCTTTTAAATTGTATCTTCTTTCAGATGATAGAGGAAATCTTTGCATGAATTACAGCTTCAGGCTGCCCAGAGGGAATCTGTTGCCCAGAATGTGGTTAAACAGTTTTTTAACTAATTCTGTAAGCTCTCAAACACAACTTATTTTTGAAGAGTTCTCTGTTCTTTTTTCTTCTATTCTAAATTGTAGTCTATGAGATCAAGGGTCTAAATATCTCCAGACAGCTTCCTGTTGTTGTTAAAAAAAAAAAAAAGTTTTGAGATCTGCCAAAAGTAATGTAACTCAAATTTGGTGGCAATTCTGATTTATGAGCTTTTTGTATTCACACCACAGAAGTAACTTGGGCAAAATGATCTCCCACTGGTGAATTTTATTATACATGTTTTCTATGTGTCTTCAAGGGGATAAAAATTTAAGAAGAACAGATATTATCAGCTTTTTTCATGTTAGTGTTATTCATAAAACAAAATACCGAGTAGTAAAAAACAACCAAAAAATCCATCACCACTACCACCACCAAGACAACCCAAAACCAACCAAACAAAAAACCAAACCAAAAAACGTAAAAAGCAAGGCTATTTATTTTTCTCAAGCAGTGATATTTTTCAAAAACTGGAATAATAGAACTTTAAGTGTAGGTCCAAAAATTCCCCATAAGTTACTGTGACTGTATTGATAATTATATCCTAGTTTTCATAGACTCACAGAGTCACAGAGTCACAGAATCACAGAAGACACTGAGTTGTCAGGGACCCACAAGACCATCAAGTCCTGCTCCAGTCCCTGCCCAGCCACATCCCCAAGAGTCACACCATGTGCCTGAGAGCATTGTCCAAACGCTTCTTGAACTCTGTCAGGCTGGTGCTGTAGCCATTTCCCTGAGGTGCCCGTTCCAGTGCCCAATTTTGAAATCTTTTGTATTTTTAATGAAAAGCTTGAGTTCAGACACAATATATATTTATGATAAGTATAGCCTATAGGCTTACACATTTTTTAGAAAAGCTCTTGGCCTTGACTTGAAAATGAATGGTTATGAAAGCAGATAATGTGAGCAAAATGCCAGGTCTTTCCATTTCTTTCCTAGTTGGTAGTGAATGGCAAACTTATTTTGGAGTGAATTAGTAGCATGATGCCAATAGATTGGAATGCAAAGCCTGTTAATCATCCTTTGCAAGTCTCAAGTATTATCTGTAAAACTATTGTTGAGAATGAAAAATTATTACTCATCCACCTTTAAGTCTTCACAGCCATAGTAAATGTAAAGTCACAGTTACTTCATTTCTAGGGGAATTATTTTGTGCTTCCTGCAATTTCTTCAAAATTAATAAAGTTATAAAGAAGTCTGTATAATAATTAATTGCATGTTTTATTTCAGATTGTCCCACTAAATTCTGCCATTTCATAAATAGCAAATTAAAGAACTGGAACTGTAAGGAATTAAACAACCAACAGTATTTCTGACTCTGTACCAAGAGTTCCCTTCATTCTGTGGGAGTGAATCAGTGACTGACAACCAACAAATCTATATTGCCTGTTGAGAAATAATATAGATATTGACCATCTTGGATATGAGTTCCCTTTTCAAGGGTCAAAATAATGAGAGCAGGATGAATGGTCTCAACACCAGTAATAAGATGCCAAATTCACAGATCACTTATTGAGATAGAAGTAGTTCAACTGGAAGTAAAAATAAAAGTTATAATAGATAGTTATAATAGCCTATTTCTTGGCTAATTTTTACGGCAGTGTTTGCCAAAACATATAGTTACCTAGGATAATATTGGTTCAGCTCTGTCCCCAGTATGAGATATTGCTCCCATCAAACTCAAGTTGAGCCGAAGTCTTGTTTTCTTCATTTAATTGTAGAACCTCAATGATCAAGTGACATTCATACTACAGATAAATAAAAGTCAGTCCTGTAGACCTCAGCTTGTGTCACTGACATTTTTCTACTGTGTGATTCATTTTCAGTCTAATATGTACTGCCACCAGCTCTACACCACTATCGCTGATTAAAATGACAATCGCAGCATGTCTGTCTCTTCAATTCACTGAGCTTCAGAATGGATAATAGTGTCCAAATACTGAAAAAAGACTTGTCAGGAATTTTCATTTGGCTTCAAGGTAGCTGTTTCATTCACTTATCCCTAGTGAAAATATTAATAAAAACATAATTAATTAAAAAGGAAAAAATAAAGGCTAACTGTTTTCAGCTGAAAATTAAGAATATTTACTCTAAGTTTAGTTTAAAAGAGTTGTGCACTGTTAATGCCATGACTATATCCTTCTGTCAGATGACACATTCCAAAATATATCACAGCATTTTCCCCTGGCTGAGACAGTATTCTTAATACATTCTGCCATAGTATACAATTCAGAGAAGGGAAGGAAAATCTGATACAAATACAGTTCCATAAATACTATGGACATTTCTGAAATAATTAATTTCATAATAAAAAATAACCTATATTTCCATCAGTACTTGCCATCCTTATTTAAAAATAACTAACTAACTAACTAACTAAATAAATAAATAAATGGCAATTCCAAAGAAATAAAAGATTCTGTAGTCATAATTCCCTGAAAAGAAACCATTTCCCACAGTAATTTTTTTACCACACAGAGATGTACCATTCTGTTCTTATGTTTTTTGGTGATTCAAAATATAACAGATATACATGTCCATTTTCACTAATTTTATAAACTGAATTTCCATCGTAAAAGATCTTGTATAAGTGTACTCACTATTTTCTATTTTAAATGTGTTATTTTCTTGAAAAATATAAGTAAAGGTAGCAGAAATATTACCATAAGTGCCAATTGCAGAAATCATAAGCAATCTAGGCTATCATGGAAGTGACCTATTGATCAACCAGCCATAAACTTAAATCATTTTACACCACTTAACAATAACAAAAACATCATCAGAATTAAGGATTGTCCCAACTGATTGTGAAACAACATGAAAGACATGAAGACTTCATTTTTCAATGCAGCATTTCATTGCAACACATAATCATCCATTCTGTAGCAGATAAGAAAAAGAAATAATTTAGTTAATGTGCAGAAAGGACAGGAGTGTTAGGATCAGAGAATTGTAATTTTGCCATCTATGCTTGTTGTTCGTTCAATACCCACTTTAAAGGAGGATTCCCCTGGTATTTCATGCTCATCATGCAATTACTGCACCTGGCAAATGGATATGAAAAAGAGAATTCCATGCCCATTGTGATTATGTTTCGTAGTTTGAAGCAGGATGCACACTGGGACTCTGTGACTAGGAGGAAAGTTGAGAAGCTGCTATTTCTTACAAAGGCAATATAAAAGCACCGGATGAAAAAGTCAGAGAGGCAGAAGACAGAAAAGCTCACTCATTTTTACTAACAGACTCCTAGGATTACTATAATGCTGAGATAATAGATGGAAACTATTGGGAATATGCTACAATCACAAGACCTGCTCATGAAACTCCATTAAACCTTTTGTACTTTTTTGTTGTCTATCAATAATGCAAAGTAAACTTGCTTTTCAAGTAGGATTGCCCTGAGTGCACTATTCTGCCTACTTGTCTCATTTAAACACACATCACGAAAAATCCTATGCAAAAGGGTCCGTAATCAGCATTGTCAATTTGAATAAAACTACACTGCAGTTATTTAACTGTCATGGTCAGGCTCAAATAGTGAATAAAATACATAAAGACTATTTTGGAAGGAAAATAATTAATAAAATATTGCAGAGTTATGTTTAGTTCTTGATGTATTTAGTGGTGTCAAAATAAGATCTAATAGAAAGTGTACAATAGCTTATCTTCTGACAACTTTGAAAAAGAAGATACTAATAAAGAATTTAAAATAATTATCTTCATTTGAGTTACAGCTGACCACAAAACATCTCCTTATAAATTGTATGCAGTTTTAGCTTCATGCACAAGACAACATTTGAATTACTGAGATTTTCCTGTGAAAACTCTAACCACAAGATACTTTTTGCCTCTTTCTGGCCAAAGAAATCTGACTTGTCTTTTGCATGTTGGCTGAGATCACAATAAATGAGCTTGTCATTCTCAGCCCTTCAGAAGAGACTGTTGTTTCATCATTCAGGCAGTTTGGGCAATGAATAGGGAATTAATCCATAACCTTGCTTTTTTTTTTTTTTTCTGGGAGAATTCTCTAATGCTCAGATTTTGCGCAGAACTAACTTCATCATTTCTGTAGTAATTTTCTATGCTTATGTGGAATCCACACAAGTGTAAGTTCTGGGCTCTCTTAGGGCCTGAAAACCTTATGATAAGACATGTTTGATGAAGAGTGGTTAATTCCAACTGATAGAGAGTCCTGTTTTAGAGTATTAAAGATTAAAAATGTCATTTTCAAAAAAAAGGAAAACTTGTTGAATCATGTAATTGTCTAAAAAGCAGAACTTTTTTTTTTTCTTTTGGACAGTAATTGTAAGGCAGTTAGTAGAGAAGAGTATAAAAGTCAGATGCATTGAAGAATTCCTCTTCTTTTTACAAAAAAGTGCCAGAGGCCCAGGGTAAACCACAGATAACGGGGTAGGATCACCACTAAGGTCAGTTACAATCTTTAGGCTTCAGGTCTCTGTTTTCAGGTGGGTTAAAACTAGAATATGACCTTAGCAAGCATGGGCACAAAGACAACCCTTTCCTAGTGCTGATAAAAGAGCATCCTTATTTCTAAGGGATCATGAGAGATGAACAATTCCGTGAGGGGACAGTGGGTTGGACGTAACAGCGCGTGGGAAGTGAGAAGATCCAAAACTCCCTAGAGTGTTACTTTTGCACTACTTTTGTTTGTTTTTCAGAACTAACTGACTGTTTTTGGAACACATCAGCTGGTTTCAGGTCCAGAATTCCCAGTATTTTGCAAAATCTCCAGCTTGGAAGACTTCATAAATATTGGGCCTGATCCCTTTCTCATTACATCAACTTTGTTCATGGAGTCATGGCCTCTCTGAATAACACTGCCTTTTATTTATTTATTTTTTTTTTACAAGAGTGGGATAGAGGAGGTTCAGGCTCTTATTTCAGATAAAAACCTTGACTTCTGGCTAACACCAGAATTGCTACATTTTGGATGCTTCTCCCATTGATAGAAGAAGTTGATTGTTATTTTAAGTGGTACTTTGCAAACTTGTTTTTTTTCTACTAACCTCTCCACTCTTAATACTTTTTGCGTACTGAGGCTGAACCAGGACAAAAGTGTGTTTCACTGGACTTTGGACTAACACTGGTCTTAATATAGCTCTTGTTCAGTTGGAAAATGACACTTTTAAATCTCTGAATTTCAAGGTGTAGGACATGGAAGGCAAGGCACTTGGAGCCAGCCTGTTCCAAAGCTCATCAAAAACACAGGAGAGAGGTTTTCACTCAGGCCTTTTTATACCCCTAATTCTAACACAAGCATAATCCCACTGATTTTTAAGGAGCTGTTGAAATGTTTAAAATTAGGTTTGTGCTTACTCAGTTGAGGCCTGTGGAGGCAGAACACATATACTGGAAGAAATTTTTCCATTAACATCAAACATTTTTTGCATCCCCCTCTCTATAAAAAGGAAAGGAAGAAAAGAATTGAGTAATGCTTAGTGTGACTTTCCTCCTGTGGTTTGCTTTGTTTTTCAGAGACATTCCAGAAATGTATTCCAGATGTTTTCAAATCCTTGTAACTTATTTTCCATACTATATATAACCTTTTCTACCATATCTGTTCTCTCTCTCCCTTTCTTTCACTGGTTACTGTCTCTATCTTTTTCTCTTAGTTATCTTAATATTTTTCTTCACTGCAAGTTCCAGATGAATTTATTTGTATTCTTTCAAAGGTCCCACTTGGAAACATCCATTATCTGTTAGAAGACATATTGTTGCACATACTAATATCTCTTGCTTTTTGAAGTTATTAACTAAATAATATTTAGTTGCATTAGCTGGATTTTTGTAATTGTAAAGGATATCAAGTTCTCGCTCTCAAAACACTAAATAGGCTTTTGAATATTAAATTGGCGCCGCATTTAGGCACACATGCTGTCTGATAAAACACAAATTACAGTCTTATCCTGTACCCACAATGTAAAGTGTGTCTAAAAAACTGTCTCTTTTGTTTAGCTCATTATAAGCCAGTTGCTTCATAATTCTTTCCATAAAGGTTGCTTCAGCATTTTTTGGCAGTTTTGTTGTTGAAAAATGCTGCTGTCATGAAACAGAAAGTGGCTGTCAAGCCCTCAGAAGGAGAAAGTAATTTTAGTGAAGCCCGGGATATTTTTCCAATCATTCAGATGAACTTGGTCAACATTCCTTTCTCTACATGAACTAAACACGTGAAAATTCACCCTTCTCCTCAGGAGCTGCTGCTTGGCAATGATGTTTATTCACTCCTTCCTGAGGTTACAGTTCTGCTCCACAGAGATGATGGGAAACTGCCACTCTCCAGTGTTATTGCTGGAAGAAAAGCGTATGGGAACGGGCCAGAGCTCCACTGGGGGTTCCAGATGCTCACTGAGAAGAAACAGATTTTTCACAGCCCTGGAGTACCTACTCAGGACTTGTTAAAACTCTCTTTATTTAGGGTGGTGATATTTTTTCTTGGTTGACTAAGTAAAAATAGCTCACAGCACTACTTACAACAATATCTGAGCTCCCTTTTTATTTAACAGGCAGAGAGCCAAACCTAATACAGTGTAAATCAGAGCAGCATTGACTTGCATCAACCAAGGATCCTGCTTATCACATTCTAACAAATACAGATGGCAAATGTTCATCATACATTTAATTTTAAAATCTTAAAAGAATAGAAGAAATCACATCATCAAGCTTTTTACTGCAGCTGAGGACTGCCTGAATCCTGAATACAGACCTAAGTAGTGCTCCAAATGATGTGGTTCACTGGTGAGTGGTACTGACTTTTAGAAAGCCAGAGGACATTTTGCCATTGTTTACAATGTGCTTATTCTGTGAGAGAGGAAAATGCTTCAGATGAGAGACGAACTTCCACTAAGCTTGAAGTTCTTTGGGATTTGGGATTTAATTATTATTAGCTATTTTATCGCAATCGCTCATGGAGGGCTCATCTGAGATCAGGAATCCACTGGGGTAGTTCTTGCACATACATGGAGCCTCAGCTCCTAAAATCTCCAAATGACTTAAAAAAATACCCAACACAAAAACAAACAGAAATAAAAAAGCAACAAAACTCAAATCAAAAGCACAGAGAAATATTTTCCCCATTTTACAGGTGAAAAACTCAGATAAAGTTATTTGCCAAAGCCTAAGAGAAGACTGCGGGGAGCTCTTTAATCACAAAACCTCCTTTATCTTCTAATTTAACCCCATGAATTTTTGCAATCCAGAAGGGAATGCTTCATTATAAAATGAATCAATCCTGAGCAGTTTCAAAATAGAATAGCTTTGCCATGACTGGTCAAAGGCATAGTAAATAAGACTCTGTAAGGAATAGTACACCACTCTGGAAGTGTGCCACCATTATGAGTTTTCTTCTGAAATAAAGAAACAAGTTGCCTTTGTTCTAGGATTGAAATGTTCAAATATCAGAGCCAACATTTGTAATGTTTGGAAGGAGAGGGGGAAAAGGGAAGAAGAGCTTTATTTTGCAAATTCCGTTCAAATTGAGAGTTCCAGAAAACAGCAAAAAAAAAAAAAAAAAGAAGAGTGTTTAGGTGGTAGGCAGGACATACCATGAATAACAATGTATCCTGTGGATATTTACTATCAAATCATGTTTAACTGAAAGTGGGAGTCACCACAGCAAGCAATTCCCATCCGATTTCTTAACATGTAAATCAGGAGCACAGAAAGGCCATTTATGGGAGTCTCAGAGAGACAATGGCTTTCCCCGGTGCCAAGTGGTGACATCACACCTCACAAAGGAGAAGGAAGAGGGCTGTAAGTGCAGGGTGCCTTGCCAAGAGCTTTGTTTTGTTTCCACAGAAGAAGAAAAAAAAATGGCAAACAAAAAAAGAAAAAAAAAAGAAAGCAGCAATTTTTCTCAAGAATATAACATTACAGACAGAAAAAACACAAACTTTCAAACAAGTTGACATGTAACTCATGGAATGTACTTTGCAGCTCTTACGGTGATTTCAATAACACTTGTGAAAAATCAAAACTAATTTTGCATTTACACTATCCAAACAAAATGAAAGCTAACACAAACACATGCACACTCACCCATGCACCAACATACCCTCAGAGATGAACCCAAGAAATGCCCTCTGTGAGCTGTGGTGCTGACTGTTTCCCAGCTGTAATGCCAACTCCAACTGTATTTTGTAAACTAAACTCTGAAACATTAATCCTCTTGAAGTAATGAGGAAATACATGAAAAGTTTGGTATTTATGTCTTTTAAGGAAGCCAGAATTTTTAGTTCAATGTATAAAGCTCAAGATCTTGAAGAAATTATGTATTTACAGCATCTATCTTCTAAGTAGATTTGGGTCTTAATAGCTTTTAATGTCAGGAATCTCAAACAAGTGATTCTTTTTTCTTTCTTTCTGCTTCTTACAAATAGTATAAATATATTCCACCATTGGAACAGAAAAGAAAGAACTGGAAAGTTTCAAGTCTTCTGATTCATACAAATAAGGTAAAAAAAGGGTTATTGTTGAATTTACAGGAGCCAGCACTTCTTTTCTGTTCTGTGGTGACTTATCCAATATTTTAATATATTAGGGAATCTCACAGCAATGACTTCCTGTGCCACACATGTGACATTCTAATTCCTAAAAGTGTGGACTGTTGCAACAGACAGTATATTGTGCTGATACCTAAGAGCTTTGCTAAGGAAAAAACACATATGCTTTTCCTAAAAATATACATTTGGTACCACGTGGTTTTAAAAAGCCTGATTCCGTTTCCGATTTGTATAGTGCTGGCAATACAGATGTAGCAAGGCCCTCTTTTTTCCCAAACATTAAAGCATAATAAAGATCTTTGCTGAGATTCCATTCCCAGATAGAGCAAAGATGAAATTAAACACACACAGAAGTGTATAAGAATGTTTGCCAAGCGATTTTTTTTATGATTTAAAAAACAAACAAAAAAACCAACAACAAAGAAAAACAACAACAAAAAAACCCTACCAACCAAAAAAAATCAAACAAACATCAAAACTACCCTATACTTTATATACATACTTATTATTTTGTTTGTGTGCTGTTCATTTCACAGTTAAGGTCAAGAAACCCTGTGAGATAGATGGAGAACTGAGCCTTTTAAAGGCTTTTGTAAAAGACAACTTTTGTTCAAAGCTTCCTCTGGTTAAAGAAAGTTGATATTGAGGAAGTGATCCAAAATTGCACTTAATGAGCAAAAGTGCAACTCTGGTGGAACTTGTATATCTTCATTTGTTAGAGAGACACATCCAAAATCATCCTTCCAAATCCACTTTAGGGCCTGAGAGACTATCACTGTTCGCACGTCCACAGGTGCCTCCATTTCTGCTACTACTTTCCCACATAATTCCTAATGACTTGATGAGGTAGGATAGAATGATATTCCTGAATCACTGATTTGGTGGATGTGCTTAATACATGCCTAAAATGCAAAGACTCCTCCAAGTTTAAGTCAGAGAACCTGAGAAGAAGAGTGTGCTACCTACTTAAATGGACTTCGGTCTGCAAGTTAAAGCACATGGCATCTGCAATATCTGAACTTCTAATGACTCAGTAGAAAAGAGTGTTAAACAAAAGCCTTGTCAAGAAATTTAAAATCAAGCTCAGAGCTGTATTTAAAAATGTTAAATTAGGGAGGAGCACCATTGAATCTGGAACTGAGACCTGTTGGTGTTTTATTTAGTCTCAACCTGCAGGTAAGCCAAAAGTCTTAGAAACTGATGGTACACCTTCTGGAGACTTTTACATTTATGAAAAGGCAAAATAAGCAACGTAAAATGAGGGGGAGGAGTACACCATGCAGGGGAAATAGCGAAAAGCATGTGTCCAGTGGAGAACAGTATATTTTAAACTACAGTGGTATCTCTAAGATGTCTCCAGTCACATGAGAGTATCACTTCAGACATACACAATGAACAGAAGAGTGGCAGCCTTCTCCACATCTCGAAGAAAAGAGAGATAAGCAAAATTTCTGTGTTTGAGTTATTTTGTTGTGCCTCAGGTTTTTCCCCCCCATGAAGGCCTCAGACAGCAACTACAGCAGATTGAGATGGCTGAGCATCAGAGCGTGATACAACCAGAACCAATGGATTTGTCATTGTCTGATAACAGTACTCTCAACAGAAGACAGGCCTATAAAATAGCACTGGGAACCTTTACAGTATGTATACAGAGCAGATAAATTAGTGAGAAATATTTATGTGTTTATGTGTACAAAATCTTTTCTCTCTTTTTATAGTTTATTGCTACTATTATTATTATTATTAACTGATGAGGAAAGATGTAGGCAGCTGTACCTTTAACAGATTCTGGGAAAAAGCATTTGATACTGGTTGTTATGACAAGTGGAGATCCATGTCATGCAACGCAGAGCAGCTAAAATTTAAACATTAAATATAATGAACCCCTGTCAGGTTCCTTGGCTGTGAATGATTTCTGAATAACAAAAATGTGGTGATATAATTTCAGATTTGAACTTGCCATGATATCTCAAGTTCACATGTATCTTCCTCCACCGTCTCTATTCATGAAGAAACCAACATTTTTGGAAACAAGGCTCATGGGTGACTGAAAGATTTA
This sequence comes from Rhagologus leucostigma, assembly GCA_013397725.1. Lineage (NCBI taxonomy): Eukaryota > Metazoa > Chordata > Aves > Passeriformes > Rhagologus > Rhagologus leucostigma. The sequence goes on along the minus strand of VZTD01001192.1, from coordinate 417,011 downwards.
AATCAAAATTTGAGTATACATTTCAGAGTCTGTGTATATACAAAACCATTCTCACTTGAGAACTTTGTAAAATGTGAACATCAAGATACGTAGCACTGCGCACTGTCAAGGTAAACAACATTTGCATCCTGTACATCCCAATATCTCCCTAACATGGAATATTTATAATATTTACCATTTGGGTTTAAATTTCTCTAGGGGTAGTGTTTTCACTCCATTTATCCTTCCCTATGTTTTATCTTTAAATAGTAATACTATTTCTGTATGAAACCTCTGTGGAAATGATGAAACTGAAATTGCTTTATCTGAATGTTAACTATATTGGATATTGATTTCATAGTTACCCTTCAATATAAAGCACATAAAGGTTCATCTCTAAATTCAGTGAGCATAAATAGGGTCAAACACCTCACTGAATTTCTCTGAGGAGGGTCAAATCCCAAATGTTTCTTAGCACCAGTTTTGCCATTCATTGTACTACTTCCATTTATAGTAAGATGAATTGAAATTAATTCTTCTTTTTATTTTGTTAATAATATGTGTTACAAATCTTAATGCATTTTCTGTCAAATAAAGAAAAAACATGATGTTCAAAATTTAGACATAGCAGAGTTATTTGTTTGGAAACTTTGTAGGAGGACAGTAGAAATGGAGACAGTTGAACTGCCACAAAGTCATTGTAATTTGAGATTTTCCTGGACATTAGTTAGAAAAGGTGCAAACAGGATCCAGTATTCTGTAAACTTAGAAGCTGTATTTTAAAGACTCCTGTGACATAGCTCAGTGATTTAACGTAGTTAAATTAAGGTAGTAAATTAAAGCAGACACAAAAGGGTAGAACAGGGAATATTAAAAATTTACATCATCTTGGAGTATTTATCCACACACAGTGTGTTTTCAGTAACTTTAAATAACTACTTTGGCAGTTATACTTTTCCTGCTGAGTATGAGGTATTTGAAACTCATTTACTGAAAGTTGTGTTTTGTGGATTTCCATAGATAACAAGCATAATTCTAAGTTACTAAAAATACCACCAACTGGCTGTCGTGTGAGTTTCTGAAAAGCTGCAATAAATGTCTCTTATCTATTTTCATATGAACTTTGGGCTGCACATTATTTTTGTCTCTGTGACCTCACTAATTCTCCCTGTCCAGAATTTAATAGGTGGTGACTCTGAACATCCCCAGGGGTTCCAAGTTTGCATGAAAGAAAACTCGCTGACACTGCTGCCTGATGGCTGCCATGCTCTCCCTTTGGTGGGTGCTACACTGCAGCACTCTCTCAAATATTGCCCATTACAGTATAAACAGATAATGTGCTGCACACTGATGGAGATGGTCAGCAACTCATCATATCAGGTGTGTGAAGAAATATATAGGTAACTGAAGAACAATTTACACCGGGCTGAAAATGCAGCATTTTATATCTGTTCATTTTTTTAGAACCTATTTTATTACATAGGCTTCACCACATAGTGTATAGAGCATCATTACTCATGTTTCAATGGCAAAGAAATGACAAAGAAATAAGCTCGGGAAAAAATTATCAAAGTCACCCAGAAAACTAAAGAAAGTCTGGAAATGACGCTCACAATTTCAGTCTTTTCCTCAGCACAGTATTGACCAGACCAGTAAGTTTGGTAAATGGATATGGTAAATTCCATGTGAAATCTGAACCCCAGCTACATTTTCCTAAACCTTGCCACTGCTGCAAGCATCAAATTTTTTTTCAAAGGGATCGTGTATTTCTCATTCCATTCCCTGAGGCACTTTCCTGAACATCGAGTTGCATGGGAACAACACTATAATTCCCCTTAGATGGTGACATGTGGTTACAGAAAGATCTGGTGCCTGGTACCATAGTCCCCCTTGACCAAAATAAAGATGAAATGGATAGGTCAGTGCTAAACCATATTACCTTTTTCTGCTTCTACAGCAGTCTTTTGGCTGCCATGATTCCTCACAGAAATGAGCAAAGTCAAGCTTAATTAGTACCTCCAAAAACACCGTATTACATATGTGACACAGCACAACCACATAGTGACTGCTCCTGGCCTATAATCCTTTCCCAAATGAACTCTCCCGGCCAAAGGAGACAAAGACCCGTAGCATACTATTCTGGTTAAATCAAATTGTACTGCTAGTCCATTTCTACCAGTGAAGAAAAAAGTTATCGTTTCAACAAGCCTGAGTTTAATATCTTTCCTGAAGGGTAAATATATATTAATACATGTCTCTCAAAGAATGAAATGAGTAAATTAACCCCAAGCATTGATGAGATCTGCTACAGGTAGTGAACCAAGTTACTCAAAAGCTCTTTGAGAAGCCTTTTCTAATTTCCTGTCATTTTAAAAGAAATAAAAGTCTATGCTCTGTATTGTTTTTTTCTTTAGGTAAACACATTTTTATTCTGCCATAAAGAAATCTCCTCCTGCCATTTTTCCCTGCTGTGAACAGCAGCCTATCAAAAAAATAAAACCTTAAAGGTCACACTGGAAGCAAGACATATATTATAGTTTCAGATACAAGTCTCAAAGACCTGAGAAATACTTCATTCAGATTTATAAAAGCTACAACACAAAGAAAGGAACTTCAATTTGTTGATATTAAATCTGTCTTCAACCTTTCAAATAATTATTTGAAATAAAGGATTCCTCTTGCAATTTTAACTACACAGTATGCCTAGATTAAACCAATTGAGTTTTACCAATATAGAGACTGCTTGCACTTTCAAATGTGGAAGAAGATTTTATAAACCACTTTTAAAAAAGGAAAAAAAATTCCACTTGGTAAAATACAGAGTTTTTATTTCCCTGTGCTTTATCAGTAGATATGGTCTCTGAGTCTCTGAGGCACAGTAATTTTTTCTTTTAGCAGTTTATTTTGCATAGATGAAGTGACTACACAGATCTACGGGTGAATATACATGTTTTTCACTCAGAAGTAGTTGTGACTTGTGTAGTTTACTAAATTAACAGTGAAGCAACCAGCTCAGAAATGTGACAGCCTCCAGCCCAGGGGACAGAATGTCTTCACTTCTGAGCCCATTTTGCCCAGAAGGTAAGGGTGGCACCCTGCATTGTTTTCTTTCATTGCAGAAGCACCCAGGCCACAGTGAATTTCAGGCTTCTACCCTGGTTGGAACTGGTGTGATATTCTCCCACAGAAAGAGGTGGGAACTCCTAAAGAGTACGAATAATAGCACAGTTGAAGCACTAGCAAGTATTTTTGGCCATGATGTTAAAGAACAAGATCTGCTGAACAATGGATCACTTTCACATTCATCCCATTTCTCTTATCTGGGGTGCCTTTCTTCTCCTGGCATGAAAGGGTTTCCATGGAGTTGGTGTTCATGGTGGAAATCAAACACAATGGCCTTTTCAAATCCTGTTCTACCTTAAATGTCCACACAGGTGGCATTACTACACTGATGCTGGCAACAAGAGGGAGGGGATCAGACTCTGAAGGGATCAACAAGAATAAACAGAGAACAGGAGTTCTGTGCAAGAGTGAGTGAAGTACTGAGTATCAGAGCACTTATTTAACTTTCCTTGACTTCAATCCTCAGCTGCAGGTTTTAATTTTATTGTCCATGGTAAGTTCATTTCAAGTACATAAAAAATGCTCTAATAGAAAAGGATCATAAATGTAAAAGAGAGAGGAAGCAATCAATATATGTATAATTATCATTATTATATATGGATAAAATTATATATAAATATATGTGTAATTACATATATACATAAAATAAGAAGCCTTTCTCGTATCAATAATGTTGGTAAAACATAACAAAAGGATATGGGATTCCTCAGCCCAGTGGTTAGCAAACCTAATTTAAAACAGGTTTCATTATGTTCCTAGGAGTGCTGCAGGCTGTAGAACTCCCTATGCCTACTCTGGTTTCAGAAGGCTTAGACAAATGGTGACATACACATGGCCAAAACCTGGAACATGGGATGAGATTAAAAACCTCTTGGCACTTCTCTTTTTATGTCTTACTATCTACCTTCATGTCAGGAATATTTGATTCAGGTCTTTGGAAGAAGAATTTCCTGAAAAATTTTCCAGTTATTCCAATTTGTCCCTGGTGAGTCTCAGCCTAGCACGTTTTATCTGACTTGGATTAGCGAACTGGTGACTATGGGTGTCTCTGCACCGGCTTTTCAATTCAGACTTGGTGCAGACTTGTTGAAGTAAATCTCCATCATCTCCTCCAGTCTCACTTTGGTACACTTAGATATGTCTGAAGTAATTTATTTTATAGAGCTACATCAGCTGGACAGAAAATGTAACAGTTCCAAGTGGAAGAGGCAGGGAGGGGGATGGAGAAGTGAAATTCAACTAGCAAAATGCCTTCAAAGTAATAAACCTTCCTCACTGAGCTATAAAAATGTCCTCTTCAATGTCCAACAGCACATACCACGAGACTGGGAATATATGAATAATGTATCCTTTCATGCAAAAGGACTACATAAGATTCTTGGAAATAGACTTTGTCAACAAGCTTCATAGGGATAGGCAAAGGTACGATTTGCCTCCATTCTCTATTCCTGACAATGTTTTGCGCACAGCTTCTCCCCCACTACCCAGGGATTAAAGCCAGAGAAAACAGAAAGAAATGCAGAAAGATAAGAAAAACCACTGACTTTGATACTTCCTGAGTGTTCTTTTCCTTCATGTGTTTGGGAAAATCGAGTGCCACAAAAAAAAGATGATGAATTAAAAAACCCAACAGTAAAAACAGTAGATGAAAGACTTCTTGATCTTCTTCACTCAAACTTCTGTGTGAAAAATAATGTTTCATCTCCCTCTACTTAATAAAAAGACAGAGTAAGCAAAACACTGTCCCTGAAGTAAAACTCTCCTTTACAGTATGTTTTATAATGCTTCATCAAGTGTGGTCTCAGAAAATGGACACTGTATCCAGAGCTAAGCAATTTCTTGCCTTTCTTGTCTGTACCTAATATATTTAGCATGGAACTGTTGATGGCCGTGTCTAAACCTTATCTACTCATCACATCATCAAGAATTGATATAGTGGCACATTAAAGCTACACTGCCATCACCCAAAGAAAAAATAAAGAAGTCCTGCAGAGATAGAAAGGCAGGGCTTTTCCTTCCTGGAAAAGGAAGAGGTGCCACCTGAAGCTTTAGCAAGAATCTAGTCTCATGCTACTTGTTCATAAAAAGAAACCTATTCCCATGGTGGAAGGAGAACTCCACAATCTCTGCATTTTAAATCTCTTCTCTACAAAGTAAAGATGAACATGTAAGGAAAAAAAAATCTTCAGAGAAAGGATCTCTGCCAGCTGGCAGTGACACATCAAACTTGAGACTTTCAGAAGTCTTTCAGAAGTTATTAAAAACAACAAGAAAAGGAAACTGCTCATTTTAGATTCTCCTATTTGTTAAGGTGGCGTTTAGAGGCTGAGCTGGGTGTGAATTGCCGCAGTTGAGGTCATTCTATTTCCAGGGCAGTCTTTTTCAAACAAAGTAGTTCTTGAAAGTGTAAACTGGTTTTTCTCACCTTGGTGGGATATTAGCTAGGAACTCCTATCGTGCTCAGTCCGGAGTCAACATTGTTAGCTGTATTTTTCTCATCTCAGAAAAATAAAGGGCTTTTGGTTTCCTGTGAAAAAGCATAGCTGTGGAAGAGGGACTACCATGTTAGAAAACCTTCTCAATCTCCCCTGGATAGCACCTCATATTTACAGTGCCATCAAGAGACAAGTTTGTGAAGGCCAGGGTTTGGAAAAGCACTCTTTTGTTTGGTTGGATTTTGGAATCCTTTATTTTCCCAACCAATTTAACCTTGAGGCACTGTTTAAAGGATAATACACATTTGTCTCTTTCCTAAGCCAAATGAATATTCACAACTGGAAACAAAAGAACATGGAGGATTAACTCAGAAACAGCCTTTTAAATGATGAATGATGAAGAAATAAGGAAGGATAAGAATAGCTATGAATGAGCTGCTCAGCTTCACAATGTAATTGAGAAGTGTTTAAACTAGTCAGAGATCTACTGCCACAGTTTTTAAAAGGTGAGGTTTTAAAAGATAGGACAGAAAACTACAGATGTATCTTTGGGCTGTTTAAGGAGAGTAACAGTGGAAACTGGTATTCTTGGGAACTGGGAACAAACACAGTATATTACCTTTCCCATAAAATGTCAAACTCACTGGAGGCCAAGAGGTATACCAGTTTATCCATGGTGTAAAGTCAGAGTCTATGGAGTAGTATTAAAAATTAATATAGCCCATTTCCATGCTATGTGTTTGATTTGTAGGTGGGCAGTACAGTTTAACATATGTTTAATCTGATTGAAAATGTAAATGGCTCCAAGAATGACAGTCAGAGAAACTCCAGGGGCAGCAGTTGGCACTTATATGGTTTTGCTGTAGAATCATAAAACCAAATAATCATAGCTTAGTTATAAAATTCTGCATGATCTGAAACAAGTCATTCATCCTGTTTCACTGTTGATTTCTCCATCTGTGCAAGGGAAATCATGACACACAAAGAGAGTGGTGAGACTGGACCACTTCAGCTTGAAACTGTAAAATGAAATCCCTTGAGAAAAATTAATTTATTGCACTAAGCTTACTATATTTAAGTACTATTTGTATTCAAGTATATAAGGTATTTTTTATTTAGATATTATGATGCTGCAAGTCAATCTGCTCTGAAGTCTATTTAGATAAGCATGGAATATGCCCATGGTGTTCCTTTAAACTTTAGTAGTTACTTGCACATAACCCACCTGCAGAAGTGTTTCCACCTCATGCCACCTATCAGCGGGAACCTGCTGCGTGACAGGGTTATTTGCCTTTCTTCTTACAAATGTGTGGCATGACTGACTGCACTCTAACAGCATTATTGTCACCCTGTTTTGAAGCTCTTGATATGATCGTTGGACATATTGTTTCAGCCTTCATAAATAGAAGGAAGAGAGGGAAGATGAGAGCCGTGGGGGCTGTATTTACCCTGTATAATGGAGCAAACTGTGGATATTCTTTAACTGGTACTGGCTAAGGCCGCCCTGACACTGGAATATAATTATGTTAACATGGAATGGATTTTGTGCTAGTAAAACACCTTTTCCTGGAGTTCTCTCAGGCCTTGTGACAGGCTCTGGGCTGCAGCACTGCAGCAAGAGTGACCTGCTGAGTGCAAAGTCTCCATCACTCAATGCTGCAGCAATCCAGGCACAGCACAACCAGAGATGGGATTTCTCCCTTCTGCATTTTGGATGGTGTCCTCAAAATGCAGTCGGGAAGGGGCATGGCAGTGTCATACACAAGTACCATGACAATGTCAGACAGTGTAGCAGTCTGAACAAGCCTGAAAAACCCACCAAAAGGTTATTATTTTGTGCAGTTCTGGAAATGCTGAAGCACAGCCTTCAGACCAACGCAGTTATGTTCAGTTGCCTGGTGCAATGCATGTTCCAGGCCAGAACCCCTTCTCTGCCTTCCCTGCAGCACCGAGCGAGACCTCAGATCCTGACTGAGCTGTTACACAGATACAGAAGTGAAGCTGCTGGTGTCACATCTTGTCCTATTTGCTGAAAAATTCCAGTGGTTGCAGTGCTATCAGTCATCCCAAACTCAGCACAGATTAAGGACTCCTTAATGCTCTTTGATTACTCTGTGTGTTCCCACATAAGACATGACACCCAGCATGTGACTGTTCTGGTTTTCCATTAATTTTCGTTTTTCCTTCCAGATCTGTCTGTGAAATTAAGAATATGTAGAAAACTGAAGCTTTCCTGCCTTCTCTAGAAGATATTTTCATTATTCTTTAAAGTATAAAGAGAGTAGAGATCTACAAAAACCAACAGTTTTATAATATTCTGATTTTATTACTCTTGTTTTATTGCACTCGCTTAAGTTCGAACTAGTTAAAGTTACTGTTAATCTCTTACTGTCTGAGAGTCTTTTTAATCCTAAAGGTTTCTTGCAGAATAAGGAAGGAGTTCAAGTCCAGTATAAATAAAAGTTTTAGTTGAGTGACTTTCAGGAATCATATCTGTAATATCGAATGAATAAAAGTTAGAAAATATCCAGATAAAAGCTTTAAAAAAGAGTAATATCCTTTCTGGGGAATAAGATGGTTAAGATTTGAAAATTTTACTATTTATCTACCTTCTCAATTTCACCTTCACTTAATTTGTTTTTCCTGCAGTGTTCCAGAACTCTCTTTCCCATGGATGATTCATTGGGTAGATTATATAAGATTTTACTTTACAGCTCTCATAGAAAAAAAAAAAAAATAGAATACATGGCTAGGGAACAGATTGACCTTTTATATTTCCAGATTCTTCACAGATGTTTTCTTTAATGCTGTTTTATTTGCCAGCACTGTTTCCGAATTTCCTTTTTTTTTTTTTTATTTAATAGGTCCTTGCACCTGCAAATCTGAAAACACTGTAACATGGAGTGACATAGTGACAGCCTAAATCTGTGAGTAGGAAACAGGCACAAAGTCATAAAGTCACTTGCCAAATATTTCAGGGTCGTCCAGTCCTAGCAACACAATCTAGCATGTTATCTTTTGTAACGCACTGGAAAATATTTCACTTCTCTGCCAGTAGCTGTACCCTTCACCCACCTTTTGTCTAAACAATTTCTGGAATGTAGAACTGGGGTCTTTAAGTGCTAATACAGTGCTAAGTTATAATAATCACAGTGATTACACTTAATGATATAAAGGAGCTTCTTGAAGTAGCTTTTTGATACTTTTGATTACATTCATTTTCGCATATACTGGTGTTCTGCAGTTCTCCTAACAAGAATGGATCAGTCTCTTTGAACACAGGGAAAATCCTTCCCTGCTGCAGACTTCCCTTGGTGACACCTAAAGTGTGCTTTGTGCTGCAGAGATGCTCCAGTCCCTGTGAGTCTTCCTTCCCACAGGAAAAATATCTGGCTTGAAGTAGATGTAGGAGGTGGATAGGATGGGAGTCTTCTTCCAAGAGTGAGTTGTACTTCTGTATCCTACAGTTGAAACTACTGAGTAAAGTCCCCATAGCTGACCAGCCTGCCACTGAAAAAAGGAAATTAATTTCCCTATCTTCTAGTAGGTTGGACCACAAGGGTGTTAGAAACAGCAGCTGTGGATGGTATATCACTTGAGGACTTAAAATAGAAAGATTGTTAATTTTAGCAACATTTTCAAATATTTTAAATCAATATGTAGAATATCCATAGAAAATATTTTTAAATTAATATTTTCAATATTGATTGTAAGAGACACAATCAGTCAATAAAACAAAGTATAATATATGCCATCAATAAAAATAACTTAAGTTTCAGTTATGAACATTATACTCAGACAACCAGACTGACTACATGAAGTTGGCAAAAGAAAAAAAAACAAAAAACTAAGAAACAAACCAAAATTTTCCCACCGCCTTCTGCAAAATTCCAGCATACAGATTTTGTATCTACATTAACTTTTCTTGGATAGATATCTGTGAGCACACTGATGGAAATTGCAGCTAGTTTTGATGAGCTACAAAACAGATGCATAGAAGGAAAGAGGGAGGGTGAGAGATTGTGCAGAACTTCGTAAATAAATGTTTTATGCTTATTCATTAATGTTGTGCAAAGACATATGATAAATAACAATTACAGAACTATCAGTGTCTGTAAATAAAACTGTGCAAAGGAAAATAGGAGAAATTTGTTTCCTACCATCTTTATGCTTAATGAATGTCTCATCTCTCCAATATACACTTCCAGTCTTCTGTTCTGAAAGAAAAACAGCTGGATGAAATGACTCTGCCTTAAACACGGATTGGGACGTGCCTTCTAACATTCATTTTCCTTGGTCTAAGTGTCACAATTGCCTGTGAATGACAACATAGATCTGATTGACATGACAGTGTCTTAAAACTAAACAGAAGCAAATTGCTGCCCAAGGCATCAGCAGTCAAAACATTGCTGATAATTACTCTTGAAGTTAAAAATTCTTCCAGGGATACCTTTCCTATCAAGAAATTAAAATTGCATGTTATCAGACAGAAGTTTGGTTTCTGTGATTTTGTTTGGATTGAAAGACACAGAAATTGCTGCAATATTTCTCCATTTTCTGAGATGTGCACATTTTGTCTCATTTCCCTGTTCCCTCCTCTCCTACTTTTTTCTTCCTTTAGGTACAGAGACTTGTTACTAGCTCAGAGTGGAGTTTTGAGATATCTGACGGAATATTTCTGCAGCACATGAAGGAAATGCAACCAGTGGCTCCAGATGGCTAGAAAATATTTGTGGGCTGGTTTTCCCTTCTTCATCCAACATATAGAACTTACAAATTCATTGTGTTAAATGTGTTTATTTGGTCAGCTTGAGGTGTGGTTTCTCCATATGTGCTTCTTACCATGCAGAGGGATGATGGCAGAGCCACCTGAGGTTGTAGGATATCTACACCACAAGTATTGTATCCCCAGTCACCATCAGTATATCAGTGTATCAATACCCATCTGTTACACAAGTTTCTGATGCAGCAATCTGATTTGTTTCTCCTTTTTGTAGAAAAGGATATTCACACCACATTTCAAGTGTAATCAGAATTGAGGTACTGCCACATATAAAACACTTGCAAAGGACTGAACCTTTAATTACTTTTGAACCCACCGCCAGTGCTCAGACCTCCATGGCCACCAGGAACCACAGCTCCAGGGTGCCTGAACTCCAGCTCACCTTGACATCATTGTCTGGATCCAAGCTTCTAGAACACTCCTAACTCACACTCCTATTGCACACACAGCAATTCAACAGGACAATTTTAATTAAGGGGATGTAATTGTACGTTTCAGTGAAGAAAGATGAATTCAAGCACTCATGAACTTTATGCATTTGTTTATCTTCTGTCAAGCCCCCAGTGCTTTTGACCCTTGCTGGAGAGATTGCAGGACATCAGTGGAAGCAAAGACTGTTTAAAATCCTCATTGCAAAATTGCTTTAATGAGTAATCAGCAGCACGTCTTTAAGCCTGTCACACTGACCTTTCCCTGCATTCTTTCCCTTTTTTTCGCATTAACAGCATTTTTACTTAATATCTTTTTGAAAAAAAAGGCTGCAGAGAAGGATTTTAAAGCTTTCCTTTTAATTCTAACAATGAAATACACATATTTCACTTCTAAAACTTGCTGATACTATAAATCATGTGACTTTAGTGAAAAAAGATACTTTGTCAGGATGGCACCTTGACAGTGCATATGTATGAGCCTACTCTAGCGATTTCCTTGTCATGTCTGCTTAGTCCAACAGTCCAAGCAAGGTTTTCTCTTCCCTTTATTTGCATAGCTATTCCCAGTCCTAGGAGGTCAAATAGGTGACTAATTCTTGAAAAGTATTGAAAATATAAATGAATATAGATCCCAGCAGTGCCAGCTCTATCAAAACCAGAAATACCGAGGCACAGAAGACTGTTTATTCTTTTTGCTTTATTCAAAATTTATATATATTGATTTAAAATTTATTTGATTTTGAATGCATAAATGGTCTGATTTCACTGCTAGCACATATGCATCTGAAGTAAAATAAGCTAGGGATGGACAGAGGCTGAACAGAGGACTGAAAATAATAAAATGATGAAAAAATAGTAAAAATAAGTAGGGGGGAAAAAGGACAGAATTGGAAATTATGGAGATTATATACACAATTGAATTCTGACATTTTGTCTGCAATTTCTAAACAGGCTGTAACTTCCATACTTGTGATTTGTAGAAGCCTTTCAAGGAAGAATTTTGCATGGGAAAAATATATGTACAGCTGTACTGAAGTGCTTCATAAATTCATACCTTTGCTAATTGTTCTTGTTAAAAATTCAGAATAAAAAGAAAATATTTAATTTTGAAATTTTTTGGAACCAAAATGTTTTGGTTTTAATCAATACTAAATGTCCTTTGATGCCTGTACATTCATTGATTGGGTCTGTTTTTAGAGCTGCCAGCAAACAGAAAAAACCTGTTATTTATGCAGGTCTAATTATAGAAAATGCATATGCAATTGAGAAAACCATGCATGCTTAAGACAATTATTTGTGTTTGGACTTCTTCAAGCACTTTTCTGAGGACTGTCTTTTTAGATGTGTATGATTTTATTCCAGAATATTTTTTTTGCTCTTGTTTGAGTACTGTTCTAATATTATCACACATTTTTGAGCAGAGCAGAAAGCAAATTTAGTGTAAAACTGTGAATTAGCTATTTCAATAAACCTTAACCTTAGTTAGAGTTGTTTGCAAAACCATTCTGTGATTTTTCTATTCTCATGTTCCATCTTACAGGATCAAATGGACATAAATAGAAATATGTAAATTCCTCCCAGTTGTGAGGAGGGAATATAACACAATCTGAAGGTGGGCTTGTGGGCACTGAAGCTTGTGCAGCTACTTACTTATATTTAAGCTTATGTGTTATTTTTGCTCTATATATTTATTGACATCAATACATGTCTTTCTTTCTTTAGAAGAATTTGAATTAGGAGTTAGGGGCAAGTGGAAGTCATCAGGAATTATTTTCCTTCACCAAACCAGCTTTTGCATGGTCTTCTTGCCCAAGTGCTCATTAATACCAATTTATCACAATAAATTTTTCATTAATACCTATTTCTCTTCTTACATGTTTACCACATAAACACTTAGTCCTCTCAGTTTGGGCTATGCCAAATTTCCAGTGAGAGATTTCAGGTTTCTTTGGTTCTAAATCTTGTAAAAGGCCTTGGGCTGTCGGCTGCCTTTGAAAACTTCTACTTCAGAGTTCTTCTTCTCACTGTTTTACAACCAGACAGTCACCTCCTGGCCCCTCATGCATTTGGATTATTTGGTGAGTTTGCAACTGTTCAGTGGTTCCAGTGAGTGCTCTGAGCCCTCCCTGCAACAAGAGGTTGATGGTGGTGAGGATGGATGCGAGGCAGGGCTGGGCTCTGATAAACAGCTCCCAGAAGGCTGTTAAGTAGCATTCTGCCTGCAGGCTCATTTATTTTGCATCTCTCTCTGTGAAGCTGCATTACAGCACCTCTTTCAAAGTATGGTCTGTGAAGGACAGCAAGTGCATCAACTAGAAAAATGCAGGAGCTAAAAGCTTGCAGTTCACATCAACCTGAGGGCAAAAGTTACGCAAAGGATTTCTGCAGGGCATCCACAGTGAGGCAACACATCACTTAACAGCAGCAGCCTTTCCTCCAAATCTTCACGGGGATCAAGTGGGAGGTTTAACTATTACAAACATTTCTGGTGTACATTTCAAAATCTCAATCACAGGTGATTATCTAAAGATATCCTCATTTACTCTTCACAGGAACACTTTCCAGCAGTCAGTTTCCCGGATCTGCCTCTGCAAACATGGCTGCAGCACAGCTTAGGTAACACTTTTCCTTCTGACAAGAGATGTGTGAACACAGGCGAGAATTTTCATAGGCTACTTGCTTAAAGATTTATAACACAATCTCAATGCAGACATCAGACTACTCATTAAAGTGTAACTGTGAGAGGGTGTAGTGGTTTTGTTCGCATTTTTTACCTCCTGTGAGATAAGAATTAGGAGGAATGCAAAGCAGGCTCCAAACTTTAAAGAACATAAAGAAGTTTATTACTAACAGAATTGAAAGCAAAAAGAAATAATAAGGAATTAAAACAAAACCCCCTTTTTCCTCCAGCACCTCCCCTTTTTACCCAACTCGCACAAGGGATAACAAACTACAATTTTGGTCAGTATTACAGTTCTTAAAAGTCTCTCCACTATCTAAGAAAAAAAGGTTTTATTTTGCTTCATGTGGTTTCCANCACAAAATCTCTAAAAGTCTCTTGTAGCTCCGAGGTGACCTGGCATGGTCACGTTTCTTTATCCCACAGGCTGCACACAAAATTCTCATCCCCCCATGTCTGTAAGTGGATTAAAGAGAAAAGGACAGTTTGTGATATTACAGTTTTTACCACGGCCTGCAAAAAGTATTTTTAAGCTTTCCTCTGGGTGCGACTCCGCCCTCTTTTCCCATGGCCATCTTCAGCTCCGTCTCCTGTGACTTACTTTCTCTTTCCCTCTGACCTTGAAGTCGCTATGATTTTCTTCAGGCTTCATGTTGGAGAAAAAGCCTCTTTCTCTTTATGCATCTGGCTCCTCTGCTCGACTCTAGCTATGCTGGTCGCAGGAAGCTCTATCGGCTCCTGCCGGATCTGCGCAGGGCCACGTGAGGGGGAAGGGAGGCTCTCCAGTCCTTAGGAGCCATGCCGGGTGGTATCGGCTACGCAGCAGCTTAATGGTTGTTTCTTAGCTGCCTGCGGCTCTGAGGGGGTTCTCCCACAGCTACCCAGGGCCCGGGGCTGCTCCAAGAGACGGAGCCTGGAGCCCATTTCCCCCCTCTGCCGCGGGAGGCTCGAACATCAAGAGGAAGTTCCCGTGTCTCCACGCCATTTAAATATGTAAATTTCGAGAAGTGTTATTGGTCTAAACAACTGTCCATCAACTCAGGTTCAAACCACCGCAGAGAGAGGAGTCAAGGGACAAAGAGAGTATGAATAAATTGCAAACATAGAATTGTGAAAAAAAGGTTTTAATTCTGAAATAAGGATTTACTGAATTTTTTCACTATCAAATAAAATTAATTAAAGTCAGAGCAGTCAGTACTTTCCATGCAAAGGATCCAGGATATCTGGTCTGTGATGGTGAAGATGCCAGTCCATGTGCCTTTGCGTGACACATCTCATTGGTCATCTGTGAGGAATTTCAAACTTGCTTGGTTTAAATTTTAACATTACAATGAATTCTGTCAGGGAAGAAGATGACAGAGTATACAATCATTCACACTATCTCTATTTTCAAAATTTTATTTTTAAAATTGTTTAATTCACCTTATTGGTCGCAAACCTTATTCAAATTTTCTGAGGTGAATCCCCGCCTTTCTCTTCTCAGATGACAGTCAAAGCATGAACAGACAGGAATGGGCTGTGAGGTGCCTTGTATATATTCCACTGGTTGAATCAGGATTTCTAAAATCATTTTTATCCTCTATTTTCCACTTTTATCTGAAGAGTATATCCCTCTTTTGCAGCTTGTCAAGGTGCAAATATGGAAGACCTGCCATGATTTTATGTTAACTGTAATGGAAAATCTGTTTATTGAATGATACCTTCAGGACATAATTTTTCCAACCTAAAGCCTGAGTTATGTAAAGGTGCTACTAAATACTTCTAATGAGCACAAGCCACCTGCATTAGCTGTGGATTAGTGGATGAACAGGATGCCCAAAACACAACTGAAGTGAGGCCATGATGAAGCTCTGTGGCCACTTAAGAGTATCTCAGATGTGTGGGGATATCAACTTCCGTGAGAAAAGCACAGATGAGCAGCACTGGAGATAACTCTTTAATCCACACTGGAGCATTCCTGGCTATGCCATTTATCAGAGAACAAACTGTAAATGTGAAACAATTATTTAGCAAACAGAAACATCTCCGTGAATTATGCTTTTCGTCATTTCTTCAATTTACAGTAAATAATGTTCAATCAGATTAAATCAGAGTGAAAAGTCGTAATACTGGGATAAAATTAAGTACTTCTGGTAGATGAATAAATTTGTTATGGTTTGTTGTGTCTTTATTACAAACCAGTGGTTGAAATGTCAATGTTAATTTAGCCTAGATTTTATTGTTGTTTTTGTTGCTATTTAACCCTTATGTTTTGAAGACTTCATCTGAAATCCTGCATCTATCAAACACAAAGATTCTTAAGGAAAAAATACAGCATATAATTATTTTCCTTTCAAAAAATAATTCAGTCTGCTCTGTAGGTAGCAGAGAATGTTCAAGTACACATCTATGCCATGAATTTCAACACACACTGTCCAATATCAGATTTGAAAGGCAATTTTCTAAATTCCAGCAAACAGACTCTTTTTTCTGACAATGATGAGTCACTCTAAGGTTCGGAAGTAACTTAAAAGAATTAGAAAATCTTTATTCCTCTACCCCTATGGAAAGCAGCAGAAATCAGGCTTGCAAGATACTTTGGGAAAATTTTGCTTTAACGGTTTCCTTTAGCTGTCCAAATTTGAGAACATGAACTCATAATAGCCATCTTCCAGGCAAAGCATTCAGAAACTGTAACATAGCATTTGGCTGACTCAAGCTTGTCTCTTTCTGTAACAGAAATTGGCTTCCCTGCTACCCCATGACTTACCATCACAGTGGTAAACACTCTCCAGAACCCTTTTGAAAGGGATGATTCATCCCTGGAGTATTTTTAGGAATTTGTTAACTTGCATTTAGCTTAGTGTGCTGGTAGCCAATAAACAGAGTGAAGACAAGCCTTGAGTAGTCACACATAAACCATTTTGAATGCTATAATTGTACAGCATTATCTTGGTCTGTAGACTGAGTCATCTGCTGGTTAAGCAGAATGGAAAAAACAGAATAAGACCGTTGCTACAACAGGGATTTTGATAAAATGCTAAAGGAATCAGTGCTAGCAACTGGATTAAATTTATCTTTCCAGGATTACACCTGCTTGTTCCAGGCACAATTCGCAATCCGTGTGGATTTTTCCAAACTTACTGAAGTTTTATGTGTGAATATCACATGAATCTAAGTGCCAGTATCACAGAAATAACACAGTTTAATGTACTGACATACCTTTTTAAGCAAGTTTGACTTCAGACAGTATCCTTTCTGTGTCTTGTATTTCAATCCATCTGAAACAAAAATGAAGCACAGCAGGCACTGCCTATTGTATGTGGCTGGGGACCCAGTTTTTGCTGACA
Source organism: Rhagologus leucostigma (assembly GCA_013397725.1). Lineage (NCBI taxonomy): Eukaryota > Metazoa > Chordata > Aves > Passeriformes > Rhagologus > Rhagologus leucostigma. Next base: position 400,251 of record VZTD01001192.1, on the reverse strand, counting down.
CTTGGAAGCATGCCCAAACTGGGCTGGGGAATAGGGCTGGGGGGAATGAGGGGGGGACCAGGAGAGGGCGGGTGTGGAATAAGAGAGAAGGAGAGTGAGAAAGAGAGTTTATTAGTAGCTGACCACCACTTCAAACCAAGTGCAAATCAGAAACAGGTTTTGCAGTACTTAGCCTAACAGGAAGGTAATAAGTAAGTGAGATTTTACACCGTCCTTGGGACTGTGAAACAGAAACCAGCTTTTGGCAGACAGATTAGGGGAATGCCACTTTGTGGAGAATGGAAAGTGATGAGTTACAGGAACTTGGCACACTGATCGGATCATCTTATCCTCCCACTCCAAGCAATAAGATCCTGGCATCCTACTTTACGCAAATATCAGAAACATGATCTTCACAAAAGATTACATGTATTAGAAGCCAGCGACACAGTCTGTCATGTTCCTCTATAGAGAGCTCCCCTTCCGTGTGTGTCATGAGTTGTCTGGCTACACGACATGTAATGAATTAAGCCTGAAAAGTAAACATTTAGCTGTTTGGGAAATATGAACAATTCTGCTTTTTCTTTTGAAGGATGCTGAACCAGTAAAAGAAAAATGTTTTTCAAAGATCACAGTGAAATTGTGCTAGAAGACAAATAGGATTTTGATGGATCTGCTCATGCCAAAAATGTTGCAAAATCCTTTAATCACACGCCAAGGTACCCGCTGAGTTCTTTAGCACCCAATTAATGAATAAATTAACAGGTGAGAGGACAAAGAACCTTGGAGTCTGTCTCCTTTACAACTTGCCTGAAGGCTTCCAGGATTTTCAAATTCGTAGGTCAACAGATGGGCTCATGTAGATTTAGGAGCCTGGAAACTCTGAAATTTTAACAATTGCTTCCCTGGCTCTTCAGCGACCATGATAATTCCCAGCTTCTCAGAGAATGCTGCTCTCCATCTCTTCATTTTGGACATAATGAAATATTCATTGAGCCAAAATAGTCTGTCTCTATGGTTTAGTAGGTTAGGACACCACCTGATTTAAAACAGGGATTTGAATCCAAGCTGATGGATGCCTTTATACTGAAAAGCAGCTGGCACAGGAAATAGGATTCAGATTACTGTCCTAATTATCAGGCTATATGGCAACTTTAATGCTCTGATCAATATTTTATTATGAAATGTAAAATGGAATAGAATAACAGAAGCAATGGAAGAAGACACCTGTCTCAATACAACACTTATTACACCTCTCAGGAGTTGGAAGGGTTTGAGTCCTTCTTTGCAAAAAGGGAAAGAGGCCAAGTCTCCTAATCCTGTATTGATATTTGGCAGCCACATGCTCCTCCTAGTTAGGGCTGGAACTTTATTATGAGTGTTTTAGTACAAATTTGTGAATAGTTTTGCTTCCCATTGCACCACATTTTTCAGATCATTAGCTCTTAGGTAAAGAAACAAGATATAGTGCAAAGTTCCCAGATCTACTAGATTTCCATCAGAAATCAGAAGGTAGTAGCAATTTTGTTATGCAATATTATGTTAAAAACAATCTTGAAATTTAATCACAGTAACTTTTACTTACATAATTTAAGCAGTAAAAAAATAAAACGTTGAGTGTAATGATAATTAATTGACACTATTCAACAGCTAATTTATTACAGATATTTTTAATTTATTTATTACATATACATGCATATGTATATGTAATAATTAAATAAATTGAAAATTCTTCCATCAAAAACTAGTTGTAAGGCTTTAAGTTTGTACTATAGCTTCTTTGAAAGTAGTTTGTACCATGCCAAATTTTCTGCGATTTCAGACCTGCATTTAAGATGAAAAGCTTTTTATTAGAGAAAGCCATCTGCAGATACACTTATAGCTGATGTTCCATCAGATTCTGTAGGTCCATGTCAGCTTGACAGAGGTTATATATGATTATCACCACCTGCTACTGCTCTGTGTGTTGTGAACAAGATGACATTAGGAGAATGTTTCTCCAAAGACCTTCTGTCATTAATGGTGCCTACAAACACAAAGAAGAGTACTACAACAAGCATGAAAGGTTTGCTGCTCTTCTGTTTCTTCATCTGCAGAGAAAGTTGTCTCCTTAATTCCATAAGACAAATGTCTTCCCATGGCACCATCCAAGAAGGTACTGACCACAGTGAGACCAGATGCCTTTCATTAATTCTATTTGAAACACTTTCTCTGTCAAAATTAGCAAAACAGATTTGGGGCTGTCTGTTGAAGGAGTAATGAGATGAAAATGATGCTGCTACCTGATACTCCTGTTGGGATTTCTTCAGCATAAATTCAACTTAAATATACTTTCTAGAGCATGGCACTAAGGAGAAAAGGCAGAAAAATGGAAGACAAAGACAGGGGAAAAATGTTACAGATGCAGAAGAAATGAAACCCCAGGCATTCAGAAAGAGTTCTGTAGTATGAAATGAAAGCCTGACACCCAAAGGCTAAAATGGAACCACTGCAAAGCTGGGGACAGTAACCACACTGTTAAATTTATACAATTTCAGCAGTTTTTTTGCTCCATTCCCTTTTCTCAGGGAAAATTATTGCCTTGCTCTCTAGGAGCATTCCCAAAGAACAAGAAGTGAAAAAACAACCAGGGTGTAATTGAATATAACCCATATTTCAGTGAAAGCACCTCCTAAGTATCTACATTTATATCTAGCATATGCACACAGGATATGTATATACCCCTGGTAAAGGGGACCAGTGGTGATAAAGGTCCTGTGTCTTGTTCTCTGACATCTGAATTGTGATCTTTGAAAGTGTTGTAACACCTACAGAAAATTCAAGCTATAATTTCACATTAGGAAGGTGGTAAAAAAAAGATGCTGCAGTTCCCCATCATGACATGTTAACACATTCCTGATAAGGTTTGCTGCATCTGATTATCTTGCAGCTGTTCTTGGTAAGGTTTCTTGTCTAGCTGGCATGGACATTGTGAGAAATTGCTTTAAATAAGATAAAACCCAGATAGTTTCCTTAGGTTAGCTCTTGTTATACCTTCTTGATAGTTAATAGTAAATATCATCAGATAGCAGTTCACAAAGACTGTTTAAGACTGTTTAAGATTATACTGAGACAAAACACCAGACCGAAAACACAACAAAAATTACATGCCAGTTGCCCCTCAAGCTATCTCAAACACAATGAGAGTCAGTTTAGGCCTTATTGAAATTATCATTCTTGATCAGAACATATACAATGAGGTAATTCAAATTGACATCAAATGCTAACACAATCAATGCAGCCTGTTTTCTGGAGTAGCCTGAGTTCTCAAATGCTCCCTCATTCCTGCAGTGATGCCTCACCAGTCACTCTATGGGTACAGTTTTACCAGGTTGGCTTCACGCTCCTTGACTTCCAATCCAGTTAGTTTATTATATTATGTGTTTTCTTGACTGACTGCTAGTAAGGCAAGAATAGATCATTATTCTAAGTACATTCTTTCTGATTTTTGTCATTTACGTACCTGACTTTATATGTACTCGTGAACTCTATTTTATATTTTGCCCAACGTGTCCGACTTTAACAGGAACTTCAAATCACTAATAATTTGTTTAACTCAAATCTCCTCAGTTCCCCTATGTGTCTGTAACATAACCAGTCTGGCCAAAGTCTTCCATTTCCACCCACAGTAATTTCCAAAATGAGATCATGATTCATTCAGTGGTGCTTTTATTCTGAACATAAACTTATGTTTAAATAGCTTCATGACTGGCATCTACTCTCACAAAGTCTGAAGAACAATTTACAAAGGGATTTCCTTTTAGATCCCTGTTATTTATGAGCTGCATGACATAAGCGTGTAAAGCTCTTTTAAAGACATAATGGAGCTTTTAGTGAATTTCCCCATTAACTGGTCTTAAAGAATTTCTGGCATTAATGCATTTGCAATTATTTTGTAGTGTCTTGGTTTCAACAGCTCCAGTTGCTGTGTCTCCTACTGTGTTGCATCCAGGAAGGAAAATGAAGGGGAGGAGGAAATAAAAAAAAAAAAAAAGCCAAAAAAAACACACTTGAAAAAAAAACCCACAAAAACAAAGCAGAACCCAAAGGGTTTAGGAGACAAAACTGAACATGCATTTGTCTATAACTGGGGACCTAATTGAGAGTTTCTTATTAGTTGCAAAACTAATTTTCTAGAGACTAAAAACAAGTGTTTATTTTAAGTAGCAAGGACAATTAACAACTATTATGATACCTTAGCAATTGGTGATCTTTCAGGCAGCCTTAATATAAAAAGCTGACTTCAAAGTATTGCTGTTATTATTATTAATGCCTTACAAGGAAATGTTGAAGTACTTCTTTTTTCACCTAGATTTTGCATATATACAGCAAACATTAGATTATACTATCAAGATACAGTTTTTGGGTTGCTCTCTATAATTTTCCAACACTGCTTAACATTTTCTTTGTTTTTTGACTGCACTAAGCTCTGAGACAATGATTTCCACAGAATTTGTTGCTAAAATTCACTCTACCTTAGTACCGGTAAACCAAGATTGCATACCTAAGTTAAGGATCATTCCTCATAATTATGTTACTTTACATTTATCTACACTAAGGTGCACATTCTATGCTATTTTTATCAGGTATTCAGTACAGTCAGGACTCAGGCTGGTTCTTATGAAACACTGCTGCAGTTAGCATGCATTTTTTGCAGCTTTGAACAACTTCAATTTCAAGGGCTTCCCATCATATTTTGTCACTTCAGCTATTCCCTTTTCTGGATAGTTTATTGATAAGTTAACAGCACAGATCACTGAGGTATGCTATTGATAATTTCACTCTGCTGGAAATACTGACAATGTATCCAGGCAACCCTGGATGGACGGACAGACTGGGGAATGAGACACTGGAAACCAGCACCACGGAAAGGGACCTGGGGGTCCTGGTCGATAGCGGGTTGAACATGAGTGAGCAGTGCAGCAGGAGGTCCAAGCATATCCTGGAAGGCATCAGGCACAGCATCACCAGCTGGGCAAAGGAGGGGATTGTCCCTCTCTGCTCTGCACTGGGGTGGCCTCACCTCGAGTGCTGAGGGCAGTTTTGGGTGCCACAATCTAAGAAAGACATTAATTCATGAGATTCCAAAGGAGAGCAACAAAGATGGTGAAGGGCCTTGAGGGGAAGCCATATGAGGAGCAGCTGAGGTCACTTGGTCTGTTCAGCCTGGAAAAGAGGAGACTGAAGGGACACCTCGTTGCAGTTACAGATTCCTCATGGCGGGGAGAGGCAGACACTGATCTCTTCTCTGTGGTGACCAGTGGTCTGAAGTTGTGGCAGGGAAGGTGTAGGTTGGATATTAGAAAAATGTTTTTTCACCCAGAGGGCGGTTGGACATTGGAACAGGCTCCCCACGGAAGTGGTCACAACACCAGGCCTGGCAGAGTTTAAGAAGCATTTGGACAATGGTCTCCAAGACTCTTGGGGACGGTCCTGTGCAGGGCCAGGTGTTGGACTTTATGATCCTTGTGGGTCCCCTCCACCTCAGCATTATCTGTGATTCTGTGGTTCTGTGATTTCTGTGATTTTCTGTAATGTATCATACCTTGTGTTTTCCATTTTCTGACCAAATGTTTATCTTATTCATGTTCAGTCTTCCTGAACATATGTGGATGTGGATGATAGTGCATAAATATGCAAAGTTCAAAAAAGACTAAAAATGGTGCCTTGAGTGGACAACTCATATGGAGATGTAAGCATCTTCTTCATGACCATTTACTTTTCACTCAAAAAAACCTTCAGCAAGTTAAATTGCCAAATGCATTTTGGAGATTCAAGTAGATTTTATGAACCTACTCTCCATTATACACATCACTGCTAATCTCACCAAAGAGCTGTAGTAGGTTTGTTTAGACAAAATAACGTAGAGGAAATCCAGTTTGCTCTTCCCTAATACATCACACGTATCATGTTAATTTGAGTCTTTACTGCAGATTGTCTGATCTGTGTGGCATGGCTATAAGAACAATAAATTAGCTTTTCTTCAGATTTTCCAGAAATACTTTTAAAAATTTGGCATCATATTAACCAGTCTTGAGCCCTTTGAGACATAAGCCTTACTCAGTGAAGGACTGAATACCACAGTTATGGCTCACCTATTGCAGCCTTGACTTCTGTTTAGGACTTCTGGGTAACTCATAGTTCTGGCAATGCATTCTGCAATGTTTTTTTCTCTCACTTCAGTGTGAATCACATTCTCTTCTCATATGAAAGTAAAGAAGATTAGGTTTAAGAACCTCATTACACTTTTTCAAAGCGAGCAAACACACAGAGATGGGTTGTCTACTCAAGGCACCATTTTTAGTCCTTTTTGGACTTTGCATATCTATGCACTATCATCCATATGCAGAAGGAAGAACAGGAATTATGAATAAATTCAAGCTTCTTTGAAAAAAAATGTTCAGAAGATTTCAGAGGTCAAATGCTTTGCTAAGTAACTCTGGTTGTTGATACATATGAGAATGTGGGGAATCTATTTAAAACAACTTGGAACACTGTTTTGGAGGCTCTTGTTCTGAGCAGGGTCATATGAAATGGTCACCTGGTGCATGTAGAGCTTGACTGACATAAATCTGCAAGAATCTCATGCAAAGCAACTGCATCAAAACAACAGGGTCATTTTACAAAATAAGCAGGATGAAAGCAGCAGTATTAATTTAGGATATGAGTAGGGTTCAGGAGTCCATGTGTTTAAGCACTTACTGTTATTTGTCAGTGTAGTTCTTAGTAATAGGAGACAAGACATGAGGAATGCGAATCTGACTCTTAAGAATACACTGATGTTATCACTGGAGTTTTCATTTCTTCCAATGTACTAAATCAAATAAATGTGCAGTGATTTAAAATCATCAATCCACTCTTATAAATCAAAGATTTAACAGTCATGACTTCTTCAATATAAAAGGAAAGAGCACCCAAGTCACCTCTCAACATATTCAGTCTTAACTTTGTAATACCATACAGCTATTCCAGAAACTATATTCTGTAGCATCCTCTACTGAAAATCTGGTTTTATCCAAATGGTTACAGTATTGATTCCACTTCCTATCTGTAGCCTGTTCTCCCTTTCTATCTCCTCAAGGTAGGCAGGAGGATCCAGATAGCAAGATATTAAGGACCTGACCAAAAGAAGCTACTTCTGCATGTCTGCCTTGACATCTTTTGACTTGATTACATTAACACCCGAGGTGGAAATAGAGCTTTAAGCTGTCGTTGGGGTTGTCTGCAAGAACAAAAAAGTACATAGATGTGTTGGCTTCTGTGGCTGATCAGCTCTGTCCCCAGTTAGAGTTTCTGGATGATCAACAGACTCAATGTTATCTTTATGCTGGTGTGCTGGGCCACTGTGGGAGGCATCATGATTCTTTTCCCTTCTGGAAGTGCAGTGGGTTTGGAAGGGATCTGTAGCCAGTAAGTGGCTATATTCACAGGAGAGGTAAGGCTGAGCTGTAAAATATGTCAACAGAGAGAGGGTTGTTATCGTTTTCATGGTGGTGAGTGCAGGGAGGAATGCTGAATTGTTTACATTCTTTTTATATGCAGCCTGCTTACATTTCTGGTGTACTCCCTTTATCAATCACCTGCTGAATTCCTGCAGCGAATCATGTATGGACAAGCTCCAGCTGGCGGTTATTTTATAGTCAGGTGCTGATAAGAGTGTCTTTCTTTGCGTCAGCTTCTGCTCCACAAACAACCTCAGCGACCCATTTCTCCAGTACTCTAGGTAATAAGTGAAGGCTTTTCCAGGATTATACTGTTAAACCAAAATTAACCTTCAAAGAGCTTTAGCTATGGTGTTAATGTATCAACATATTACACAAAATGGCTTGCAGTGCTTACTAACTTTCTATCAAGAATAAGAGAGTTTTGGAAACTATAACTGCTTATTTTGGGGTTTAAAGTAGCCTCCAAGATTAAACTGTATTTCATCAAACTTCAGACACCTATTTTGTGAATATCTACCTATAAACTTATCACCTTGTTTACTTCTACCTCTAACAGGGAAAATTAGGTACTTTAAAATAGGTATGATGCCTTGAGCTCTAGAAATGGTTTGCTGTCTCCTCTGGCAAGAAAAGAAATGTGGATGACGAACCCAGATATAGATGTCTACACTGCTCATGTCAAAATTTGGTAAAATGAAACTGACCATGTCTGTCTGGGATTAAGTTATAACTTCACAGGGTCAGGTTTTTCTAAATCTATGCTTTGCACAACCTCTGGTGCCTTCCTCTGGTGTAGTTTGATGGTGGTCACTGGGAAGGAGAGGAAACACATTGCTTCTATGGACGATATGTGTGCTGCAGTATAGTAGTTCCCTCATGGCTATTACAGAGCATTTCATCCACTGATGGAGTATGTTCTCCAAAAAAATAATTACAAATAAATGATGACAATTTTGAATAACAGAAATGCCTTTGAGACAATACTGGTCTTCATTCTTCTTTACTTCAAAGCTCAATAACTGGACTTCTCAGTTGCATAGCCTGTTTGTCACACCTTGTTTGTATTGCACAATCTTGAAATGGGAGACAAGATTAAGAGAGAAAGATTTCTTATTTTAAATTTGAGCTGTTATTGTATTGTTTCACATTCAAAATCTCTAAGAAGAAAAATGGAATTCATAGTAGCTCAACTATTCTGGCCTTAGGTGCCAGAAGTAGAAGGAATTTTGAAAAAGACAATTTGAATCATGTACAGATATATTATACATACATACATTGAGATATACAAGATAAGCCCTGTTGTGAAAACTATGTAGAGACTTGTTTTACTTTCAAAACATCTGCATTTAAAACATCACAACTTGCCATCTAAAAATGCAAAATAGACTTTATTTTAGCAATGTATTTACAGATGTTTAAGATGGATACCAACGTCCAAGGTTGAATGTTATTGCTTACCTACACATCCTTTCTTAACTCAAGAAGTTTTCAGTTGTCCTGAGCAAGAACCAAACTGAAAAAGCATGCTTACATTAGTATCCTTCTAGAAAACTGCCTGAAAGAGGTAGCAGTGGATAGGGAGCCTAAACTATTCACATTCTTAGCAATAAAAAAGAGTGATATTTGCATAATAATACAACATTATTATCTAGAATAAATTGTAGAATGGACAGAACCTGTTCAAATTATAATGCATAAAAGGCAATAAAATATTATCAAGTTGTTTTTTCAGAAGTATTAACATGAAACCATTTTATTTTCCAGAATCTAAGCAGTCTTTAAATTAAAAAAAAAAAGGTAAGGGAAATTTATGGGAGTACTTACATTAATTGAGACACATATATCTCTGTTGATGTCAATATTAATCTTTGTCAATAGATAGAGACACCAGGATTCATGCAACCCCCTTTTTTTGTTGAGTATACAGCTCTGTAGCTGGTGATGTAGCCAATAACAGTGCATGTTGTAAATCCGTAACTCGGTGACCAAGCACTACTTTTGTCCACAAGTTCCATTAAGTGTCAGTTTATGTAGTAATGTATTATATTTAAAATAAAAAAAAAAAAAAACGCAAAGCAATTTCACTATTGGGTTAATAGAAATCACACATTTGGAAAAATACATGTATGTATTTGGCATTTGTATAGGGACCAGTTAATTCATTCAGAGTTTTGAAGTAGTAATTCTATGAAGAGGTTTCATGGTAGCGATTAAATTTTATGACCCATTGTAGGTACACAATCAATAGGAACAATATATATTTGATTTTGCAATTTTTTACACATCATTTTTGGCTGTAAAAACTGAAGCCAGCTTCATAAAGAAACTATAGCTCTGTAATTGGAACAATGTGTGCAATAGTACCAGTGGCAGGAGGAACAAATGCCTTTTGGACTAAATCAGAGTAACTCAGCTGAGTAAGACATTGTGGGCTGAAAAGCTGTATGTAAGGAGTTATATATTCCCTCCTTGTATGGAACAATTTTTCCAAGTTTAACAATGTACTACAAAGCTTAATTCTTAATCTCGAGAGAAGACTGAATAATAAGGGGGAAAAAAAGAAAGCTAAAAAACCCCCCATAGTAACACAAACTGCTTAACTTTCCTCAATTTATTTTCTAAAGAACTGGGATGAGATAATGGCTTATATGGTCACTGGCACACACATACAGCAAAGTAGCTATAACACAGCACAGAAGAAGGTAAAAGACAGGAGGTAGTCAGGGGTAATACACTCCATGAATAGTTTCAGAGGTCAATTTAAACTGAAATATATAGATATACAGATATAATTGCACGCACACATGCACACACATGAGGATTTTATTACTTGATCATTTTTCGTGGCTTTGTATCCTCAGCAGGAGAAAGGAGACTTCCCAGAGAACAGCAATGCAACTGCAGTCCCTCTCGTTAGCAGCACATGCAGTGAGAGCTGTTCGGCCGTTTAAGTGAAAAGCATGTGCTGCTATGCACCCTTCCTTCTTTGTTACCAGAATAGCTGTGTCCTGGATTAAGCTCAAGAATATCCACAGAAGAAACAGAATTAAACCCTCTCCCAACGCCTATAGCTCTATAAAACATTTCACTTTCCCTGGTGCTGTTCCCCAATTCTTTTCCTTAATCACCCTGATAGCATACTATAAGCCATGTCATTCAGGAACTACGACAGATGTGCCACAAAACAAACTGAGAGTGGTGAGACACTGGCAGAGGTTGCACCAAGAAACTGTGTATGTCTAGTTCCCGGAAACTGACAAGGTTGAACAGGGATTTGAACAACCTGGTCTTGTGGAAGGTGTCCTTGCCCATGGCAAGGGGTTGGAAGTAGATGATCTTTAATGCCTCTTCCAACCCAAACCATTCTATTATTCTATGATTTGCAATGTTTTAGTTTTTGTCACTATGTTCTTGTGTTCTTCTGTTATTTGGGAAGAGGGAGTTTATATAGTCAGTTACTTTTAGATAATTGTCCTTTTTTCCTCCCTTGTTTTGCTTTCTGTCTCTGCCTTTCCATGATTCTTTAAGGCTCCTGCATGTGAAATACGCATCTTGTTTAGTTTACAAGAATTTACTTAAAAGGAAGAGACATTGATATTATCTCCAACATACTTATTACAAAGCAAGTTTCAGTTCTTGTAGTTCACTTTCAAGGTGTGTGAACATTGACTATTGGCTGCTTAACCACAATTTCATTTATTTCCTGGGATATCTGACTGGAAAAGTGCTTAATATAATTTCTAACAGTGTTAAATTTAACTGCAATGAAATTTCTTACCCTGAAATTCACTGGTACTTGAGGAAAATACAACATGTAACTCTGCTGCACTCCAACATTTGCATTTGCTGGTTACAGTATTCATGCAGAACTTTTAGTTGCCTTCAACAGAATAAGCATAACTTATTTAGTATGACTCGAAGGGGAGCTGTTAGAATAAGACAAGAGCAGTACAAGCATGTAAAATTCTATTTATCTATGACAGAGCCCAAGGGGCTCTGAGCTGCCTAACAGGAATCCATTCTCTGCCAGTCTTCACTATGAAGAGCTAGAGACCCCTGAAGAAATGTTTATCAATGGTAATTGGACTGCCATGGCTTAGTAGTGTATCATTAATTATATAATTGCATTTGATTAAAAATCCCTACAATAGCAGTCTGCAACTGATCTGGTCTTTTTGATGAAACTAAAAAGAAAATAATAGAAAAAACTTACTGCACATTAGTAATCATTAAATTACATTAAGGATTAGTACTGCAACTTGCAGTTACCAGTCTCTTATTCTGTTACAATGCTAGAAAATATTACAGTCTCAAACAGTCCTAAGCTTTGCATTTTGACTTCAGCCCTTTCTGCTAATGTTAGCCCTTAAACTGTACAAAGAACATCTTGTTGGTTTTAATAGAGTTATTTTCAGTCTAATTTACAAATTTTCTCTGAATAATTACAAGTATTTACAGGAGAAAGAAAAAAATATTTTAAAAGAAAAGATGGAGTTAGCTTGCTCCTGACTGATTTGAAATTTTTCCCCATAATTTTGCTGTCCCACACAGAGATTGAGAGCAAAGGCAGCTTCTGAGTATCTGTGTTCAAGAAGTGTTTGGACAAGGCTCTCAGGCACATGGTGTGATTCTTGGGGTCTCCTGTGCAGGGCCGGGAGTTGGACCTGATGACCCTCATGGGTCTCTTCCAGCTCAGCTTATTCTATGATTCTGTGATACCCACAGCATTTCAGTGCACTTTGCCTGCATATAAAATACTCTGAGTAAGGTTCTGTTTGTGACAAATATCAAAGTCCTTGGGCAGAAGAATGAGCTGTAGCAGTCTGAGGTCAGTTTTAGCTGCTGTGTCACCAGGGCAACAATGCCTTTAAAGGCTGCAGGTCTAATTGAAGAGTCATGAATGCTGGCATGTGATAACACCCTTTAAACATGTCTCTGATCTCTGACCCTGCTGGTCAATGACAGGGCAGTTCAAGGACCCAGGAATGTTTCCAGCATGGACAAAGCATACCCAGACACAGATTCACTTCTAGCTCATTTCTGTGCACTGACACACAGGTTTGAAAGATGTGCCATGGACTGGGTCACAGGCTTAGGGTCCTGTCTCACTGCCACAATCATTTCTTCAGAAGGCAGTCTTCAGGTGAAGGGGCGTAGGATGAGCATGAAGGAAGAAGATTCTTTCAGTCTTTAAGTGTTGCTTTAGCAAGATGCAAGAGCCAAAGAAAAGCCAATAACCTTACTACATTAATGGGTAAGACTGTTCTGGTTATGTGGGGCTGTGTTCCCAACAAACAGGAGGGCCATACCCGGCTTGAAAGAACTCTTCTCTGATGCAAGCAGACTTTGACTGCTTTGTTACTACTAAAAAAACAGAGATAAAGCACCTTCTCTAGCTCTGAGGGCATGTGGTAGAGCTCACATGTGAAAAGTTAACCCTAATTTCACTGTAATCTGTGATGACCGTACTCAGACTGCTGCAAGGGAACGGCCCTCTAGCCCCAAGGGGTTTAGCACAAGTACTGGCTTGGCCCTTGCTAATGGTTTGGGACAGCAGATGAAACACACAAGGAACCATTCTGATTGTATGGTTATGTAGATGATTGTGTCATCAAGACCCCCATCACATGTAATTAATAATATAGATATGTCCTTGAAAAACTTGGCTTCTGTTCACGTAAGTGTAGAGCAGGGAGTTAAGCCATGAGTAGAAGTCGATTACTACTAACAATGCTGTTATTAGGAAAATGTGTTTGAGATCATCCCTGCACACGGAAAGATGCAGGGAAGCACTCTGCCTTGAGAAAATGTAATGTCTTTTAGTGGTCATAAGCTAATTGCATATTTTTAAAAATAATTTTTATTAGCAGTAATGTATTAGAGACATAATGGTTAAAAAAAGATTAATATGGCCCACGCACATCAGTAAAAGCAATGAACTTTCATAGTGTTTCACCTCAAGGTTGTATTTTGAAGCATATACAAGGAAAGAGAAATAAATCAGGGAGAGTTGATTCTCTGTGAGATTACTATTTTTCTGACAGGGTGACTGATTTTAATAAAGTTAACATTTCAAGAAAACACTCCAAAGTGTTCTCTCTGTGTTTGCAGTCCATCAGCCTCCATTCATTTGGCCAAGACCAAATACAAAGAAGAAAATCAGTGTTGCTGTTGAATTTCATTTCATGCCTTATGTTAGAGATTTGTAAAACTGTCCCTTGCTGACTTGGAGATAAGTGGAATAGCGATGAATTCAGCTTCAGGCAAGCTGCTTTTCAAGCAGACCTGTCAGGAGACAGAAAGAGAGTTCACAGTAATTCATTCTTGTGCTGTGTCTCAAGCGATTAGTGAAGGTATAGGGCTGATCTGAAACACAAATACCCTAAAAGAAATACATACCCTAAAAAAAATCCACAAAAATCAAATGCCTGCACAACCCTCCAAAAACTCAAACCCAAAACATACATCACATTTCTCATTTGTAGAGGAGCAGAAACTTTGGGGTGAGCACAGGAACCTGAATTCAGGGATTAGTTGTCAGGAAAAAAGGAGTCCTTGTCTATAAAGTACTTTTATGAGGATACACAATCCAGAGTACAGCAGAAAACTGGATTTAATTCACTGTATTTTTACAAAATGCCTACTCAAGAAAACAATCTCTGGAGCATCAAGTGTAAATGAACTGTGAACGTAGAGATCGCCAGTTAGAAAATAATGTCAATATGAACAACTAGAAATATGCAGAATCAGCTTGCAGCAGTGTACTACAACTAAGCAATTCAACCACCAAATAATTTTTCCCCTGAGAGCAAAAAAGCTTTTAATCAGTATCCAAACTGAATTTAGATCTTCCAATGGAGCAAGGACTTCCACCTAATTGAAGCAGTAGGATCAGTGTCATGGATGAAATCACAGGCATAGTTAGAACACCACATCCTTTTTCTGCTTCAGAGAAATGCAGTGGGGTATTCTTTCTATTTTTGGAAGAAATGCTAAAGATTCACGGGAGCACAGTGTGTTAGAAAAAGCGAGAGGATAAAGTTAACTTTTCTTACTCTAGATTTATGACATTATCGATTTTGAGTTATTATTATGAGTGTCTGTGAAATGCTAATAAATAACAATACGTGAAAAACAACAAACTACCTCAATGAATGTGGTTCACTTCACAAAGATACTTTCTCTCTGATAATTCCTGTGAGATGAATCACCTACAAAGTTACAGTACTTGGAGCAATTTTTGATGTGGATCTTATTTAACAGCAGGGAAAAAAAAAAGAATCCAAAGAGTTTTAAGGCACAATTTGCTAGCTCTGCCTGCTCTTAGTAGAAGAGCAAACAACAGAGTAGGAAAAAATGTGCCCTTCTGTCCTGTGAATCATCTCTCCTTGCCACAGTTTACTAATACTAGCTTGCCTTTTTAAATTGAACTAATATTTAAAGCTTTTTCTGTTAGCAGCACATTAAGAACCCTCTGTTTGCAATTCAGTGCTGGCTACAGCTGAATGACCTGAACCTATGCAGGAGCAAGGTGCTGCTGGCCAAAGGAAAAGCCCTTTGGTAAAATAGTAATGATGCACCATGAAGCATCCTGGTGAGTCTCAAAGTAACTCTGCTCCTGGCTATTGTGATTCTTTTTCCTCTAGAATGTAGGTAGCAGATAACACAAAGAGGCAAACCTCTGACAAATAAGAAAAAAAATTAAAGATTCAAGCTATAGTCAAGAGAAACTGAAGTGAACAGAAGGATGTGTGATACACAAAAAACTGGCTACTAACAGAGGCAAATTTTTGCTGTGTCTTTGATATGGAGGTAGAATTGATGAAGAATTGAGAAAGATGACAGTGTGAGACTGATCATGGAGTCAATGTTTCCAGGAGAGCAGCATGGATCTGATCTGGCCTGAGTGTTTCTCAGTTTTAATAGGGGACTGTAATAGATGCAAGCAATTGATCTCTTTACGCTTCATTGAACCCATCTCTTCATGCCCCCTTCTGTCCAGCTGCAAACACTGGGAAGAAGAATGTCTATGGAAAATGTCTGCCAGTCTTGTCTGCCAGGATGAAAAAGAGATGTTTTCTCTGCATTTTGAGCCCAATGCCCCAAACTCAGCAATCAGGTGTGGTAAGATGGAGCCTAAAGGCTCTAGGCACGACTGTAAATGGTAGATGTGCTAGACAGGAAGAAAAAGGAGAAAACATTACAGTAATGTTTAGAATATGGAAAGCTGGGAAGAAAATGGCCTAGCAGAGTGCCAACACCCAGCAGAGGAAATAAATACAACCAGAGGATTAGAACAATTATAAGAACTCAGATGTCAGTCTTCTTTACTTATGTCATCAAATTCCTTCTGTTGGTGGCATATATGGCTACATTCTAAATAAGGAAATGCTCTCAAATTGCATTGAATTTCAGAATTTATAAAGCACAAGATTAAAAATAGGAAAGAGATATTTAGGGGAAACATTTTCACAAGCACAAAAAACCCCATAAAAATAATTTACTTCCAGTTCATATTAATTTTACTTCTAATATGCAAGAGCAACATCAGACTCAATATTTGTCTGGAAAAGTACTTGTGCTCCCATTTCTGCACATTTCATGTTAAAGAATTAAGGCAACTAGAGTAAAAACAACAAAAAATGACAACAACAGCAGTGAAGCAACCTGTGGCTACCTTGCAGTGCAGACCGCAGTAAAGAACAGGTGTTGGCTGACCAGTCAACGGGAGTGGAGCAACGAAGGACATGGAATCCACAGTGGTTTCCAGAGGAAAAAAAAAAAGTTATTTAAACAAAATTATCTTGTGCAGCTGAAAAATGTTCTGTTCTGGACTTCCCTAGTGTTTCACTAAAGCTATGCAGGTGGAGATTGGAAGTTACCTCAAGGGCAGAAAGAGGAACGGTATCACAATAACCTGTATATGACTCTTCCTGTTGAAAAATCCTTTCATGATGAGAGCAAATGTACTGAAGAAGATTATAATAATTTTACAAGAACTAAATACCTACAGATATTTGTTCTGCACAAATTAGATACATTTGGGGAAGGCAGTCTTTCTAATATGCTTATTTTGAAATATTTGTTAGAATTCCCTGTCAGGATGTGAAACCATATGTATTTCTCCAAAGGGTCATAATGTTAGACAAATTTAAAAGTATCAAGACCTAATTAAACTTTGAATGATAGATTCCTGAGAAAGAGTCTGTCTTAGGCCATTTTTAATGCTTGAAATGGTATTTCATGTTGTTATTGATAGATTTATGCTGGATATTTTACTATCTCTCTGAGTAATATGTTTCTGGTTTCTGATTTCTTATTATACCTGGTATTTTTTACTTGTTCTTTCAAAAAGTGGCTTCTAAAAACATTCAAGGAATTTGTTGTGTGCTACTGGAAGCTGTGATAACTTATTATAGTAGTTATTTTTGTACAAAATACATGCGTATTTTTTTTTAATAATTGTTCTAAATAGAATTTAAGGAAATGCAAGGTAAGTATAAGAAAAATCTCAAATTAATGAGCAAACAAATGAAACTTATTTGACAGTCACTCCATCAAGGCAAATGAAGAAATGGAAAATATAAAAAGATGTATTCACTTACATATTTTTCTTGTGTCTTGAAAAAAGGAGGGATAGACATCCTGAAAGTCTCCTAGTAATGATAAAAGAAGAGGGACAATAAAGTTAGCATACATATTTACAAATCTCCAAATCATGATGATGAGTTACACCAAATTTTTTTGAATGCCAGTCAAAGCATAGGAGTTTATGGAACTATGATTATTGAGAAATTTGGAGAACGAGGAAAACTGACTAAGCAATATGCTCTGGAGTTCTTCGGTGACTTTTTTTGCCCTCTTTTTATTCCAAACATAAGGAAGGACTACAGGGAGAGAAGTCACAGGGTCTTGCCCTCACTCAGGAAATCACAGCATCACAGAGTCATTGGGGTGACAGGGACTCCAGGAGGTGCTCAGAACTGGGTCAGCAAGAGTTCAGATGGGGTTGCTCAGGGATTGATACAGATGGGTCTTGAAAATCTCCACAGAACCAAACCCAAAGATCATTATATTCAAGGATAATATTAAGAGTAAATATCACACACTGCTGGCTGACAGGAAGCAGAACTAGAGGGATATTTTGGATTACTCATAGTGACATTGTTATTTCCTTCTAAATTTGATTAAAAAAATAATTGAGAATTGGTGAAAATGTTACAGCAGAATGCAACATTGACCATAGTCGTAACTTATCAAAAACATTAGAGAAACATGCATAAAGGAGAGTAGGAGAGCAACACTTGAACTTTTAAGTTACTTAAAACACCCAAAGGAAGCCTATCATAAGCAAAAACCAAGACAGTTTACTTAGGAAAAGTAAAAGTAGAACAGAACAAAATACTAATTATATCAAATCTCAAGAGAGTTTTAATTAGCCAAGAACAACAAAAAATTGTTCTAGAATGGTTATCATCTGAGAGAGGAAGAGAGAGTTTTCTCAAGGAAGTAAAGATACCTAGAGATGATATCAGCAAGTCTGAAAGGTTTTTGTCTTTCAGTATTCACAAAAACACAATACGTCTACATTTCTTCTATCTCTCAGAAAGGGTGACAGAAAGTGTTTGTGTCATTTCTGATTTTTTTTGTAGCAATTAGATACATTCTTTCAGTAGCTGAACTCTCCATTTTTTTACAGCCATTGTTATGTCATGAAGAGGAAGAAAATAAGTTTGGAGGGTTTTTCTCATGCATTTTCTGGGGAATCCAGAGATCTTTTGGAAGAGACATTTTTTTTCTCACTCTCCTAACCAGATAAGCTTCTTAATGTCCTACAAGGTAGAAAAAAACCTCTCTATACCTAAAATTCTTTCAGAGAGTAAGGAACATCCAGTTTATGAATTCCACTTAATGTCTCTCCTCACTACTGTTGTGAAAGGTCCAGTTTAGGGTGCAGATGAGATAAGGGACTATCTTCTTCCCAGAACTGTAAATGGACATTAAAATCTCTTTTCTAAAGACATCAGAAGGGGTGGTGTATTTGATGTGATCTGATTTTCAGCAGATATAACTGTTGATTCCTTTCCATTATATGCTACCCATTAAAAAAAAAAAGAAAGTATATTTTTTAGTAGCAATCCCCTTTTTAAAGCTGACTCACAGAAATACTGTAGTCAATTCATAGGTTGGGCTATTTTCCACTCACACACCTGAGCAAATTGCTTCCTTATCTCATAGGGTGTAATGTTGTAGTCGGTAGTCTTTTTTACATTGTTAAATATATTGTTAACAGAAAAACAGACTGAATTTTGTACAAAAGAATAACTCTGGAGTAAATGCGGTGCAATCTATTATTACGTTTGTGGGATACTGCAGTAATGAACTAATGCTTCAAATGTGGTATTTCTAATTGTAATAATGTTTTATTTCTGAATAATTGATTTTACCAGTAATAAGAATAAAATTTATTCTCATGTACAGATCATCATATGAAAGGGAATATCTTAATTATTTCCTAAAATACATGTTTACATGTGCTAAATCATTGTCTTATTTGATTTTTTTCTTTAAAAGGTAAACCATTGTAAAACAAACCCCAAAAGCCAACAGCTTAATTTAATGTACAAAAAAATTACTGTCCTCTGCAAGGGAAAGACAGCAGCAGCTAAATTTAATTCTGATATATCCAGTACTTACCCTTTTGACCATTAGTCCCAAATCCATTTCTCTACATGAATTAGAAGGGGAAGGAAGGCATAGGGAGAAGAGGGTGGGAGAGGGAGATGAATGGAAAAGTGAATATGACATTCTGTTTTTCACTTAAAACAAATTTCAGACTGAAAAATGAAAAAAAATTTCTGAAATTATCTGATGGCTGGAATTAAGTCCTCAATACAAAAAAGTTTTTCTTAATTCTACTAGACACAGCCCTGCTGCTTTTATTGTGGTTTTGGTTACAGGGGCAGATTCTCTGGTGTGAGAGCACAGTGAAGAAAGGTTTGCCAGAGCTGACTGGCCAGGCCAAACTACAGCTTGAGACATCTCAGGAAGACGCAGAGATGATATCTGTGACTTTGTGTTCCATCCTTGTGGAACACTGGGGAGGACAAAGAGGAGTGGCTGGGACAAGGCGTGCCTTGCCCAGCCCTGCTGACTGTGGAATGTTGGATCCAAGCAAAAGCTTTTAGGAGGAGCTCTGCTCCTTCCCATAAAAGTGATAAACTGATCCAAAAACCAGTGTACACTGATCTCCTTTTAGCTTAAAAAACCAACCAAAATATCCCCAACCCCACACATCTAATTTTCCTAGTGGGTGTGGTTCAAGTGCACAACATATATATGAAGCTGTAAATGCAAAAGGATACCACAGTTTAAAATGGAAAATAGAAAAGTTTAAATACGAAAAAAAAATCCTTAGGAGTGTTCTTTGTCCTATGCATGTATGGTGGTGATATTAGATAATGAACTGTAAACCACCAAAGTTTATATCTAAAAGGAGGTGCATATGGAATAACCCCAAAATAATGCTTGCACTAAAAAGAACAGTAGTTTATTTCCCAGCCTTTAAATGCTTTATATTCCACCTCTTGATTTTGCAGTCACACCAGTTTTTATTGTACTTTCTTTGCATTTAATTTTCTTGTTGTTTTTAAGGAAATTGGAGGCATGAAAGGTGAAACAGATGTAACATATTTTATAGAAGAAACATTTCAGTTATTTTTGGGAATGACATGTATCCTTTGTATATTACAGTGGAAGATGATTCACAGTCCTGTGCTGTGGACTTCTAAGGGTAAATCCAGAGTATAACCAAATGTATAATAGAACTAAACCTTGAAGATTTTTGTTAAATTAAAACAAAATGTGGTATATAGAAATAAAACAAGCACACTTCATTTTCAGTTCTTAACAAAAGTAAACCAAAGATTGCATTAGGCAAGTTCCTTGTTTCATTAAATCTCCGTGTCTAAGAAAAAGAAAAGTGGTCTTCGTTTATGCATAGGGTTTGAAATACTTGTAACTTACATAAACACTGAACTGATTTTCTTTTCATAATACAAGATTGTTTTACATCTCGGTTGAGATTTATAGGCCAAAAAAAAAGTGCAATCCCTAAATTTATAGTTTTCAGTAAGTCCAAACATTTTATCACTGAAGTCTAAAACCACCATAAATATCTTAGAAGGTTTAAAGAAAATGAAATAATACCATATAGACACTGGTCTTGGTATTTTTTATTCAAAACTGATTATGTAACTTATGAAAAACTGATACTGAAGAGAAAAATGGAAGTAAAACCATAGGAATGGCAACTAGAGCTCTGTGAAGTCTTCCAGATTTCCAGATAAATGGTAAAAAAGGGAGGAGTTTGCAAATTTTCAATATCTTTGGGTGACCTTCCAATCCTGCAAAACAGTAATTTCTTGCAATATTTGAAATTTCAAATAATTTTTGAATAATTAACTCAGATAATGAGGCTTGAATTATATATTTTTATTACCATAAGTTTTGCACAGTCATATTATTGGCAAGTGATAAAATAAAAAAAAGCTATGTACAGGTTTTTCAACATATGGGAGTACACTTTTTTGGCCTTTCTGCTTTGTTTCAGAAGCATTTGTAGGAAGCTATTTTAGGAATTTACTGAATTTAAATTATAGCAACTGTGCTAATTTGCCTTGCGTCTTAATGCATTATAGACACATTATCCATACTGGTTGCAGATAGTGAGTTAATGAAAGTAGATAGCCAAGCAGAGTAAAGAAATTTTGTAAAGAAAAGGGTTTTTGCCAACTGAGTAATTATTTAGTACTCAAAATCTTACTTGAAATTTATAGGACACTATACTTCACTTTTCCTAATGCTAACATATCTGATACTCCTTTCATTGAAAAACTTTGATGTATTAATATATGGGTTTAGATTTTTAAAAGCAATAACAGGTGTAATACATGCACTCTTTAATATATAAAAGACGTGTACTTCTCCCCAGAAATTTTCATGTTCAACATCTTATTAACTCTCAGAACAACCTGTTATAGCATAAAAATTTAAGTTTTTCTGAGTCAAGTGGAAAAGGAATTTTATCAGTATTAAGCCACATTGCTCAAGATAATATGTGAATTCCTTTGAGAAGATCTGATTTGTTGTGGTCTAAATATATGTACTGAAATCACCAGAATCTAATGTGACACAGGTTGGAAGCTGAATACAAGACATCTCTTATCACATGAGTTTTTATAGTAGAAATCCCTGTTTTTTATGAATAGATCAGCTGAAGCTGTTAGAAAATTTGTGGTATTATGAATAATCATGGCAAGAATAAATCAGTGACACTGACAGAGTGTTGATAATGAGCTGCTCAATATCTGTACATGGTTGCACAGTTTATTAGCAGTCTTTAAAAAATCTTAGCCTCTTATTATGTCTTGTTATTGTAGTATAGTACAATATACCTAAACTAATACGAAGGCCTAGAAGAATTTTGCAAACTCTGACAATCTAGCAATATAAATATAATTTCAGCCTCTGAAAAACTGAAAAAAACCGTCACCCTAAAACCAAAAATCCAAATAATTCCTTACACAATCACCCATACTTTCCTCATAAATCTGTTTCCTAGGTAACAAGTAGATCATGATAGAACTAACTTACAATGTAGAATGGAAACAACAACCTGCAGCATCTCCATGTTAAAATTTCTGACAAAGGTTTCTGCATCAAGGGTAGTGCACTGCAATATGCACAGATCAGTGACACTTAAAAATTACTGTCTTAAGCCTTAATATTTCTTTTTGTTGTCTTTATTTATTTTGGTTTAGATTATTTTTCCCTGAAACATTTTTTTTTCCTAATTGTTATGCAGTATGAAAAACACATATTGAAGTTGTTTCCTATTACACTGAGTGCCACATAGTTTCAAATTTAGGGACTGTGCCTTACTTGTTGATGGAAATTCTAGAGCCACAATAGAAAGGTAAAGTGGAGAAATGGCTCCATGAAAGGAAAATAGAGTCAACATGGGACTCACGTCAGCTACTTTTGACCCTGTAAAAAAATCATTTGCCTGGGAATTACTTTCTCGTGAGATTAAAAATAAACAAACAAGCAAATAAATGGAAACTGGGGTGATCTCCATGAGATGCTTTACTGTAGAGTGAAAAGCAGCAAACCAGTACTGTACGCATACAATTAGGTACGTATCTTTAATGAAGCCTGGGTACTAAATTCTCCTAAAGAGCTACCAGTTCTGTAAACCAAAACATAAATTCATTATAATTCACTGTTGAAAGAAAGGTTTTTGGAAGGCTGGCAGATAGTTAACTCTCACAGATTGCTTGACACCTTCATGCCTAAGCTCCTCATCTTTAAATTCAGTATTCTTACTTCAGTGAATCATCTATAATTTATAAAACAATGAAGAACAACAAAACAACAAAACCCTACCACCACCACCAACAATAACAAAACAAAAAACTCCAAATCACAACAATAACAACAAAAATCCAGCAAAAAGTCCCCCTGTACCGCAGAGGACATTCATTACAATAATAGGAAGTGAAAACTATTGTTGCTAGTCAATAGCTTTCTGATTGCAGGTCTAGGAAATAGGGCCACCTGACTGTGCAACATAAATGATAGGTAAATCTGGCTCGATCTGAGACTAAGGCAATTTGGAGCAATTCTACTCTCAGTTGTTCGAGTTCAGCTTCTACTGATTCCATTACAAAATGGCACCTTAAAGCTGGATGAATAGAGTAGTTGCAAACTAGTAGAAATGCATGTTTATAGTCACACATATTAAGAAGCAGCAGGAAAAAGTATTATTTGTTCTTCTGAGGATTTGTCCGTAATAGTTTTATCACGATTTAATGCTGAAAGTCCATCCTTAAACATACTGAGCACACAAACTATGAACTAGAAGATCACTTAATTCAGTTTTAAAGTGCTGAGCCAAAAATGAGAACTGAATACAGGTGATCAGCTAAAATGCTCAGCAATGACAAGTTGGCCTAACTGCACTTGTCAAAGTTGGGTCAGATACATATTTTGCAGAACAAGAGAAATGGTCAGAAACACCTGAGATACAGTCCCAGTAAGAAAGATTTTGGCTTTGTTTTTAAAACTCATGCACAGTCAAAAGAGTAGTTTCTGCTATCTAGATTTTGCTAGGGAAAAAGGACAAAATAATGGTGTTTTTGTAATTGGATGATGTCTTTGCTCCCATAGTATGGCTGTATCTTTTATAAAGTTATGATGAGTGCTGTGTGATAATATTTGTGTTCAGAGCAAAGCTGCCAGATATTTTGGCTTTCATCCAGTTCCACTTAGGAACAAATAATTCTGGAAAGTTGCCAGACATTTTTGTGTTCATTCTCAGTCATTGAAAGCAGTTCTTGCAATCTCTGTTTTCCCTAAGGTCTTTTGTCCTGTTAAAGGTGACTGCCATGAGTTTGGGTTGAATCATGCAATGCACAAACATTACAGAAATAAAATGCAGATGGAAATGGAGACCCCAAGGCTTGTGAGTGGCAGCTACACTTGCATGTCTCCCTAGCTTTTCTATTTGAACTGATGTTTTAACAAAAATCCAAAGGTCACTTTTCTATATTTTATTTTGCCAGTGATTGCAGTATTACAACATTTACCAATTTACTTGCTTTGGATAACCTGCCCTAAAAGTCCTGCCCGAAGTGCAGAGGAAGAGATGTCTTTGATTACAGCCAGGTGAGCCTGCAGTTCATCCCAGGGGATCAGCTTCTCACCATGCCCACACTGTACACGAGTCCTTTCATGAGGCACAGTGAGCAAGACTGGCAAGACTCCATCCTGTCTTTTTCTGTGCCTAAATAGGGTGGGGAGAAGGCGGGAAAAAGAAGTCTTTTCCTGATTCTATCTTGTACTGACCACTGGGTAACTGACTTCAGTGAGCAGAAAGTACCTTCAGCTGTGGGCTGATGGGTTCTCATTTTCACTGTCCCCTGATGAAAAACCTTTTGAGAACTGTCTTCAGGATACTTAGAGACCTACTCTAGGTACAGCATCTTTTTTTTTGTTTTCCTCTTTTGTTTAATCAATTGACTGCCTCCTCCATGCTCTATAGGTGTAAGAGATGTTGGTCCCTGCCTAAAAGAATCTTCAGGTTCAGGTCACACAACGAAAAACCCATGAACTTACAATACCTGATGGGGACAGTAGTGAAGAGCTTAACAGCTTAAAGCACTCTATTACAAATTTTTAAGGGCTTTCTATCTGCATTTTCAAGAAGATTATAATGAATAGACCTTGCCTGAATAATTAAATGCAATCTATTTTCATAAATTATATCTGTCATATGCTAGACCCAGTAATTAAATAATTGGAGCTGGAAATCTAGAGCTTTATTACACCTAAAAAAATAAATGCAGCATTCAATAATAAAAGTGAAGTGAATTTCAAGAACTGTCATTCAGACTCAAAGATTTCAACTTAACAAAGTGAGATTATTATGTAAAAATGTAATTCTGGACTGCTAAAATTTCTTCCACACTTTTCTGCTATTTGACATGCGTTGCCACTCACAATATTCTCTGGCAGATGCTACTGTTTGTGCTTTCACTATTGTTAAAATGACCAAAGCTCACAAAAAATTGCAGTCAGAATTAATAAAAAAAGCCCCATATACTCTTTTCATGTTTGTTTCAGCCAATAGATGCAGGTACATATAAAAATAGTCTATACATATTTAAAACTTTAGGTGAGAAGGTAATTATTTAGGGCTCTAAAACATTAGCAAGGAATAAAATAAAAAACTTATGAAAGAATCTATGAGCTGAAGGTCAGATTAACAATTTGGTGATAAAACCTTATGAAATCCTTTTCTGCCTAAGGAATGTACTATATTAACAAGAGTAGAAGGATTACGTGTGGACACTAGAACTAGTTTTATTTTTAAATTATGGTAACACATTCTAATAATTTTTCATCTCTAGTTTTCCTTTTCATATTACATGTATACCACGGATCAAATACCATTTTATGAAAACACTTATGTACAGAAGAACAAAATATTAAAAAGAACACAGATGTTTAGTTTGAAAGAGTAGCCCTTTATTCATATTTTTTATGTGTATTTTGAACATCACATTTAATTCCAGGGCTAACAGACAGACAATGAACAAACTGCACTTTCATTGTCATGACTAAGTATTACTAGAAACTTGTCCTGACCTGATCTGGACTAAAACTTCAAGAATGTTTTTGCTGATATTGTACTAGAAAATAACCTATTTTAAAATCATGAAAAAATACTCATAGCTTTTTGAAATAGTCAGAAAATTGGAATTTTGAAAATAAATTCGCGCGAATTTTTTAATTAAAAATGTTTCTATTTGAGTAATTTGTCTAAATATATTCCCTACAAAAATGTAACTCTAATTCAGTTCCAAACTTCTGTTCCTTTTGGAGCTGAACTAGATTTTCTTCAGATTGAAAAAATGGTCCAGGCAGTTTCTACAACCTGAAGTTGTCTAAGTGCAGTGACATTGGTCAATATGAATTAGAAAGTTGCTTAGAAGATTTTGCCATTTTTCAAGTCTTTTCTCTAGCTTTTTTTCCTATAACATTAGTGCATTCTAGCAGAAAATGTAATTGATTGATAGTATTCCTTTCTGATTACCAAGTTGAAAGTGTGCCCTTAAGAATTTTGCAATTATTTAATGTTTTTCTTCTCTCCTTCAGTCAGGTGCAGTAAACTGCATGCTTTGCAAGACAAAAAGAAATGGGTCAGTTATCCACCCATTAATTTTCAAATAATTTCCAACATCATCTGTATTGAAAAGATATAAAAAAATGTGCTATATATCAAATTAGTCAGTAGATGCCAAATGATGCCCCCTCGCCCCCAGCCCATATGTTACTTGCTGTGCAGATTGTGACTGAATAAGAAACAGAGTCCCATTGTAAATAGGCAAAGCTTCAAGTTTAGTTTTGTTGAATGATCACATCCTTTGTGGTCCTTCTGATTTTTCATGTATACCTTCTCCCTTCCTCTCTGTTAAATGATGAATTTCCCAAAGGCAAACTCCTTGTGAGGTTGTGTGGCCAAGTTACTCTTCGCTGTGGGCTGTTGCAACAGCAGAAGCTTGAGGAGAGAGGGACTTCTTTCACCCCATTCACAGTTATGTATTGAAATTTGTCGTCAGGGAATTAGCCAATTATTTCACATGTTTTCACTTTCCTCTTCTTTTGAAGATTTTCTTGATACCAAGTTTAGCAATTTTGTCCTTAGCTGATGTGTGTGCAGTGCACATTTTCTGTTCAGGTATTAATATTTTAAGAGCTCCTTAGAGACTTTTTCTTAACACAGTGAATTTATATCTTGCCATTCACTTATGTGAAGCACATGTGGCCACTGATGATCCTGTGGTAGAATAATTATCCCATATTTAAGAACTTATATAACCTTGCATTCAGCAATTCAAGAGAAGGCTATTTTTACAGAATTCAGTATTTTGCTAGAGTTAGCACATTATGCAAAGTTATTCTAGTTAAAGGAGCGACAGAGCACCACAGGCCAGCTAAAATATACTGCAGAGAAAAAAAAAATGTTAAATGGGATCAGTGAAATGGTCTATCCACTCTTGTATTCTATTACAGCAGATATTCAGATCTAGTCTTAGAAAACCTGAAAAGAAACTTCACCCTCTGTTCCTCTCCCAAGACAGCTTAGCCGGCTGCTTAATTAATTCATTAATATTATTTTCCATTGGCATGTCATATGAGCAATTTTTAAGCAGTTTTCACTACCAAAATCAGCAGAAGTTTCTCCATGCAAACTGACAACAAAGGTATACTAGAGATTTTAGCAGGACTTCCACATAACTGTATTGACAAAATGTCCACAACAAACTGAAATAATTGCATTTGAAATTGGAAGAAAACAAACTTTAGTAGCAATCCTGTTTAATATGTTTCAGAGTACAATTCATGGAAAATCTGAACATGGAAGACATGACTGATCACTGCCTGGAGAAAATCATTCTGTCATAAGAAAAAAAAAACAGCATTAGTATGCAAAATCTTTTGGCCTGTTCATAGAGAATCAAGGACAGGACTCTGGATGATCAGTGTACTGTGAAATCTCCCACGCAGAATGTTTCATGTGCAGTCTTTATTCTGCCCATTCTAACTAATACATTTTCAAGGACTAAAATGATCTCTCAGTTTACTTAATTTTAATCTGTTTGATAGCAAAACTCAAGAGAAAAGCTTAGCTTTTCTCATGAGGATGTGATCTTAGAATCTTCTCTGTGTTTACCATACATGTTACCATACATCAGTTATTTTGCCAAATATAGAAGACAAATATATCTTTACAGAGGAAATTTTTTAATGTGATGACTTAAGAGAAGGAATACGGCTTGATAAATGCAGAAAATAGTTTGAAAAAGTGACAGAAATAGGACCTTGTCACTGCAGACAAGGACAGTAAGTAAAATGGCATTATAAAAATATTTAAATTAATAGAAATCTTCAGTGCTGGTTTCCAGTATGCCCATCACAAGGAAAGGCTCCTTGCAAGCACATTCTTGTGAAATACAGAATGAGGATTTAAACAGCTCCTCAGTATCAGCAAGCATGAAAATGGCAAGTAAAAACCAGCATCAGGAAACATTTTGCTCCCCCACAGCTGCTCCAGGGATTTCTGTGTCCCAAGGACAGCATCTGCAGGCAGCTGGACAAGCATCCTCCCATGCCCAGCTCCAAGGCTTTCTGCAACAAATTCTGCAACAAATCACACAGCCTCCCCTGGCACTGAGTACCTCCTCGAGCACGGCTCACATCTTCAGTGGTTTTCTCTTTCTTTTTAATCACAGGCAACCCAAGATGATTTGGGTCTGGTACATGCTCTGGAGTCACAGCACAGAATTTCTCTTCTCCCTCAGATCAGGCCCATGGGGAGGCAGCCTACAGTGGCTGTAAACGTTGTGATGAATTTGTCACATAATGAAAGCACTAATGAAGCTTGTGGTCTTATATTCCCCTTCCTCTATGTCAAATATGCACCTGTTTAAAATCAAACATTAGGAAGGGAAAATAGGAAGGTGGAAGGATATGGGATTTGAAGAATATAGCAATAATTTCAACAGTGGCATGAAGGTTGGGCCATTTTTAAACTACTTAATGTCCCAGTTCTCTTTCAGTTTCATCTGTTTCAGTGTTTACTAATAGTTCAAACAAACACAGCTCCAGTGTAATTTAAAAGTGAGGTTGTCTTAACTTCATTCCATGCTGTCTCTAAAATAAGGAGCTGAAATGAAAAGCATGAGAAGTCAGTTTCTATTCAGATGAAAACCAAAGTCCATTTAGTTTATGAAGCTGAAAGAAACACTTGACTTCAGGTATTCTTTCCCTTACAGTCATGAGTGACCAAATTAAATTTTACTGATTTATCCCTTCAAGATATTGTCATACATAATAAATGCCTACATAAAGTAACTGCAATAAGAAAAAAATCTTTACCTGCTGTTCTCTATTGCTGCAAATGCACAGAATATGAAAGTGAATAGTTTTTATTAGAGTTTCAACTTTGAAAGTCCAGTGATGCTGTGAACTTGGTGATATAAATTAATACAGTGAATAAATAAAATATAAAGTCAGTGAAGTTGAAAAGTCAATTTTTCTTCTTGTATAAAGCAGCAGAGTTCTACAAAAAATTATCCAAGCTCTGTCAAATTGCACCATTCATATAGCAAGGTAACTCAGCAGAACTGTGTGTGGCATCATTTTTCCCATCTACTTGCAATTCATATTTTAACCCAGAGATATGTGAGAGTCTATACATGCAGCTAGTTGCTGAATTTTTAATGAGTTCATTTTACTGATGTTTTCACTTAAACACAAAATTAAGTAGTCATGATTTTTGCTTGCTAATATTATCTTAAAAATGATCACAAATCACAATTATGCCTTATAATTTCCTTGTTCTTGTCAGTAAGAGGTTATTGGAAAAAATAATTGTATACCCTGGCTTTTGAGCAAGTCAGTTCAGTTTCTTGATGCAGGCATTCTGAGAGGCTACACGGCCTGATGAGGATCTTTGGGCCTCGGTTCCCACATCTGCCAAGCACTATTCTACCCAAATGCATGAGCTTCCTATACTCAAAACGGTGTTTTATTCAGATATTTCACTGATGGAAGGCATACGCATACCCTCTTTGTATTTTCTAATTCATGATTTTCCTACTTTAAAGAATGATATTATTTTATCTTTTATTTATGTTATTTAACTGATGTGGAAGGTAATCTCACTGATCTCAGTGTATCTACTAATGCAATCTGTCAAGCTTTAGAGATTACACTGCAGGGGTTGTTTTCAGAATTGCACTGGATCAATAGCACAAGATTGTTTAAGCACACTTGTCTTCTTCCCACCTGAAGCAAATGGTTTGATTATCTCTTCACAGAGATTATGACACAAGGTGCTGACTATGGTTTTAATTTTATTTGATTGATGGATTTAGATTTCAGCTGCACACTATCTAGCTATGCTTATCCACCCACAGTTCAGTTGCCACACTGATATGCCTTTTTTTTGTGTCTGTGTGTCTCATCTGAAGAGTGGAATAATAACTCTCCAGTTTAATATTCTGTTGAGCATCCCCAACTGCAGTTCAGCAAGTGCAAAGCTGAGAAGTTTGCTCATTACGTTTCTGAAAGTTGTTATCTTATTGGCCTTGGAATATGCTAAAAGGAAATAGAAGCTTCAGAAACCAAATGAAAGGCATTAAAAGTAAAAGCCCAGAAGCTCAGTTATTGAGCTGAAAGAAGTTACTTACATATGAAAGAACCAAGAAAAATAAGCCATTTGCCCCAGGCCACCTGATTTGTGAGGGCCTCATTACATTACAACACATGTAGTCTGGAGCTGTTGGTATTTTTTTTGCTTTTACCATAAGTTTGGAAAAATCATTTTGAGATTGCACATATTATGTCTCATAATCAGGCTCCCTATGAATGAAATCAACTTTCTTGCAGGAAAAAATAAAAAGAAAGAAAAAAGGAGACAAAAAACCTTGTACAGTATCACATTATGTCACAATGTGGTAAGACATTATTTATTTATGCTTTTATTGTACAGTACAATCAACATAGTTGCAAAGGCAGTCTTCACTCTGCAAAGCAAGAATCTTTTCTAACCAACATGGATAGAGAGGAAAGCAATCCAGAAAGGCCTTGGAGATTTGTGATATCCATCAGTTTGGCTCCCATTATAATTCACCTTGCTGGGCTTTGGATGGTAGGAAATAGGCAGCTGGATTGAAGGTTCCCAGCCTCACAGTTTTGGCAGACCAACGACATCCTGTCATCCAGCCTTACATTAATTACTAAGTATAACTAAGCAATCATTTATATTTCCACACTTGGTGGTATCCAAAGAAGCTTAAATCCACAATAAATTTTTTTATTGGGCAGTTATTTTATATCCAAAAACCAGCAAGAAAAGACCGTCAGTTTGCTGAAATGCCAGTGTCCCCCATCCATCCCCACATTCCCGTAATGCTCATATGTGGCAGTGTGGACATATGTTAAAGAGTTAGTTTTTTCCTGTTTGCCATCACAAAGTAATACACAATTCTTATACCAAATATACTGAATTTCTGCATTTTAAACTTCTTTTTTCTTTAATTAATCATCACAGAAGGTCGAAAAGTATCTTAATTCTCTATTACATGCACACAAAGTATTGCTATTTTCTCCCTGTTCATTTGAGATCTAATAGCCTGTCTGCCCAAGCTGTGAAATGAAACCCTAGGTCTCCAATTAAGAGTCAATCACATAGATCTTGAGATAGAGAAGCAGCACAAACACTTGTTCAGAGTTTCAGTGTTACATTATGCCTTTAATTGTGATGACCTTTCCCCATGCACTGCTTTAGTATTGAAATCATGGACTGGAATGAATGCTTTTTATCTTCAGATTAGGTTGGTGTAAAGCTGCCATTTGACTTGCTCTTTATGACAAATACCAAAAGCCAAATTCTGATCTCTTGTACAGTGGTGTAAATTTAAGGTCTCTCTATAGATTTTCATGTGGTATTAAACCATTAATTAGTTCTGTATGAATCACTGGGCTCCTCTTTAAAACATGTATGCAGTGTGAATAACAGAAAGGAGGTTTTAATAAAATACACTTTTTATATCACAATAATCCTTTCTTACTTAATTACCTGTTAACCAGAAAAAAAAAAATTAAATGCTATTATTGAAAAAATACAATATAATTTCAAAAATTAGGAAGATAGATACTTAACAGGATTATGTTCATGAAGTAAACATGGATCACCTGATGGGTTAAATAAACATGGACAAAGTAAACACTGAAATAAACACTGGATGAAATAAGCATGACCATGTAATAAACATGGACCATTGACATTGCAGAGGAAAGGAGGCCAAGAAAGCTAATTTGTATTCAAAGATCTCCTCCTCTAAGCTCAAGAGCCATCCATCCCAATGAGCAGAAAACCAAAATATCAGGAGGCCTGTGTGGATGAACATGGAGCTCCAGCAAAACTGAAACATGAAGAGAAAGTATATAGAAATACAGAGTTCTGAGTTCCCCAGGGTCAGGGAGATATGGAGCTTCTGGAGACAGGCCAGCAAAGAGTCACTAAGATGATTAAGAGGCTGGAGCCTGTCTCATATGAGGAAAGACAGAGGGAGGAGACTGCTCAGTGTGAAAAGAAGGCTCAGAGGAAAACCCAGCAATGTGTATAAATATGTGATGGGAGGCAGTAAAGAAGAAGACAGAGCCAAGATCTGGACAAGTTGCCTCAAGAACAAGAGGCAATGAGCACAAATGGAAAAACAGGAGGTTACACCTGAACATAATGAAACACTTTTGTAATGTGAGGGTGACAAAGCAGTGGCACATTTTGCCCAAGGAAGTTGTGAAGTCTTCATACTTGGAAATATTCCAAAGTGTCTGGGCATCATCTTGGACAACCCGCTCCAGGTGCCTCTGCTTGAGCAGGTGGGTTGGATCAGATGACCTCCAGAGTCAACCTCAACCATCCCATGATTCTATAATATTAACAGAGAATCTAACCCATTAAATTTAAAAAGTTCAGCAAAAAGTCCATTATCAAATGTGACTATCAAGACATTTATCCAATATCATGATTGAAAACCACTGAGCAAGTTGTTCGGTTAGGACCTTGCCCAATCTCACTTTATATCTAACTTCTAACATCATCATATTTCTCCTTGAAAACTTGTGTGACAGTTGAGGGGTTTGGGATTTTGTTTGTTTGCTTGCTTCTTTCTGTCTGCACAACATCTGAACTGAAGAACTCTCACTAAGCCAAGCTTAAATTAGGGAGCCAGAGCTAAAGGATTAAGAGGTACAGCCTACATACACCTTGTGCAGAGCTTAACTCATAACACATTAATCAGCGTTATCACTGCAGCAAATGGAATGTGGAATTCTGCTCCTAGTCTTAAGGCTTTTATGTTGTTTTCTTGTAAGATTTGCTTGGGTTAAAATTTGAGGTACTGCAAACATTTTAGAGCTAGTGTAGAAAGAATTCTCGGTATTTCAAAACAGAACAGCCTCTCTCCACACAGTACCATACAGACTGTCATGTGACATGATGAAAGACCACACTAATAGGCTGTAGCAATCGTGCAAATGAAAAGCTTTTCAAGGGGAAAAAAATGTGATTCTTAGAATGTGAGATGCCAAGTGTAAAGCATAATAAATGTACTTTGCGATGGAGAGTAGCATATCTGTGCCCAAAAGGCTACAGCACAAAGAATAAAGAAAAACAAAATAAATAAAAATAATTAAAAAAAATAATTTAATTGAATAACTGAAGGAGGATAGATCTTCAGTAATCATTAGCCTAAATGCATCTTGTAAGGAACAGGGTATTTGATAGTTAAGGTATTATTTTCAGTAACTTTCTTGGCACGAAAAAAAAGCAATAGGAACTTCTTATAATATTGAGTTGGCAGAAAAAAGATGTGTTCAAAGAAATTAAAGCATGACTTGATCTGAGAGTTTGTGAATGAAGTAAAGTAAAACTCAAAAAATACAAAGTCCATGTGAATTCTACACATTCAAAAAGGAATAAAAAAAAAAAAAGAAGTTCTAAAAGAGAGAGATCAGAAACAGCTTTTTTATTTGACATTCATTGATGCTTATGTCTAACATCATTAGGTCAGATCAGAGGTCCCTGCCTGTGTCTCAAACACTTGCCATAGAATATTTTCATGTAGTGATACTTCCTTTGAAGTACCTTCTCTCTTCCAACAGATATGTGTTTAGGGGATTCCACAATGGAAGTTCAATCTCAACCATTGTTTTTCCCATACTTATATAATTATCTAATTTCTCCTTGAACACATATTTACTTCTTTTCTTTGCTATATTTGGTTTCAATAAGGTCAGAAACTTACACTTGAAGCCAAATATCATGGTTTGTCTTTGTTGGGGTTTTAGTTCTTTTTTTGTTCCTTTCTTTTCCTCTCAAAGAACTTTTTCCCCATGCTAAGGGACAATTGCTGGGTGATTAAGAGAGACAAAAAGACCTGGCCAGAGGGGGAGGGGTCCAGCTGTCCTTTTTTACTTGGGGTTTTTTCTCCAGTGGGGGCAGAGATGCTGCAAGATTTGAACTGAGAAAAAGGGTTGGGTACAGTGCCTGGTGCTCTTTGTTCTTCTGGCGTTCGGAGGGGAAGGAGAAGCTGCAGTCGCTGTAGGGAGAACTCATTGTCGCGGCANGGCTTCGCTACACTGTAGCGCCGCATGCCCTACTTGCCCAGATGTCCCAGAGTTTCCCGCTGCAGCTTTGGAGTTCGATACATCTCGTCTACCACCCGGGATTTTGTGTTCATCCCTGCTGCTCCAGCCTGCTGTTTCCTGGGGGGTCCTGCTGAGGCACCGGGATCGGCTGCCCAGGGGTTTCGGAAGGCTTTCTCCCATCTCTTCCCGGCTCGGCCAACCCGCCATTACCGCGTGCTCCCCGAGCTCGCTGCGGAGCGCCCCCTGCAGGCGCGGGGGAACCATCGCACCCGCCCCGCTCACCGGGAGCCGCCCGCGCCCCTGCCGGCCGTGAGCGGAACTGCACCGAAGGGAAAGGGCCCGACAGCCGAGAGAGGCTGCACTGGGTTCTGGTTCTGTTTGGTGGTACTGCCATAGTTATTGTTGTTTTGTTTACCTTGATACATAAATATATACACGTGTATATATATTAGTAAAGAACTGTTATTCCTATTCCTCATATCTTTGCCTGAAAGCCCCTTAATTTCAAAATTATAGTAATTTGGAGGGAAGAGGGTTACATTTTCCATTCCAAGGGAGGCTCCTGACTTCCCTAGAAAACACCTGTCTTTCAAACCAAGACAGTCTTACACCCTCTTAGCCTCATGAGTAGCTTGATCACATCCTTACAACATAACACAACTTGTAACTTATGAACAAGTGGTCCCCCATGACACTAAGACAACCGTTCTTGTGTTAGTTTGGTTCAAAATCTGTACGGTAAAATCTGGACTGTACAATGCTAAAGAAGCTCAATACTGTGGTGCTCTACAACACAAAACAGAGGGTATTCACTGCCTTTCCCCAGGTGTGATATGAAAAGAAGGGTAGGCAAAATGTTTCAAAACAAACTCTCCAGCTGAGATCCCTCCAGCGGGGTGCTCTGGATGGTGGGGTGCCATGACCTTCCGAAAGTGTCTCCAGGCAAGTTAGGAAGCTGCTCGGCAGGGCCAACACACTCACGCACACAAACACACCAGATAGCTTTTTCGACAAGTCGACAGCAAAGAGACGGGAAGGGTCTTCGTATG
The DNA here is from genome assembly GCA_013397725.1 of Rhagologus leucostigma. Taxonomy (NCBI): domain Eukaryota; kingdom Metazoa; phylum Chordata; class Aves; order Passeriformes; genus Rhagologus; species Rhagologus leucostigma. The sequence goes on along the minus strand of VZTD01001192.1, from coordinate 364,952 downwards.
CGGTTCCACGGGAAAGGTGTATTCCACCCAGGCGTGAACGTGTCCAGGGACAAAGACAAAAAACATGGGAGGGCCCAGGTTTATATAGAGGGCTAATAGGGGCGGAGAGAGCACCAGGGACCAATAGTCTGACGGCATGAGGGTGGTACATAGACAGGGCCAGGGTTTGGGAGCCAACACTGAGGGAATGGCGAAGGAACAAGGGCCAATGCGAGAACGGGGAAGAGAGAACTTTTTAGGGCAGGGACATCTAAGGTATAAAGGGGCAGGGAGGCCAAAGGGCCAACCAGGAAAGCAGAACTGGGGTACATTAACATAACACAACAAAGCACCCTGGGAGAGGCCTTCTTGTTCTCCCTAACCTGGGAGGATTTCTATCCCTAGGGACAGTCCCACCAATGGACCTTCTTAGTCACTTGTACTAGGGGCCCACCGGCCTCCACAGAGATCGGGTACAGGGTGGGACACAGCCCATGTAAAGGCGATTCCCTGAACAGTGTGCAAGAATAGTCTGTATGGAACCTGGGACAAACTAAAACTGGAGAAGACCATCAAATAGTACAAACAGCTTCATGTCTGTAACTGAGTTCACAACCTTATTCTAGTTTAATAGGCTGAGCCTATGCATTCTGTTAGTGGTTGCTATATTTTAGCTTTAAAAAGTTAGAAATATAAAGCATTCATCTTCTCTGCAACCTTCAAAAAACCTTCAAAACTGGACTTTCCCCACTCAGTATTTTCTAAGCCAAAAAGCTTTAACTATTTAATATTTCGTCTAGTAATCTTATGCTTTTTTTCCAACTTCATAATTTTTTTCCTAGGGCTTTTTTTTTTTTGAGATAGGGTGACCTTGTGGAAATCGAGTTTGAAAAGTTTTTCTCATAAGAGATTACACAGCTTGCTGCAAGCTTTGATTTTTGAAAAGACCCAAGATTTATGGCCTAGAGCCGATAAAGCATTTAAATATATCTTTAAGCATCTCCTTATTCTTTTCAGAAAATCTAGGCACAGTTTTAATGAAGATAATCATATATCTAAGGGTAAACAAATACTTCAACTTTTTCTTGGCTCATCAAGCCCACAATAGCAACAGTACTGGAAGGAATAAGCAAAAAGATGTCTTCTAAGTATTTTATTTTTTAATGTCAGTTTTATACATTTATAAAATGTTCCTTTTTTACTTTTTAATCCCCATTTGTGTACTGTTTTGGTTTTTGATACTTCCTTGCCATATTCATTGTTTTCTCTTCTGTCAGGTCAATGATCTAATAAGAGTTAAAATCGGAGAAATGCCACCTGACTACAATGCAAGGTGATATGGCTTGTAATTCTCTAAGCGTCTGAAGGATACTTAATATAAGAATACTGAATATTCTTTAAGTTGATGAAGGATTTTTTTACTTTGCTTTATAAATAAACTGTATGACTAGAACCAAACTAATTTCTGATTCAGAATTTTCATACCACAGACAAGTGCAGGTATCTCACAAAAGTCATTGGCTACAACAGCATCATTCGTCACCTCCAAATAAGACCACTTTGTACATCTGAGCTAACACATGTTAGCAGATCCACAGATCTGTTTATCTGCAGTCACCTCTGCAATTCCACTGCAGCACTATACCCATCTTCCAGCTCTGCTAATAGAGCTGTTCCAACTGCAGTTACACCTTCTAAGGTCAAAGCATAGACTGTGCCCAAGGGAGACACTGAGGAAAACTACTTGCAGTCACGTTAAGCACATGGATTTTTCTACTGTATTTGTTAGCTATAGGTTGTCTAGAAAGTAGTCTGAGGCAATCTTGAACCTTTGTTATAGGGTTATAGAGGAGTTTAGCAGTTAGTTTACTTTGTTTGGTCTGAAAATAGTAACACTATTAGGACTGAGGGAAGAATTAAAAGGGAGCCTAGACCTGGAGAGAGGCAGAGGGACTTTAGTTAGACTATATGAAGAAAGCTGGAAACAGTAGACATAATCTGTGGTTGTACTAGAGTATTCAATGTATTTTTAGTATTTAGGAAAAAAATAGATATTATGCTTGTTTTAAATTTCCTTTAAAGAGAGCATATAGTCTTTGTCTTTAAATGTCATGTGGACAGATACAGAAGAGGATAGGATGGGTAATCTCAGAAAAATTTAGCTAAAAACTCCCTGAATACAAATGTTATGTTTCACTTAAAAACACAATGGAAAAAAATACAAATAAATACAAGCTATTATTTGTTGTAGAATACCAGGTATCTCTTGCTGTGTCCCTACAAAGTTATCAAGCATGCATGCAACTGTCAAACTACCTTCATCTGGATAGAATAGATATCATTACAGTTATTTGTCTAAATTAAGCCCTGCCATAAATAAAATGCAATACTTCCAACATAGGCCTTCCCAAACAGGAAGATATGATCAAAAAGGATGAGCATTTATGTTTTTATCCAGCTCTAAGATGTAATTTTTAAAAAGTGCTATATTAAGAGCTTTCATGTACCACCACAGTTGGATGCCCAGTGATGACATAAGCAGCTTTCATACTGAAGAGAAGTACGTCACATTGTTCATTGTGTGATCAGCATAGGGACAGGGAAGAGGAGTATTAACTTCCATAGGTGTTTATCCTAAAGTATATTTTCTCATATGCTTGGGAAACAGGCTGTATTTATAGCAGTGCATTGTGGTATTGACTGCCTTTAACTGGGGCAGCATCAATAAGGCGTGAGAAGGAAAGTTTTCATCAGTGTTCCCAGAAAGTTATGGAATTTTGATCTTCCTGAACAAAGCCCACCCCGCATATTACAGGCTAGTTCAGTCATGACTAGACATAGAAAAGAAGATTTGATAGCTGATGAAAAAGACATTTGTACTTTCAAATCCAAACTGCACAAGAAAGCACAAGCTCATAGCAAAGTTCCTGTGGAAGACTTTATTTAATACTTAAAAAAATCCCATTCAGTTAAATACAGGGATATCATACCTTTTAACAGAAAGATTAAAAAGGTTCTGTTACATTTTTATTCCTTTACAGAACTCTCAGCATTTCTGCATGATCAGCCCTTTTTTCCTATCCTTGTTCCACGTCTGTAGCCTTAATCTTCTTGGAGTAACTGCTCACTTGCTAAATATATCCATCACTGAATGATAATTGTAATATATGACACAAATACACCTTGAGAAGAATTCATTATAGACACCAATCTGATATCACAGGATAGTGATGTGTTAGCAGTATCTCTTCTCCCCAAACAGGTTGTGAAATCAGACTTTAAGATAATTGTATGTCTTATCTAAAATTCTCCCACTTAAATTGATACTTTATAGATGACTACTGAAATGTTCCTCCAAGCCACAAATCTAAATTAACCTCAAGTACAAGAGAGGTTTAGTGGCTCTGCATAAGAAGTTAATATAAACAGAGAAGTTTAAAATCTCTTTAGCTGTGAATTTTTTATCTTAATTATTTTTTCTTATCAAAGTAAGCATAAAGTTCAGAAACAATACACCACAGACTCAGAAGGTATGTCATCCTGACACCTCTGTTTCTATCATTGTCACTTTGCATGAGAGAAATCAGAAGGAGTGTATTTTTCCAGGTCCCACAGTTCACTGGGTTATTATAACCCCCTCATTAAAACATTCTCTGTCACAGCTATCATGGGGAAAGTGAAGTCCACTTGTGCTGACTTTCAGTGATAGAAAACTCTCACCTTTCTGGCGCTAGCTATGCTAACTTCAAACTGGGGTAACTTTATGTGAATACTGAATTCCACCAACACTGCAAAAATATTTTTAAAGGAATGATTCAATATTTAAGGATTTTTGCTCTTTTGCTTTCTCTTTCTTTTTTTCTTTTTTTAATTTAAGAACTGGTTCCTTTCTCAGTTAGACCTTTAAATGGAGATGTTTTTAGTTAAAATAGAAAATAATTCATATGTAGGAAACTATATGACAGTTGAAATAATTTTTTATGGGAATTCCATATTATAGGAATGCCAGTTACGGGAATGGAGATTTCTTCCTATCAGTAGTGTCTTTTCTTTTTAAAATATCATTTGACTACAGCAAGGAGATTTGTTCATCTAAAATGTTTCTTCACAGTCCAACTTAATGTGCATCTGATGTAAGCATCAGTTGTGTTAGAATGAAATGGATTAATTTTTTGCTGAAAAATGCATGGGGTCTAATATTAATTCAATAACAGGTTATTGCAAGGAATTTCTGCTGTCTCTATCGGAAAGTTTTTGCTTCTGTCATCATCTCTTTACAGGACTCAGAAGTGTGTTGTTAAGATCATATAAAAATGTATCTTATTTCAAAGCTTTAGAACTTTTTATCACATCATGTACTGACATTTTGAGCAGTGACAAATTTTGGCTTCGCGGATGTTACCATTTTCAAAGTACAATGTACTTGTAATCAATGCTACTCTTACTCCAAATGTTGAAAGGTAAAAAAAAATTGACACTTTTGTATAAGGTTAAGCCTTTGTTTTAGCCCTCCACAGGTACTGTTTGGTTCAGTTTAGTTTATGGTTCTGAAAGAAGACCCACACCACAGAGCCCCACACCATGGACATGTTTAGAAAGCATGACTGTTGTGACCCAGTCTTATACACTGACCCCCAAAGTGTCTCCTTACCTTTCCTGTTCCTCCCCCTATGCAATTAAATCACTGCTGATGGCAAAAGTAGTGCAGAGAACTTGGAAATATTGCATTCACTGCTCCTCAAAGGCCTTTAAGGCACCTTCTAATTTCTCTGCAAGCACTTCTATATTGCTACTCAAAGCATGTTTGTGGAGAACAGTTTAAAAGAAGCTCTTATTCCCACTCCTTCTGATGGGAGATGACTGAAGAGGGATCAGCACCCTTGGTTGTGCTGAATATCAGTATAGGAGAAGGAATCTGTCACCTATGGGCCTTGAAGTTCAATGTTATTTTAATCTTTACTCTGGTTTTGAGGAAAAGTCACTCTCTGTTCTTTTGCCTTGAGCATAGAAACTAACAATGCTGAGGGAGGACTTTGGCACTGCATTCCAAAATGAACCTTGTCCAAGACCTGTTCAACAGATGTTATTTTCCTTGTAGTCTTTTCTCCAAAGCCTTGTTAACACAAGAGATTGAATTTGTACCTCAGGGACTCAAACTTTATTATGGAGCTGCAGGTAAAGTTCTTACTTTGATCAAATAAAAAAATGACAAAAAAGTGCCCTAACTTATAGCTGTAAAAAGTAACATCAGAGAGGAAAGCAGGCTGAAATTTTGGCTCATCTTAAGCAGGTTATACCCCATATGTGTTTGAGAGAGAGATCCTACTCCCAGTTTACTGCAGATGTATTGCTGCTAACACATGCATATCACATTGTTCAAGAAAAAGTAAAAAGCAAAAGAAGAAACAACCGTAGATATTAAATGAGTCTTTCTCAGAATATCACAACTATAAGAGCTGACCATCTCTACCCCTAAGCCTCAAAAGAAGATGAGTTCCATCAATTGAAGTGTAAGATTCAAGCATATTTAACTGTAGAGTTACAAGGAAGCTTAATCTCAACTCTAAAATATTTGGTTTACAACTGCAGGAAAGATTTTTTTTTACTCAGTGCTGTTCTTTATTATCTGTAAGTTATAGTGTTCTCAATAGAAACCCAGCTGATCCAGTATATTATAGTATATTGTATATACTATAATATACTGTATATAGTATATAGTATATTAGTATATAAGTATATTACTGATAAGGGAGTCAAAAATCCAGCTATGCCTTTAAAAGCAATAAAAATTTGTGTCTGAATTTGTGGTGCTTCCATTAGCAGTTTTCACACTGCACGTGCTTTACTTTGAACACTTGCTTTACTTTGAAGCAAAGCATGGGCTGAACAATAATTTTGGTCTCAGGGCTAAACAAAGCATAGAAAGTGGGAGTCAGATGGTACCATTTGGTTCAGAGACCATACAGTACTCTCAGGATCTGACAAAAAGAATATCTATTCTGTCTTTAAAGAACCCTAGTGAAGAATCTAAAATTTCTTAAGAAGGCAGAAACCAGATTTAAAATACTATCATTGTTATGACCCAAGGAAAGTGAAAAATACATGAATTGACTGTCTGGAGAACAATGTGCAAATGGCAACAGTTGTATACTATTCAAAAAGATCTCTTGTTGTCTATATAAAGTAAATCATTACAAATGTGACCACTATAGACAGATACTGGCTTTTCGCAGATACTCACCACATACACATTTCTGAGATTACAGAATGAACCCTTCACATCTGCTTTCCACACCACCATCAATGAAATATTCTTGGAAATATTTCTTCTAAGAGGGATCAAAAGCAGAGGATAATGCATGCAACAATAAAGAAAGCTCACTGAGCAAGATATCAGCCATTGCTAAAACGGAAAATGTAAAAAGTTTTTATCCAAAAAGCAGTACCTTATCTGTTCTGTCAAAACTGGACACTATGTTTTCAAACTGCTTTCCAGCCAGGAAAATGGGAATCCACAGTGGCAACTGTCTTCTGCAGTGGGACTACATATGTTATGTGAAGATTTAAGATATACCTTTCCATGTTAAAAGATATGAATATGCTGCACAGTTGCTCCCTAAATCCTCCAAGTTCAACCCTATGAGTCATAACGAAGTTGAAATTGCCCATTAAAATGTACCCAGTTTTCAATCTTGGTAAAGGTAATATCAGTCTGATTAATATTCATATAACTTCTCTTGTTAACTACTTCGTGATTTACATAGAATACATAATGGAAAATTATTTTGCCATTTGACATAACTCAGACTATGTTAAATATAGTTCTCTCCAACTGGCTTCCAGACACTAGGATTTCTGCAGGATCTCTTTGTGAATAGTCCTAAACACCTGACTAGACTACAAAGTTAATCCACAAAACTTTCTACCAGTTCCATCCTTGGTAGCCACTCAGTTGTTTTAATTTGGTATGAGTTGCCACTTGGTTCGTTTTGCAACAATACACATCTTCGGAGTCTTGAAAAATAATTCCTTCAGATCCTGGCTGCACCTGAGCTGTCTTGAATTCCTAAAGAGTAATTTACACTAGAGGACAAAAAGGACATTTCCTTTATAACACAGAATCAAAGTGTCATTTCCCAGCTGAAAAGCAAAATCTTGTTTTACTGATTCAGTCTTGAATGTAGCAAGGAAACAGCTGAATAAGTTCCCTCTGCAGACACACACATTCAACACATCACACACGCATACTGGTGGTGTTCCCTGTTAGAACAAGCACATTCTTATCACTTAGCATCTGTTTCCTTTTTTCTCAGACTTGTTTACCAGCATTTTCATTGAGAAGCTTCCTTACAGAGGATAACTTTTTTTACTATGTCATTCACTCACGATGGAGTTACACCTCCCAGCTGCAGCTACTTTAATAATTCTAAGAGTTAGGTATATAATTTTTTCTGTGTGACTCAGATCCTATCAGAGAGCTAAAATGCAGTACAAAACTTAATCAAAGCTGTTCATAGTGACAGTCAATTTAAACAATACTCTTTTTTAAAATTATGTTCTTCATATTCATTGGCAGTAAAAGGACAACGATAGAATTTTTTTTATTTGAGCCAAAAAATAAAGAGAATATCCTAATACACAATAATCCACCTCAATATTATTTGCTCTAAATAGTTAGAATTTAAGAGTTTATTAAAGCAAAAAAAAATACTGAAATGAAAAAGCTCACAGTGGGTTTGTAAAGGTTGGAATGAAATTGCTATTTCTAGGAGTTTCCATGGAAACTACAGTACTAAGCAAACCTATGTACAAAAAGAAGAGATTTTTTTGTTGTTGTTGCTAAGTGTTCTTGAGAAAATCCACACAAGCATTATTATAATATGTAGTCAAACCAACAGGCATGCTGGTTGAATAATGTATAGCATACAACTGTAGTGTTTACTTTCTGAATACTTTAGAAATGAAAGTTCAGGCATCTGTGTGACCTTAAGATTTGGAGCTGTACAATTTTTAGATTTAGCATTGCATGGTTTAGAGTGAATCAACATGGTTAAAAAACAAAATTACTTAGAGCAAACCCAACAGGTTGCCAAATTTTTACATTCAATGCATACTTGATAATCATAGTAAAGGTTCTTAATTGGTTTTGATACTATCAGTTTGCTCTCAGTGTTATTGAAAGTACCCTTCTATCTTCTAAGGCTTTGCTTATATTTGAATACAGGAATTAAAACCTTCTATGGACAGTTTTATTACCTGAGAAGAGACAAAAGTCTTTTCATAGTAAAGGTGAAAAGTAGGGCAGGCTTTGAAATGAAACCAGAAAGTTTTTGAATAAAGAAATATATGCTGAGATTGCAAATCCTTTATGGTCACAAACCAGTTTTGAACCTTTTTGTATTTCTGCATCACCAAATCAGCCTGCATGGTTTCTGAAAATTCAGGTAATTCCACAATCAAACCCTAAATGTGAGTGCCTAACATTGACAAGGAGTATGTGAGACTCTAAGAGGATTTATGTAAACAAGATGAACAAAACAAAACAAAACTAGAGAAAACTGAACAATATTGGTTTATGCTAATTTAGGAATACAGTACCTAGATTTCTGGGAAAAGAAAATATTACAAATTTTACATTTACTGCTCTTATGAAATAAGAAACTGAAATTCATATCCATCTATTGTCCACCATTTTAAGCATTAAGTGCTATTTAGAAATGACTTCATTTCATTGGAATAATGACAGAAATGTCTGTGAGTATGAAATAGCACCACAATGTGTTGTGATTATTGATACGATATTTCAAACATATTGATTACATGCATTTTTTTTCCTAAAGCAGTTATATACTGTAGTGAAGCTTTAAATATTTAATTAAAAGTCATGTATTAATAAAAAATTATTCAATAAGTCACCAAATGCAAAATTCTGCAATGATGTCTCTATAAATTATTTAGCAACTCCAAGAGTGTTGGCTTTAATAAATTAAATTCAAGGACATCTGGTCAACATACTTACAAAAACTAAAAATGCAATTTTCTGTATCAGTGCAACAGCCTGAGCTCTTATATTTCACCATAAGCAACTTCAAATTTGCTTGATAGCTTCTTTCTCAGACATTGTTTTTCTCTAGGAAACTAAATTAATTGTATGAAGAGGAAATTATGCAAGACAACAAACAATTTAAATATATAGGCTAATGTCTGTTCTTTTAAATATTAAATAACTGTCTACTTAGCTAAAAGCAATAACCACCAACATTATTTCTGTCTTTCTGAAGTTATCTAGACATCTTTTTTTTTTTTGTGCCAACAGTCTCACTTAAAGAGTGCTTAACTCTACAAGATCTTGGGATTTGTACTTCTGAATCTTGTGAAGAGATTCCATTTTCCATATAGCACACGTTGGACTTTTGATATACAAATCCCATTTAAATTAATTTCTGTGATTTGTCTACTTTATTTTCAAAATGTCCATAAACAGCACAGTAGCCTAAGTGGCTACATGTACTAGTTATTTCTATTTTACTAGTGACTAGTGACTAGTTAAGCCAATGAATAATTGTTTGCACATATTAAATAAAAGGAGAATTGGTTTGTTTTAAAAATCCACAGACTGAGTAGCCATAACAAGCTGTTAAATGGAGATTTTGAATCTTCCTCTTCAGTCAATGAGTTAATTGCCTCTAACTCTCAGAAAGGACAGCTCTGGTAATCTATACACTTTAAAAACCTATTTTCTCAAGTATTGTTCATAAGTAGGAAGCAGGGAGAATAGTTATTTAAGGTTATTCTTATAAAGACAAAGATATTTTTCAGCAACAATATTACATCTGAGAGTGAAGAACTTCCTGTTGCATTTAGTATTCAAAGCCCCGTCACAGTTTAACCACTGCCCTTCAATTGAATTAACTCAATGGTACTGATTCAATAGCCTTTGTATCCCAATTTTTCTGCTACGTACCTAGATTTTTGCACTTTTTAATTATTATTATTACTACTACTACTATTATGGTGATAATAAAGCTTCATAGTAGAGTTTTTGTTTGTACATCATCTGAAAGAAGTGATGAAATATCCTAAAGATTTAACAAAATCTATCACTGTGTATAGACACTGATAAGCATGGACATCCCGGTCACCTAAGAAAACATTAAATATAGTAAGAGTTTCACAACAATTTAGGAACTGGTAGATGTTCAGCTGCCATGAATGTATCTCCTTGCTTTATTGCTATTTTTTAATGCTCAAGAATTAACAATAAACATAAATCAGAATTGTGCACCTTGGAGTGCAGCAATCACCTGCTAAGCAACAAGCGATCTTATCAGAAAGGTTTATTTTCAAAATAATATATGGAAAAAAAACCCAACAGGTCACAGAGTTCACTCAAATTTGTAAACCTTTAAGGATGAGGGAGCTTTTACCCACAGGAACCTGTGAAATGCAAGTGTACCACCACCAGAACAGTTTAAACAAAGTGCAAAATGCTCCTGATTGCATAACCCCAGAACCCTTTCATCACACCTTTGTCTCATCGTTGTTCAACTGCCTCTGACCATGAACATATCACAGTTGCAAATGAATCAGGGACAAAGGGCCAAGGGAAGCAGGATCAGGTGTGTGGCTACAAGAAAAGCAATAGCGATTTACATCATAGCTCCTAAAATAAAGCAAATTAAAAATGAAAATGTTGAATTTTTCAGAGGCCAAGAACTTTAAAATGTCTCTTCAGTAAGAGCGCATGGCTTAGAATTTACCATATCAGGATGGTTCCATGACGTAGTCTCATCACTACATGATTAAATACACATGTTCAATGAAGTAGAGGACAAAAATTTGTCCACTCAAAACCGGGGGTAAAACTACTTCATCAGGATGAGAATTTTTCGTATGTTCCCTGTCTGTGCAAATCAAAGAGGACTTACGGTTTTAAGTCCTTTAGTTTTAAAGCACCCATCAGCATTTTCACCTGTTTATCCAGTATCTCATGGGATACAACAGGATTAAAAAAATCTGGGATTTATTTCACAAATTTATTCCAGGTTCTTGTGGTTTTAATTGACTTTGGCGTAGATTTTTGAGTTAATAATATGTCTATAATGTCAAGTATCTGTGGACTAAGACCCTGGGTCCATCTAATTGAATCATAATGCATCTGGGAACAGTCACTGGTGCTTGCTACAGAGCAGGAAGGAATTTGGCTATTTTATCCTCAGGTAATCCACACTTTAGAACTAAGGGCATAGATAAAGACACATGTAACACAGTCTGTGGCCACTTTCTTTTTGTTCTCACTGAAGCAATGCAAAAACAGCCTTAGCACTCCTTTAGCTCGGGAAGATCCTTAGACATTTGATCTTCAATATCATCAGTGTGCAAAAGCTGAGAAACAGATTTTAGCAAGCCACTGTAAACAGTTTGTCTATTTACCTCCTGCCCTCTCACCTTAGGAAGCAGGAAAAGGAATACAGGGACATATTAGGGTTTTAAGTTCAGTTTCCACTTCTGAAAGCAGTTTTTCTAATGGGACCTGGTCATTGCTTAATAATTCTGGCTGACTGACCCATTAACTTCATTATAAACATTAGTTTTGTTTAACTAACAATGAAAAAAGAAAAATACACTTTATCTATGTCATTGATCAATAAAGTTAGCTTTTCTTTTTGATCAGCTAGGTTTCTATAATTTTAATTACATTTGACTGAAATCAACATTTGTTTTAAAGGACAATGCAATACCATTTGTAAGGAGAACTTTTATATTCATTTACAGGCAAATTTCAAATTACAATTGATAGCTACTTTGCTGTAGTCTGGAATGTATAAACAGTTTTGCATTTCTCTTTGGATCCATAAGCAGTCTCATAAAATATTGGCAGAGGTAGTTTCATTCACACAATATTCTTAATCACTAGAGAAAAAGTGATTATGTGTTCTTAACTCTTGCTGACTTCACTGGCAACATTGCAAGCCATAGTGACGATAGGGGCAATCAAAGATGAAGTAACTGGCTAATTGAAAGAAAATTTTGTGCTGTCTCCAAAATCAGTAAACTGGTGAGTCTGACCTCAATTTTTCATCTTGGCTTTCCAAGAAACATTCTGTTCTACATGAAAAATAGGTTGGTCAATCTCTTCTGGAAAGAAAATTGGAAATGACTGAGCCATAGAAAGAAATATCCTGGTCCCATTAAGGTATACTTAGTTAACATTTAAATCAACTTGAATGAAATTACTATCCTATGTAGCCTTTATGGACTACATGAGTTCTGTTTAGTACTTTATAGCACTATACAATCACCAGATCAATGTTGAGGAGATTCAGACATGTCACAGTGGCACGTTTTACAGACCATGTAATTTTGACAGAGCCAGAAGCAAAAATATCATGTTCTGTGTCTGACCTATTGCCTAAATTCTATTGCTCTAGGCATGAGCCCTCAATTCAATAAACAACTCCGTGTATTTAGAACAGTTTCAACACATGCACAGAGTCCAACACTTTTGGGACAGACTCGCTTTGTGTGAACAATAGGATGTGTCTGCAGTCACAACAGTCATTCATCCAGAGAAACGTTAAATCATGAGACAGAACAGTAGTGTAGCACATTTTTGCAAAAGGTGATGCCTTCCTACCAAAACCAAGAGGGCAGTGGATCTAGATTTGTAGTTGTGGTTTTCAAAAGAATTAAGTGGGCTCTTCATAATGGAGAAAGTTTGCCTGTGGAAAACAAGCCATTACCAAACAAAGCAATGGAACGGTCCATTGTGAACCCGGCTTTTTTCTCAGATACATTATGGTAATTTCCTACAGTGCACTTGAGATGCTGAATGGGAAAAGTGAGCTGTAATATCCATGCACAGGGCTTAATAAGGAATGTACTGCAGGCTGACAAGGCAGATTACGACAACCACTACAAGAAGACAATGACGTCCAAGTCAGGAGCAGGTTTGCTGATACTACTCAAAATTAGTGTTGTTAAGATAAGACTATTCAATAACATTATTGCTATTCAAGGCAGTTCTGTAGCAAAAACTTTCCATTTGCAAACTGAAAGTGGGTAAGATCTCTTTAAGGCAGGGTATGGATGAAAAGGAAGCAGCTGTTACACTAATCTGAGGGTTCCACTTTAAGGAAACCTGAAAATGCAAACAGAAATGAAGGTCTGAATCTCTTATGTGTTGTTACCCACCATGACACAGATTAACACTCTAAAGCACACTAGATGGGAATCTGAGAAGTGTAAAACTGTTAAAAGCCTTAATTTACAACTACTAATTTTCAGCAGTTACAATGGTTCATAACATTATACATTATTATACTATATATACATATGTATATACAGTAAACATTTTTTAAAATCTTAGCATATTATCTGGGAGCTCATGCAAAAATATTTAAGATTTAAAAGCAACAATAAAAATAAAATTTTGTTTCATAATTAAAAAAAAGAACATATATTAGTAAAAATATGTTAAAGAAACAGAGGCCCATTGCACTTTGCAAGGAAATATATCTAATTCTGAGGTCTAAGGATCAAAGTGAGAATTATGAAGTGAGAACCTAATTCAGGAAGAAGTTAGGATTTGCAGAAACATTTGTATATTCAAAGAACTATTAAAGCTTCTTCGTCACAGTAACAGATAATTATTCAAATACATCATAAGGCTGATTTAACACAGTTTAACTGGAAAACAGTAAGTGAAAAAAGTCAGGGAGCGCTCTGAACCTTTTGATTTGTGTAGTGACTTCCTCTGAGCTTATAATCACTGAGAAATATCAGAACTGACAAAGGATTTGCAGTGTGATTGGATATTATTTGTTAATAAATTTGGAGAAAATCTAAAATGTTTCGGAAAGCATATTTGAAAGGAGCAAAGTAAGGCAGACATTTGTTCTAGGTGCATTTCATACATAGTGTAAATCACAGATAAGTCATACTTCAAAAGATGAAACAATATCAGCTATCATATTTTTTTAAATAGCAATATCCAGAAAATTTTCCTCTCTTCAACATGGTTCCTTGAACATAAATTATAATTTTCCGTTAACTGTGCAATATAAACTTCCTAAGTGAGAAAATACAGCCATTAGTTTACTTTTACTGTCACATTAAAAGAGGATAAAAACTTTTGCCATATCTATTCTATTTCAGAGACCTCCTTTGAACAGTTTTCTTCTGGTTTTATTTCCATCTACCTCCAGTCATGTAGTTCACTTAAAAACTTGACCTTAACTCATGACAATCAACTGGGGAGATTTTAACCTGCCCTGGACAACACTGTTGTTTAGTTTATTTGAGAGAAAGAAGTGGAAGACAAAGATCCTTTAGACTATATGGCAATTATATCTCTATTTAGAGGGTACTCATGCATTTTAACACTGATTAGATCATTTAATATCCCAGTTCTCAAGTTAAATAGTAAACTGTCTCAGGAAAGAAACTTTTTTTTTAGAAATATAATTGGTATATTCTGGCAAAAGAAATGTAACAGATGATCATTCGCAAAAAGAAACCAAAACAGAATGAAATGTTCTCTACTAGTTAAGAGAAACTCTCTCTTTCTAATTTTATCCTGAATTTCTATTCATTTGATTTTTTTTAAAAACTGCTTTTACTACTCTTTTAGATCTGTATAGCTTTTTTTTTTTTCTCACATTGTTCAGGTAACTTAAAATCTACTTCCACCTTTACCAGAGGTAAAATAACTTCCTTCCTCATTGCTGAAGTGTGCATCATTGTACTTTCAGGAGGAGAACTAAACTATCTTTTCAAATCATATTTAAAGTGCATACCATAACATATCCAGAACAGAATGTGACAGCTTGAACCAAACATATTAGTGCCTTATGCAAAATAGCGGGCATTTAACTTAAGAGTCTGCAAAAGTTTTTTACTATATTTCATTACCCTACAGAGCAAGTACTGTTGAAATACTAGTTTTGGATCACAAAAAATGAGAAAAAAATTACCAAAATGTACTGGACAGGTCTTTCCAGAAGTAATTTCTGAATATATTCTTATTACTGGAGACTATTAAAAAATAGGTCAGAAGATAAAAGAAAAAAAAAAGCCTCTTCAATATCTCAGTTGTAATAAATTAGTTGTAACAATTAGCTACAAATAACTACTTTAAATTAAGAATTCCAGAGACACATAGGTATCCAAACCCCCTCAAATTTCTAATTTTTTTCCTTGTACCTTGAGCAGTTTTGTAAAATGCCAAAATTATTAAGCAGTTCAGAAACAAGATAATGAATAGTTATGTGAGAAGCTAATGAGAAGGTGGTGAGGCTTCTAATAATTAATGAAACAAACAGAGCCAGGAAATGCAATGTTGCCAAAAATTGCATATTCTATGCTTCTTAAGCAACTCATAGTTGTGCTGTAAACTGTTGTTTATAGTATTTTATTTATAGTCAATCATCAGCTGGTTTTGGAGGCAAAAGCAGACAGTTCAGCTGGCTTCAGCGCAAACCATGTAGAAAAAGGCAATTTCACTAGATTAAAAAGCAGAGCGTGAAATGTGTAGGAGTGAGGAAAGAAGGCTCTTGCTCTAATCTCTACCCAGATTTGTCACAAGTTTGATCCCAGAGATTTGGTATCACCAAAGATTACCAAAGATTTTGATGGGTGTCTTTCCAAAAGAACTGACATTTCACCTCCACTATATAGCACTGGAGTTCTGCATTTCAATGATATTTTGATTTGAATTTGATTCATCAGGGCCACCCCTTTCCAAAAATAAAAGTTATGACAGTGCTGCTTTATGGCAAAGACGTTAGTCCTAAGATTTTACAAGGTGGTTCTGCCCTGCTGCAGTCAGATTGGATTATTGTCTTTCTGCATGGTGTATTTGGAGCGTGAATTTCCAGTTACTGGAAAATAAGAAAGGAGCCATTTAGGAACAGTGCTGCTGTTTGGATTAATGCTATTATTTATACTATTATCATATCCTTGCAAACACTTCCTTGTCCTTACTACTTTGTTATTCCTATAATTTTCCCACATATTTGATAGCAATAATAAGGGGGGAGGAGAGGGGTGGTTAAGATAGAATTAATTAGTCAAGTTCTTTTGTGTAGCCCATGTTGTGACCGGGCTTTCACAAAGATCTGACTGTTCAGATTGATGAGGATTGCCTGGACTTTTAGAGATTTCAGACACTTTAGTTCGATGTACCACCTCAGTTTGCAGCCTGGGTTAATGACACTTTTCTCAGTTTTATCTTAAATATTCCCCCCAAAAGTCCATTAACCAAATGAAACAGTGAAGCAGATGAGAAAATGGGTGATATGTGCATTTATGTCATCTGTGAACATAATTTTAAGCCATTAGCATTTCACTTATACCCAAAGGACAAGAATCATAGCACAGGACAGAATCAAAGTAATACATGTCGTTGACTTTTATTGCTTCGCAGCTCAGGAAGTAAGATTCCCTCTATTTTATAAAGCTTCTGCAAATATCCTCCTTCACTTGATAAAAATAGATTAAGAAAACCTTGATCTGTCTCCTGACTTGTTTTTAAGTTTTCAGCCTCCTTTTCCAGGTGATTTTTCAGATCTCAACAGGGACCCTCCAAAATGTTAACTGGCAAATTTGTAATTAAACATTTTCTGATAGAAAAATTCTTTTTTCTTAGACATCTAATTTTGGAGTGAGTGCACTTATTTTGCTTGCTCTTTAGATTATCCTTTGGGACTTTTAGTCCAAATGAGAGATTAAAACCCCTACTCTTTAGGGAACGTTTGCCATTAAAGAAAGACAAATGCAGAATTAATTTCCTTAGTTTTATTAATTTTCTCAGCCTTCAGAAGATTATTTTTTTTTTAATCCAAGCTAGTCACCAGAGTTATGGTTGCAGAAAATGGAGGCATAGATGTTTCAAAGAACAGATTGCCACAAGTGTATAAAAATGGGATGAATGCTTTACTCAAGCATTTACTCATGCTGTTCTCTCTACTAACTCCAAACAAAGAATCTGTGCATTAAAACTTAACCCAAATGTGTGAAAGGTTCTGCTTCATTTTATATTTTATTTGGAGAAAAACATCAGCAACAACAATGGTTTGACTTTCTAATGTTATATTTTGTAATTTTTAAAGAAAAACTTCTATGCTTTTCTGATTTTTTTCTCAAGGAAAAAAACAAACCAAACCCTAGATTTATAAAAGGTGTTGTTTCTATTACAAGAAGAAAACATTTTTCAAAGTCTCAGAAATCCTCGAAGGAAGGGGAAAGAATCCCTTGCCAGCACAGCCAGTTAGGGTATGGATGGGCTGGGGAGTAAGAGGTGGAATGTAGTCTGCATTAAGAAGCCTTTAACAGGTGTTAGGCAGGCCCTGCAAGGCAAAAAGGATCAGCTGTTCTGCCACAAGCAAGCAGATCTGATTTTGTGTGTTGACCTTCCCACATGTGGCACCCCACGGAAGGTGACCAGGCTCCCCACTCAGACTGCAGGCAGCATAATTCTCTCTTCCTGAAAGCAGGAGCAGCGCAGCTGACACCCAAGGACTCTAGGATGGGAACACAGGAATTTTGCTGCTTACCCTCTCCCTTATCCCTCCATATCCGTCTCCCCCAGAATATGCTTAGTGGATACCAACTTGCAAGGTAGACCTGCACACAGACAATACATTTTGATAAAAGTGTGGATAAAGATGTGATTGCAATACATCACCACTGCAGTATGAGGCATCTTTTATTTACAGAAAGAATTTTAGTGAAGTGGATAGAAAGTGAGAACTAAATTTTTAGATTAATCTGTTACCTGTTAAGCATTTTACTAGAGTGTTTTCCTTTTTATCAAGATAGATAAAACCTTTAGACTGTATCTAATGGATAGCTGTGCCAATGTTCCCAGGGGATTATTAGACCTAAGACAGCACAAAGCACCACCACTGCTTAATTGGAACAGTATTAGCAAACACTGAATTTAATTGGGAAGCACTGGCCTGGAGCAAAGGGGTTATCTAGTGTTTGCCCAGGTGTTTGAATCAGGGTTCTGCCATTTTGTTACAGAAATAAAAGATTCAAAGAGAAAAGTAAGTTGTTGCATAGAATTTTTATTCTTGGTTCAAACTACTGTATTCAGATTTTTTTATTTTTTGGATCTTTTGGATATGGGGGGCTGAAATGTAATTGGATGTTGTTGACTGCCTGCATAAGCATACTTAATAGTGTTACTCAGAATAGTCATTAAAAGCAATTAGGGACCACCTTTCTTACTTTACTCTTGTGTATTCTTTCTTGCTTCATGGGTAAATTAAAATTTCAGGCATTAATGGAATATAGCCAATTAGTAGATAAGGTAAATATTATCTACCAGCTGTGTCTATAGTAACATATTCTAGTGAGAGTCAAGAAACGGCATGCCACTGTGTTCATAAAACAGCTATGATTGCATACAAACTCAACTGACAGTGAAATAGAGTCTGAAAATCCATAAATTTATTAAAACAGAAAAGAAACCCAGAGAGGCTGGTGCTTGTTCTACTTTGAAATTTCTTTGTGATTTCTATTTATCAGTTTTGAAAATTAAAAAAAAAAAGACTTCTGAGTTTCTCTAAAGCTTTCAAGTTACACTTAGTATGTAAAAAAAGCTGCATACTACTGAGAATCATCTAAACAACTCCAAGGTGTAGCAGGCAGGGAATTGTTTACTTCTGTGTACATCAGGGCAGATTAATTACTGCTCTAAACAATGCTAAGTTAAGAAAGGTAGACCGTGAAAAACTGATGATTTATCCTGCAAAGCTATGTTCCCTTGCACAGCTTTTTAAGTGATCATAATGCCTCCTATCTCTTCAGGATTTTTATTACTGGCTGAAGAGAATGAGGTTGGCAGAGCACTGGAAGAGCCTGCTCAGGGAGATTGCAGATTCTCTCTCTCTGGAGAGGTTCGAGAGCCATCCGGGCACTTTCCTGTGTAACCTGATCTAGGTGACCCTGCCTTGGCAGGGGGGTTGGGCAGGATGATCTCCATAGGTCCCTTCCAACCCTAACTATTCTGTGATTCTGCAAAGAGACAAAATTAGAAGTCATGGAGGAAATAAAACAGTTCTACTGTGAACTAAACCTTCTGGGATTTGGTTTTATTCTGTATGGTCTGTGATGGGATTTTGGTTTATATCATTGTAGGCTGATTTTTATTGTTGATCTTGTTTTTGTTTTTACGTTGTTGTTATTGTTGTTGGTTGTGTTTTTTAATGGTAAAACTGTGAATTTCAATGACCAAATAGAGAATTCCTCTGCTTTTCTAATCTTACTTACTCATAAAATTAGAAGTGTAAACTTGTGCTGCAGCACAACACGTAAAGTGAACTAATCTCATCAGAACTAAATGGGAATTCACAGTATCAAAGCTCAATACATTGGTCTTGTAGCATCATTCTGAAAGATGAGAGAATTTCCTCCTGGAAGTCATGCACAGTCTTCAACGAGTTGCTAAGATTGTGTGTGTGTGTTACACATTGAAGTGCTTTAGTCCTTTTACTCAATACGTCTGAATATCTAAGACCTAAACAGTCTTCCCTTCTTTGCAAGAAGCTTACTTAGAGGTCAGAAACTTCTCCTGTGACAAGTGACATGGTGTCACTACCTGAGAAAGTCCAGTGCTTTTGTGTCATAGATAAATATGATGATTATTGGGAGGTTCTGCAATAATGATGAAGGAAGAAAGGGGAAGAATGGCACATTAGATATTGTCATGTAGCATCCCTCTTATTTTGTTCTATTTATAGAACTAATTTTCTATCAGTATTTTAGCAGGAGGACTAAAGGATTCAGATGCACGTTCCCCTCAGGTTATTTGCAAGTAGCTGATCTGTGCTGTTGCAACTGACTTCAAGAGCTGAGTTTCGGAGCTTGCTTTTCATTTCCCTCCCAACAATGTTCAAGGAGATTCATAAATTTTTTCCTGATTTGCATTACCATAACATAAATGAGAATTTCAAGTGATCTGTGCTCTCTTTGCTGTATTTGCTGAGAACATAATTTTTTCTTTGCCAAAAAAACCCCAGAAGAAACAATGGAATAGATTTTCAATTTGTAATGTTTTTTGCTGATTTTTCTCTCCTTACTTCTCTCTAATTTGTATCCTCTGTCTATCTCAGAGTGCTTACATAACTCACAAGACATATTGGAGGGATTTACAGTTTACTTAAAGATTACCATTTAAGCTGTTGCTTTCAAGTTTTATTAATAATGTATTATGTTTTCCATTTATGCTCTACAGTTCTTTTGTGGACGTTGCTGAAAGTACATTTGAAGGAGAGAAAAAAAGCATGTTAAAATAAAATGGAAAAAATTTGTTTGCAAGTGATGGTGTATAAGTACATAAGTTTATTAGCAAAAACAAGTTATCAATCTGCAAGTTCTCATCTTATGTAAATCTAGTTATCTTTATCTGTACCAGAGAAAGGTTTAGGCTAAACACATCAGTGACTGTAAAGTAAACATAGCTTGTCAAAAGGTAAAATACAGGAATTTTTCTTGTTGTTGCCAGCAATTCTATGCTGCTGTGAACCATGAAGCAGAGGTAAGAAAATAAACACCTATTCCTCGCACAAAGTTAATCAGATTGTTGGGTGAAAGACAAAGAATTTACAGCATTTCTACTTCAGTTCTAGTAAATAACCAACATACTTCAGCTTCTCAGACCTCTAAGGTATGTTCACTCTTTGTGAGCACACAGTAAACCACTTCATTTTATTTGTCCTTGGTGCTAAATCACCGAGAGGATTGCAAAGGTGCAGTGGGGGTGGGGGACCAGAATCATCTTGTTAATGGAAACAGCAAAGAGCTGGAGGCCAGTAAAGCCTCTGCTGTGTGTGACTGGGAGCAGGTCAAGCCACCTGCTGCCTTTTCCATCATCCTTTGACACAGCTCAGAAGAAGGAGACTAACAGCTGAATCTCACTGAAAATGCAAACCTATTTTTGAGTAAAGCTTTAATAACAAGCAAATAAAATTAACCAATCTTTTAGGGAATTTCATTCCAGCCACACTGCATTTGCACGAAGTAGGGGAATCCCAGATGACAAGATCATCTCCCAAAATAATAACAAAAAAAAAAAAGGTCAATTTGATGATATTCCTCATTTCAGCTGTCTTTTTAGAAGTCCAAATTCAGTTTACCTGAATTTCTATTAGCAAATTTGGCTTTGTAAAAACAACAATTAAGTGCCTTTCAACTCCTATTTAGGGTAAAACATATGTTGTGCTTTTCTGACATTGCCAAAGTACCATAATTATGACTGTGAAATTATTTTGACACTTTTAAAATATGAGACAATCTAGTAGGAAGTGAATTTATTAGCTGTGCTATATGAAGTGTGTTAAAAGGAAAAATATAGCTGATATTACAGATTTGTCAGGAGGGAAGAGTTAGGTGACATGGAGATGATCAGCTACTGTTGGTCAACAGAGGAGAGAGCTTAAATACCAAGAATAATGGTTTGTTTACATATTTTTATTTGGGTGATTTGTTGATTGATTCCCTGAATGCAGTGTACAGCCGAGGGCGGTGGGAATTGTGTTAGCTGGGTCACACAGGGCTGGTGGGACTTCCAGCCTGGACAAACCTGCCTGCCTGTGGCAGAGTGGGAGGAAGTGCAGCTTTGCTTGCTTACAGTTGATTCATACAGCCAGGGCATCCCACTGTGCTGCCTTGCTAAATGGGAAGACTTCTGTGCTAAAACTGACAGACACTTCCAGTTCTTCCACATGATGCTCCCCAGCCTCCTCCTCTCTTGTAAAACCCTTATAGATCTGTGGATGAAGCATCAAGGATTCATTTTGTGCTCTTCATTCTAATCCTGCCACTGTACTAATCAAGCCTGCACGTTTGATAGCATTTTTATTATTATTTAATTATCTACTACTTTTTGTTCTGGGCATTATTATTGCCATCATTCCCCCTCTACAGTTATTTTAATTTACCTCAGTTTTTCAGGTTCACGTTTCACACAGCATAGAAAAATAGATGTCCAAAACTGCTTACAGTCTAGAGACAGACAAAGAAAAAATTACATTTGTTTTGGGTTTTCTATGTGAGTACGTAGCATGGACCAAAAGAGAATAGATATGCAGCGAGAACCAGTTTGTGCTGAGGGACATTAAAAAGACAGTTGACATTTCAGGGTTGTTAAGTTTGGATTAATTCTCATCTGGTCTTCTGGACTGAATAATTTTTTTGTGTCTAGAGTCCATTAGGTGCACTCCTGGAGCATAGCTTCCAGTTCCTTTCAATTTGAAAGGAATCCTGTTCATGCACTCTAAAACTGTTTCACAATGTGAATCAAAGCAACAGAGAAAAAAAGGGAGGAGAGGATAGCAGGGAGGTTGAAATCAAAATTATAATGTTTTGTACATTTAGAAAAGAGGACAAAGAATTAAATTCTTTGTCTCAGTTCCTCTAGAACTCTTTGACCAGGACTGATTTTGAGTCTAAAATGATTTAATACTAGTAAAAAGATTCCCACAAAAAGGCATACTTATTTAGCAGTGCAGCAAATATACTGAAAGAAACTGGTATCAATTTAAGGCAGGGGAAAAGTGTTTTGAACCGTTTATGTAAGAATATATACACAATCAATCCTGGTTTCCACTGCTGCTAAACAGAACTGTCAACTGTTGAAAAAAGTGAAAGAAGCATCTCCAAAGATGATGATTCCAGTTTGTATGTTTTGTGGTTCATTAAAGGACTTGAATTCTTACGAAAAATCATTATTTCTTATATCACTTTGTTTTCTTCTTTGCTGATGCTCATACATATATAAATATATACAATACTTCTGCTTTGCTGCTATGCTCTGAAAAGCTGAACAGCTAGACAATTGTTTTCAGTATTTTCTTTGGATATCTGAAGTTTTGGTGTGGACCAGCACTGCCTCACAAAATCCAATCACACTGTACCTGTTAAGAATTTTTCATCAGTGTAAGTCTTTATTTTAATGGAAGTTTTCTCCCCATAATGGTTTATAAAGATTTCGTTTGTATGAATAAACTCAAAATTTCAAGCAACTAAGATTAAGGTAACTCTTGGGAATCTGGTGAAAGAAAAGAACAAGAACTGAGAAAAATGCAAATTTCCCTGACACTATAGAGTGTCTCCTGACTCTGCCAAATCTAGCAATAGCACATCTAAACTATTTTACAAAACTTTATCCAAAGCACAACAAAATCCCTCCTAATTCCAGTGGTCTTGAATCTTTAAGGTTTTTAAAATGTGAGGTACCAAAAAAATATCATTGTCAGGCACATAATTTATTTCACCAGTGTAGCAAACTATGGGCATATTATGGAAGTACTCTAGATTTTGGTCAACTTCTAGTGCAGAAATGAAGTACTGTGATTTTTGTCATCAGGCAGAATCCACTGCTTGGCTGAGGATGGTAGGAGTAAAAAACATTTAAATGAAGCCAGGAATTAAAATCAGTAGTAGGAGCATAATTTAACTGATGAGACCTGTTAGAAAAACTATTTCTCAAATAATTTGAGTTCTATGGTTCTAAAATACATGTTGACATATGCATTTACATAAACACTCATTGACAGTTAACGGAATGTTCTCTAAAATAACTGGCCCAATATTACTGTCACTCTGTTTAAAAAAGAAAAGGAAAGCAGTAGAGGTTCTGTTTCCTTTCAACTTTGAGGTGGATTTAGTTTTCCTAATCTAAACTAATATTGTGATGCCTTTATTCTACATCAATCAAATTTCTTGTAAAACCCATGACTACAGAAACTCCAAGGTAGGTAACAAAACCTGTACAATATGTAGTAAATCCTCTGCTTCTTAGCAATGCTCTAAGCTCTGTCTATTGTAAAAAGTGTAAAACAGAATACACATACCATCTACAATACATCAAAAGTAAAGGAACGAACCCTTATCTACATTTCTGAGAAGGACTATCAGATAATAATCCTTGCTTCAAAAAGGAAAAGAAAACAACAATCTGGTCCTTACATCTTAGGCAAACTGAAGGGGATTGCAGCGTTAACAAAACCTACAAAGAAAGTGTCTACCAGCAAATCCTATATCCAGAGCCATTCCCTTCCTGCACTCTCAGGATGGCCCAGTGACCTCCCACAGGAAGTCTGTTTCTGAATTTAGACAAAGACCTGGGCCCAGCCTTTGTAAAATATTGCAATATTTGTTCTGCTCTGTCCTCAAAAGGCTCTCGGTTACTGCAGTTCTGAACATTTATTCTATATTAAACCATTTAGGACAAAATTATCTCAAATGTAACTCCACTTGAGTCAATGAAAGCCAGAGAAAGAGTGAGGAATAATTCCTTAGTGAGGAAAAATGAGGGAATTTTCAGACAAAATCTATGCCTAGAAAGAGAAAGGGCTGGGAGTATGTACCAACAGTCTTCAGTAAAATGCATACTGAAAAATCAGATCCCAAGATGAACCTCAGATGAAATTCAAATATATAAGGCATGAAAATATGTAATTTGTTGCTTTTCCCTGCCTACATATCATATTTATAAGTTCAGAGTGGGTTCCCTTTCTAGGGTAAAAAAGAAAATCAAACATTTTAGTTGGTCAGTTAGAAATGAGTTATTGAATAAGAAAAATAAATGAAGTTTGAAAACTCTCAACTGATTTGACTCCTGGAGTATAATTTGGGTTTTGGTTTCCCCTCCTCCCAAAATATGTATATTCATTGGTTCCAGTGGTGTTAGCCTTGATTTACAGCAGTGTAACTGGGAGGAGATCTATCTCCTGATGAAGCACTACCTCACCTTTCTTCTACACACATGCATCATCAGCCTGGGACAGCTAATGACTACTGGGGATGATGATCAGTAAATTAAAAATTCTCTAATGAGGCTTTGATATGGTACAGTGTAATGGCTCAAAAGGAGACAATACGGTCTACTGGGTCATTGATTTGTTAGCTACAAATTCTCTTTGTGTGCCATAACATTAATCAGCTTTAATGGCTCCGATGGAGGCATATTAATTAATTGCAGGTCCATTAATAACTTCCTGATTATGTATTTACCTGACCTAGACTGTGGTGTGCATTTTAAAAACTCCTTAATTATGTTTTACACAATAGTGGCTCCAAGGGAAACTATAAATAGAGCATTGCAGGTACACGTATTTCCAAACATTATTCCAGAGGCTATTTGATGAACATTTAGCTAATTTTAATACAGATACACTGTGATATTTTTAAAGTTTATTTCATTAGTATAAATCAAGTCCATATGGACAGACAACCAAGAACTGAGGGTAAAATACCTGGATTATTTTTAGCTTCGGCTCCTGGAAGCCGCATTTGTTTGCACAAAACAAGCTACATCCTTGGTATACAGATGGCCCCATAAGGCACCATATGAGGCCTTTAGCTGATCAAAGGGAAGCATCCTCTTCTGTCTTCATGAACACTAAGGGCTCTGTTAACTCTAACAGCCTTCAAGAAAACACTGCACTGTGCTGCCCAGCTCCTCAGTGAAGAAGACCGAGGTCAGAGTTAGTATACAGGAAATGCACACAGCACTACTACACTGTGTAAAAAAGCCTTGCTAAACAGATCAGTAATTGCTTCTAAAAGGACTCTCAGAGTACACTTGACGTGGTGCAGTGGTGGATGGTAGAGTTGATGCGTCCTTCTCAAAAGCGTCTCTGGAACGGGTCACTCCGGTGGTGCCACGCAGACACACTGGCTGGCAGACCCACACACCCGTGCAGGTGGAGGCACGAACACACACACACAGCTGAATAGCTCACAGGCGTCAAGCAAAGTCAAGAGGGTTCCTTCGCATAGAGTTCCAAGGGATTTATTTGTAATCCACAGCAGAGGAGTCTAGCGATAAAAATCCCTGAGTAAAGGCGGGGATACATTTATATAGAGGAACAGGATTGGAGCAGGCAGAGCATCAATAACCAATCCTGCGAGGGCACAGGGGTGGAGAGAAGGTAGAGTGATAGAACAACATCCAATGGAGGGAGGGAAGGGGCAGAGTGGAAAACTGGGGACCAATGAAGTAACGAGGAAAGGAGAACTTATTAGAACAAAACCTTCTAAGGGGTAAAAGGGGTGTGAGGCCAATGGGCCAACCAGACAACCCAAATCTACATAAAACCACAAGGCCTGCTGGGAGGCTTCCTTGCTCACCCTAACTGCAGTGGTTTTAAACTTTGGAGCTGTCCCACCAAAACAGTGCCATTGTTCCAGAACCATTTGGCTCTCCGATGTCCAGAGTTGTTGGCTCGACTACCACAACAGACATTGTCTCATTTGGTTTGCTCCTGTTAGTGGTCACTGTGTAACAGAAAGAAATTCAATAAACAACAAGCATCCTGAAGTAAATTGTTTCAAAGCTTACGATGTTAATGTTTGTTACGTGAATCTATTTATTATATTTACTATCATCATTTCAGTTGTGTACATTTGTGCTTGCAAAATTCCATGAAGATTCAAAATTTATCCCCTCAAGTTTACATCTAAGTTCTTCGTTTTTCTTTTTGCAAATTTCACTGCCCGTAATTCATCTGGAATTTTTTATCACTGGTAAAATTGCCTGCCTTTTTTCCTTTATCTCTGTCCGATTCTCACATATAAATCAATAAATAAAATAAAAGTATTTGACCAGTAAAGAAAAATTGAGATTTTTTTCAAAACGTTTTAGTATTGATTTTAGTCTTGGAACTTCATAAGTTTAATTCTTATTCCTGGACTCTCTCTCTTCCTCAAATTATCTTTAGGAGTCTAAGGGAGTATTCCTTTTTTATTTTTTCTTTAACAGACAATGTCTACTCAATGCCACTGTGGGAACAGAGTATAAATTTCAGCATTATGCAAGCGAATATGCATAAAACCAAACCTTTTTATCCAAGAATGACCTTCAAAGACTAATGTTGTAACTCTCATCATTAAGATAACTGAGTCTATAAAAAAAATCATATATATAAACATTCACAATTCATCTACCTGGACTGTAGTATAACATTTTGTGTGATGATACATGAGTAATAAAATAGAGAAAAAAAAAAAGATGATGTGCATGAATATTGTGGAATGACTGTACCTTAGGAAAGGTAACAGGCAAGACTGATGGGAAAGATATTTGAAAGATACAAGGGAAATTACTTGTGGAATTCCAGAATCTCACTCAAAACTCACCTCATTTAACATCTTAAGTGAGGGGAGAAAAGAGAATGAAAGATGTAGCTGGCTAAGTTTAAAATAACACAGAACTGAGACATCATTGCAGAAATAGCAAAAGAATAGCAAAAAAAAAGCATTCAGAACAAAATGGATGAACTTGAACTGACAGCTGGAATTATAACAAGAGTTTAATGTTTGAGCGTATAAAATATAAGGACGAAAAAATAAAAGTACTTTGAAGCTAATAAAATATAAGCACCATTATAAACTATAACGTAACACTTACATGCCTAAGAAATACACAAGACAAAAACCTCACTGTGTGAGCAAACTGACCTAAAAATATCCACAAATACATTTTAAAATTCAAATTAGAAGTTTCTAACTCTTGCTGCAACTAAATCCAAACAAAATCTTTCACTTCGAGGCAAGTAAATCCTATTGGATTTATCAAAATGCTTTTGAGAGGGAAGAGAAAATGCAGTGCACACATTGTGGCTTTTCTTGATAGCGCAGAAGGACCATGTTTCTGTTGTCTCTCACTTCATGAGTTTTTATGTGAAACAGCTACTTGAAAGCTAAACTCCCACATCCATCAGGCTTTAGAATCACTGACTCTTTTACCTGTTCTTCCTGAGAGGGAGACAAAGCTAGGTGTCTTCAGCATCTTGCATTCCATATGGCACTCATATCTCCCTTTGTAGCATCATGACTAATTGGACAGTTAGAGAAGAAATAAGTCAGCAGCATCATGATGTCTTCAGGATCTTGCCTTTTTTGTTAAACAAACATGAAAAATGACTGTAGATATGAACAGATATAAACATTTTTTGGTGTACATCTTTCAGGAACCGTGCCTTTTTGTGCCTCTACAACACAGGATTTCTGAGAAATAATAGCTGCGTTTGACAAACAGTGCCACACACTTCAGTAATCAGCACAAAGCATGACTCCTGGCAGGAGTGTCAAAAATTTTATTACAAGCATTTCATTTGCCTTGTAGTTTCAGAAAAACATATGTTGTGTTCAAGCAACAGTTTACAGCTTTTTGCTGTTTTTTTTGTTTGTTTGTTTTCTAAGACCTCTTGTAACGTTATGACTTTTATTAAAAAGAGAAGGAAAAGGATGAACTGATACTGAATGAATAGGTTTATACTAGATTTTTATCAGTGTTATTAAGATCAGTGTATGAGCCTTATTAGAACAATCTCCCTCAGTACAGGTTGCTTAAATATAAATTTAAACCAAGCATTTTACTATTCCAACCTAATAACTGAGGGTGTTCTATAGAAAAGGTCACCAAATACATTAAATTAATGAGTGGAATGTGAAGAGCAACCTACAGATAGGAAAAATATGAGCTTGCTCTTGATCTTGTAAAAATATTTATTTATGATAATTTATGTGGACAGAAGATCTTTGCTATGTTTTTAATTTCAACCAAAATGAGTGATGTATCTCTCTATATATATCGGCATGCTGCAGTAACAGCCATATCTGATGTTTAGTTTTCTGAAAAGGGGCTTCCTGAGTAGTGCATTGGACAATGCAGTCACTCATTTTCTTTTGCCTGCATTTTATAAAACGGCAACTTGTAAAAGCAAGGTTAAGATAACTGTTTATCAAACCAAAGACCATTACTTCTGCATCTACCTCTGCACACTTAGTTAAAGAAAATGAAAAGGAGGTCATAAAAATTTGTGCAAAAATTAGGTCAAAACCAGCAGACTGGATTATATGAAAACATATGAAAGGACTCAAGCTTCATTAGTGAAGTAAGACCTCAGCAAAGCAGAACTATGCTGTAATCCAAGAAGTAAAGAAAGCTTTTAAAACAAGGAAGTTTAAAAAGAGGACTTATGATGAAATAGTTAAATCTGGAACAATATAAGAGGTCAGGAAGGAATTAAAGTGAAGAAAACGTCATTTACAAGACAAAGGAAATAATTGTTTAGGAGTCCGTTGTATGGATATTACCTGAAATCTGTCTTTACTTGGACTGCACTCCGTCCAACCCTTACAGTTCTATTTTTGGAGCCTGTCAATACCATGCCAGAGGCTCAGGTAACCTGAATGATGAAGAAATGTCAATCTGATGCTGTGGCTCAGAAGTTCAAAACACAAAGCTTGTATCAACACCAAATAATTTTCTCTGAACCTGGTTGTTTCATGTCAGTCTTTAAAGGATTATAACAGTCCCGTAGTCACAAAAGACAGGATCATGGTCATTCTTAGTGATGTCAAATGAATAAGAAACTGAAGGGTTTTTAAAGTCCTCGAGTGAGTTGACTCCTTTCCTTTGGATCTTCCTTCTGCCAAGACCTGTTATCTGTACACTCAGCAAACACCAGTAGGAGCAAAGCTGAGTGTGTGCTGCATCACAATGAGGAGTCAGCAGCTCCAGAATGATGGAAGACATATCTTGAAAGTAATCAACAGCTTCTAGGAGGAAAATCACCTTCACCTGACATGGAATTCAAGTTAAAAAGAAAGCAAAAGGCGTCCAAGAGAGTCAAAGTGGAGTGGTCTGTGGAATTGCTGCGTGGCCAGGATTTTGAGGCATAAAGACACTGCCTCCTAGCAAAGAGCTGGTGTAGCTCCCAAAGTGTGGCCAACTGGAATCACTCCTGAGAGCTGCTCGAGGTTGAACAGTGAGTTTTACCATCTCCCATTTACTGTGTTACCATTACATGTCCCTCTAATGGTCTCTGCTTCACCTTCGGCATCAGAAGGGATAAAATTCTCTTCTTACACACTGTTTTTGGTGGGCAGCAATAAATGAAGGGATGAGAAAGGAAAAAGTTGTTGGGATACAAGGGGCTGAAAGAGGGACTGAAATTCCATTGAGACACTAATCACCTGGGATAAGGTGTCAGCAGCTCCTGAATCATTCCTGGTGTTCTGGGCTGCCTGTAGCTGGCCTCTCAGTTCTGCTCCCTCCACATAGCTGGAAGATGTCCTTGGCGACTCTCTTGCTTCCTTTGGCAAGATGTGTATCCCTTTGCCTCAAATGTGTTCTGTTTTGTTTCAGTTACTTATAACTCTAATCTAGCAAATCTTTCCTTTAGGGTTCATACAGAAGAACATCCCAAATATCTGTAAAGTTGGTTTGGGAGAGAGATATCTATGCCCCTGGGGCTCTTAGTTCAGCTGTCACCTGGAGCTGTTACTTTTCCCATTGTTGTTTTTCTACCAGACACATACTAGAAGGCAGCTTTGTCAACTTTTACTCTGTCATAGTCATCTATATTTCCGGTAGTCTGCTATACTTCCTTTATTTCCAGCTGCATAGTGACCAACAGCTTAATTGAAGTGAGCAGGGGAAAAAAATATTGCTTGTATGAAATTGTCTTGTGAAAAACTTAAAAATAGTAGCAGCAATAAAGAGCACAATGATTTCTTCTGTGACTTGATCCTGTTTTCGACACTTTACCAATTTTAATCTCTTTTCCTATATGCTTGTGTTGTAGCTTCATCTGGTTGTTTTTAGCCTATTTACCCTTAGGAAATATTTCCTAATTAGTGCAGTAGTGAAAAAAAATGACCTAGCAAGTGCTAAAGTATACTTTAGGATGGTTTCATAATTGATACAAAACTGTCATGCTTGTATTGTTTTCTTCTGCTGTAAGGATTTACACTTCAGATACTTTCTGTTTTTATAACAAGCCTCATAAACCCTTCAGGAACAAATTCGGTGCTTAGCTTACGCCAATACAAATTATGATGCCTTTCATTCACTCTCAAACTTCAAAAAAACCACACAGCCAGAAAAGCAGATATATAATTTTACCTATGCCCCATAAAAATGAAATAAAAGCCTCTCTTCAGAAATCCTAGAGATTACTAATAGTCCTGTAAGCGCTACATAATTTAGTAGGAGCAAAATACCAAAACACTCAATAAAGAGATAAAACATTAAACAGTGGGATCCTATGAATTTTCTTACTACACCTGCACTGCACGCAGTCTAACACAGTGTGTTTATTCATGCAGAAAACAGACTGTCCCAGACTCCCCATTTTTAATTTTCTCTCTTTTTTCTTCAAAAACTAGAGCAGCACTTCTGCCTTTCTCAGACATGCTGCACAAACATCTGTGTGCTTTCAGGGTATTTGCAAGTGAGTTCTCATATTCAGCTGTTGTGCATCCACATTTTCCAGAGGTGCTGGGGAGTTTAAACACATAAGTCATAATTTCTAGATGATCTTAAGTGCTATAGCAGAGAAATCTTTCAGTATGATAGGGGTATTGGGACAAGTTTACTTAAAGAGAACAAAGTTTCTAGAAATCGGAGAATTATTAAAAATAATAATAAAAACCCCATCTTTCTTCAACCTATTTTCTCTCCAGCTCAGCTAGTGCAGTCCATTTCATGCTGCTGCAATGACATGCTTTAAACACTCAAAGCAGTACACTTTTTCAGGTATGCTGTTGATATTCTTGTGAACCCATTGGTATGACAAACAGAAGGGATTTCAGGAACGTTTGCAGTGCTCATTCCAGCCTTACAAGTAGATGCTATCAGAAACAGATGACAGGATTTACCAAGTTATGTAAGGGGCAAGGAATGTGGAAGTATTCACTCTGACAGAAACTCACATTCCAAACACAGGGCTCTCATTTTAGGATGTTTCACTGTCTTCTGCAGCCTGTCAGCACTGCTCTTAGTCTTAAATTCATATGGCTGATTTAATGATTTTATATTAGAACGAAAAATTTTAAAATTAACAAATCAAACAAATGGAGCTCTCAGCAAAGCCCACAGGATGACAGGAGACAAACCAAAGCTATTCAGAAGGTGCAGTACATATATGTGCACATGTATACATACCACAAACCTATAGCTTTTACTGAAGTTTTCTTTCCTTGAGCTATCTATTTCCATTGACTGTGCTGGAATATGGTTTTGCAGTTACCCTGAGTAGTTCTTTAAAAAAAAAATGGTTATTTTATATTTATAATTGGAGAGAGCTATTTGGCACAAGATCACTATAGTGCCAAAGAGCAGAAGGAGTGAAGGAGAGGTCACCATAAGACTGTGGCAGTTGTTTCCTGTTGCAGAGCATCCCTAAGTTTCCTCTCAGTGGCAGGGCAGAGCTGTGGTCATTCTTCCTGCTGTAGGGAGGGTCTCCAAGTTAACTTTGCACTACTCAACTCTGGGCTGGTTCAGGGTGCACAAAAGGTGTGCCATTGCCTACCACATGTCCTGTGTGACACAAAATATAGGGGTGGCACATGATAGGACACAACACAAGAAGACCACTGACCACCCACAGGAAACCCAGGGTGGCTGAGTTGGGTTGTCTATCTGCTGCAAAAAGGACAAAGGAGCAACAATAAAATTCTATTCACTGCCTGTGATGTTGCTCAGATGGACGTTTTACTCAAGGTTGCAACATGCTTCACAGAGGTTGCTGTCTTTCCCCAAGGCAGAGCTGTGCTACTCCTCCCTTTGAAAAAAGTAGTCTTTGTTTTAGAAGGCTGCATTTTTATTCTTATAGATGTTAAAATAGAAACATGAAGGGCATACATAGAGGAGAAAGCAGAAGTTTTATGAAAATAATGTTGGTTTCAGGTCTACAAATACCCTATACTTGTGAAGTGGATTTTGTTTTATCCAGCCTAATGAAAACAATGGAATCTTTACAAAACCTTGCAGACCAGGAATGGACTCTGCTCTGAATTCAGTTCCATGTTTCTCACATGTTAAAATGATAATTTTCCCATTTATTCATGTGACTGCAGAGGCAGTCACAGCAAGCAAGTCAGTAATCAAAAGCAGCTACTGCAAGTATTAGGATAAATTAATGTCTCCAAGTGACCCATATTCTTAAAAATTCCTGTAATCTCATGAAATCAAAATTCCTGTCACAAAAGTAAATATGGACCTTCATGCAGTTGATAACATCTGATTATGAGAATATGACTTTTGTACCAAATGACCAAGCTGTTTTTCTCTGCTATCTTTATGTTTGACGTTAGGACGAAGCAAGTTCTATGAAGAAGCAGGATATGTATTTTAATATTTTTAAAATACATCCCATGGATATGGCAAGTAAGATGTCTCTATCCCATCATTTCAAGGATTCAGTGACATGTCCAACATTTACAACCTTTTGTGTTCACTTTTTCTCTTAAATATATATATATATAACTCTTTATTGATGCAGTGTTAGATCACAAAAATGGCTGTTCTTTTTTGCCTGATAAGGCTGTGATTTATTGCCAAGGATCAAATATTTATTAATCATTTGAGCTCAGGATATGAAATAATTTTTCAAGTTGTCCAGCTGAGCCCATCCAGTTAAATTTTTCCATCAGTTGTAAGAGATGGTGTAAAGTTGGCCCTGAATGTCAATCTGTCTTCAGGAGAAGTTGTAATTTCAGTCTCAATCCTGCATCAATGCTTAGACAGTGAGTTATGAATTTTCAGTCTCCTAGCAGAACAAGTCCTTCACAAGTTCACTTCTGATACCAGAAGTAAGATCAAGCAGAGTTTTCTTAGTTTGATACACTGTCTCTAATTAAAATTAAGGGGAAATACAGTTAAAATCAGACATGCTTGATATCCTAGAAATGATATAAGAGGTCCATCTCAGGAAGACACATCTGTGGTTTTTTTTGTTTTTTTTTTTTTTTAAAGATATAACCTTTTCTTACTGGAAATGAATTTGTTTCTGCAGAGTGGGAAATCTTGCAGGCAAGCTCATTCCCTTAATAATTCCCAAGGGCCAAATACAAAAGCCATTATCAACCTGGTCTCTGAAGTGATAGTTTTAATGTTAAGAAATGCCATTAGTACCCTATTCAATGCCATAAAATATGATTCTGTAAATGACGGAAAACAGTCACTGAAGTATATTGCTTTAAACTGATTAAATTAAGAAAACAAAGATTTTCCTGAAGTGTAAGATTCAGATTGTGCTACTCCGAGGGCACATTCTAGTGACAGCCTTTGATAAAGAAACAAAAAATCATTTCAATAAAGCTTTTGGAAAAGTTCTAGACATGCTGTCACAGGCACGCAAAACTTCCTAACACATATCAAAGTATGTATCTGTATTAAACATCTCTTTATTGAGGCTTGAATTTCCTAAGAATTTCAACTGCGTTTTGCACCAGTATACTGGTAGAGTGACATTTATAATATTGTAAAATTATGTTATTATTAATGTTATGTTATTAATGACATATTATAAAATTATGTTTTGCTTTGAAAAATATATGATAATATATTAGGGATAAAAAAATTCTTTTGAACATCAAGTTACTTATTTTCAAAATATTTTTCCACAGATTTTTTTTAAAAAATGATCACTTGTAAGGTTCACATACACCAAACCCCCACAATATAGAGTACCTTTAAACTTAAGCAATGAAAATTAATTAGCCATTCATAATGAAGTAAGGAAGTTACAGAAGATTAGAGAGAAAATATCCTACCTTTCGCCTTTTTTTTTTTTTCACATTTATGTCTTCAGATCCAGAAAAAGATCCTCAACTAACAATCCACAATTTTTTGGGGTCGTAGATTACTAACCAGCTTAATTCCTAAGCTGGTTCTATGCTACTAACCAGCATAATACTATGAACTGAGTAACAATCTTTAAAAAATGGTTATCTGTCCAAAATAGTTCTATTTACTGATACAATTTTATATCTAGGGAAAACAAAAGAATAGAATATTTCTGTTGGAAGGAACCTTCAACAGTCATCTATTCCGACTGCATGACAAATTCAGGGTGGACCAAAATAAGGGCAGTGTCCAAATGCCTCTTAAATGTTGACAGGCTTATGGCATTAATCACCTCTCTAGGAAGCTTTTTCCGGTGTTTGACCCTCTTGGTAAAGAAATGCTTCCTAATGTGCAGTTTAAACCTCTCCAGCACAGCTTCATTGCAAGACTTTTTAATTTAAAGAAACACAAACTATGGATGCACTCTGATCTGGTTTTCTATCTTTAAAAATAGTAATAATGTATTTTATTATTGTGTTCTTGTTACCATTTTCTGCTGCCTAGTTTGACCTATCTCTTTCCAACCTGAAAATGACTGCACTTATCCACGTCAGCTAAAGATCGTATTCTGAGAATTAATGTTCTCTATAAATTTTGGGATCAGTCAGCAAAAAGAGTTATTGATGACTGTGCCATCATCACCACTGAAATGCAGTTGTTGTTGAGCACTCTATTATTCTTTCAGAAAAGAGACCACTGTATTTCTGAAGAGTGCCTGTCCTGTGTGAGCCAATTTCTCCAGTAACAGTGATGTGGTTGCCGGCGTTTGAAGCAGCTCAGACACAATGCAAGAGCACTCCATCTGTGAGGAACTTCCCAGCTGAGTCTGCCGGGGGTATGGACCTCACCCAGGGATTTGCAGGCAGGGATTTGCTGGCATCTCTCCACCTGCCCCCTATGGTTACACTCCAGACAGTTGCCTCCTTTGCCGTCTAATCAGTAGTGGATTTCAGTTCTGAAAGCAAGCTGAACTGCCCTAGACAAACCCATAAGGCCTCTCTTCTAAATGTGAAGTGTGATTTGAGGTATCTTTTCACACCACATTCTTGGCATATTCTCCTGTCTGTGTGGCTGCACTTTCCTACGCAGATAACTGCATCTTCCCTCTGCCTGTCTGCAGAACAAGAGCTTGGCAATCTTTTAGCACACGAGTGTTCTTCCTCCATATCCCATCTCTTGCAAAGTCTGATTGACACAGGCACTGTAATGCTGTTATCACACTGTATTAGTGGCCAAATAAGAGCTTCTGCATCTTCCTGCAGTGACAGTCTCCTTCTGACCATGTAGGCAGAAATAATGCTCACAAGCCTCTCTAAGTTTTTGAGACATGCATGAGAATGTATGGGAAGTTTTGGTACCAGAAGTCAATAACTATGCCTGGCATTCAAGTACAGATCTGACAGGCTGGGTCTGATTCTCATGAGCCTGCCAGCAATTTCAGGGCTTTACACTGACTCGTAAACCTGTAAAGGCAAGGACTCAGTTCTCATCTTTTTTATGGTTTGGGCTTTTGTCAGGTTAATCGATTATCTGATTTGAAAGAATTATGTTTTATGGCATTTGTGCTTTTTTGAATTTAATAGATTTACCAAGTAATTGTCTTTCCCAGAGTCTGTGGGATTTTTTCCTGTAGAGATATCCTTCAATACAGTTAAATATTTCATTATGTATGTTGTTTGTTTTCCAGGCAAGTCTGGTTTATTTTCCTGAACAGATATGGAGCTGGGCGAAATTTAAAAGTGTACCTTTGCTCTTCATAGCTACATCAATAATCACTTCTATAGACCGTTTGATAACATTATACCACCTCACATACTTACAAAAGAGAAATCTTGATAGTAACAAATACTATTTACAGCTAACATGCTTGCAGTATATAAAAGATATTGCTCATTAGAGAAAAAAACTTCACTCTTTTCCTAAGTTTTTGAGGTATGGAGACAAAAAAGACAAAAATAGAGGACTTTTGCTGTAATGGGATATTCTTGAGGTAATGTTTTTTCAGTTACCTAGATTGCTTGCAAGTCGGCACATTTCAGACTGTCAGTGGTTCTGAATGTACAGGAGAAGTAAAAAGCTGTGGAAAAAAAACCCAATGAAAAACCCCAAGAGGCTGCTGTGGTTGACTTTGCTCTTAGCAGGGTGTCAGACTAGATGGTCTCCAGAGGTGCCTTCCATCCCCAGGGATTCTGTGACAGTAATTCTGCAGATCTTAAGTTCAGAGTATACCTATGTGCAGATCATTTTTCTCAATAAATATATTTTTTTCTGTAGAAAAAACTGTGATTCTGTATTTAATGAAATTAATTCCTCTATTTACAATATATTGCTTCTTATGCTTTCAAGAGAAAACTTGAGTTCAAATGGTTTTTTTTAAGAAAAGGAGGAGAAAATATAGGACATAAGAAATTTATCATCTGTGGCATTTACCACTTCTGCAGCAATCCAGATCTAACTCTCCCTTGGAATTAGCACACCCCCAGCGTGATCTCTGTTTGAACACAGCAACGAAGATTGTTGTGATTTACATCTGACAGCTGGGATTGTTCCCCAAGGAGTTCAGTCTGGAGTCAGTGTCTCTAAAGGATTGATGACCACTAAAGCAATGGCATTATTAAATTTAAACGGGAAAAAAGCCAATGTTTTACAAGTGACCATTTAATTTGGAAAGAAAGCAGCATTGAAGTTCTCGCCCCTCTTCATCATGTAATTACACTTTAGACAAAAAGTTGGTTCCAGTTGCCTTATAAGGCTCCAACAAAAATAGTGTGCAGCCAGCCCAAGATATTTCTGTCAGCCTTTAAAAGCTCGTTCAGCTCCATTGTAGGATTAAGAACGTTTTTGTGAACAACAGGGAAGTCTTGAACTAACTAAGGACTTAAAAATCAAATTAATCCTTCATTAAAACACAGCTTCCTCACCTTTTTCTAACAAGCATAAAATGTCAGGAAACAATTGACTACATGTTATTAAACCAACTATTTTTCTCATTAACTTTTTAATTTGGTCCATAAACTAAATGTCTATTATGTGGAACAACACGATTTTCTAATCACGTTTATTTTTACATTTGTGAAGCAACATTGGCTTTTGTGAAGTCGGATTGTGAAACAATAGAGGCCAATTCCAATCTAGCATTTCCATAGCTCCTCTCCAGTCAGAGAAATATCATCGATATAAATCAGAGAATGATCTGCTGAAATGTGAGGAGAGGGGAATAAAATAAGGTGCTATCGGTGTTAAGTTTGCCTATTTTTCTTTTAAAATAGTAAAGCACCATACTCCTACACACAGAGAGATTGTTCATTATAGTGATACACACCAACTGAATTATACATAAACATAAAAACAAGGAGGGTTGTTTAGTAAAGACCTCTGACTTTCTATTCCCTTAAACTCACATTTTACAAATTCATATGAATTCACATGGAATGAATGCTTTTCATGTATTTTTCAAACTATTTATTGCATTTCACTATTTTTAGAGGAATAAAACAGCAAAAGTAGGGCAGTAAAGTGTACCGCCAAATAAAACCCACTGTGGGCAAATGGTGTTTAGAAAGCCACGATAAAGCAAGGGAACATCATCAATAGTTGACTGAAATAGCTGGAACCATGAGTATGCCAGTAACTATGGCCCTGACTCTCATCAGCAGAAGTCAGTGAAGACAAGAGCCAGGTGATGCACCAGATTTCATACGGACACAAATGTGTGCCTGTTTCTTTAGTGTCATGTTGTTCCTAAAGAACCTTCCTGGGGAGCTGCTCCTCCCATCTCCCTAGTGTGAGGGAGTACACTGAAAAGTGAAAGAAAAGTAAAGAACACATCTGAGTCTCTGGGTTTAATAGGATCAGACTGTGCAATTTGGGAACAAGCTCCAGTAACACGTATTTACAGGTGATCTGAGGCAGGAAAAGGAAAAATGGAGAACAAAAGAAAAAAAAAAACAATATGCAAGAAAACAACTGTGGCTTTAGAAACCATTGGTCTCAAGCTGAAGAATCCAAATCTAAAAGTTCAGAAACCACCTGAAAGATCTTGGTTTAGGGTAAATTAAAAAAAAAAAAAGAAAGGAAAAAGGTAATTTAAGATGGGATGCATCTCATCTCACTGCAGCTGTCTAAAATTTAGGCAGACTTAATTTCTGAACTAGGCTATAACACACTGAGAGATAAGCAATTTCAGCGTCATTAACTGACAAAATTATAGGCATGGTTTAGGACAGAATGATTTTCTTCTGAATGTGTTTACCTCTCACAGGTGCCTTTTAGAGAATCATAAACATCAGGCTTATACTGGACAGTCAACATTTCCATCCAGAGGGAGATTTCGCATTACACACCCAACAAGATTCCCAGAGAATCAAGCAGGTTATCACAGTGTCATGATAGCTTGTACAGTGGAATAATGTCAAAACTGAGAATTGTTCTTACCACGTGAATCTAAGTGCTCACAGGGAAGCTAGCATAAAGGAAATTAATTTTCATAGTAGCAATATCAAACCTCACAAACACTCTGACTACGTTGATTGTTCCGATCATGCAAGTTATCAAGTCTCAACATTTTTTTAGCCTATAAACAGACATAGCTGATATTATTATGACAATTCCTAGTGAGGCTGTAATGTAGTTATATCTACTCATAGTTGTTTGAAACACAAATCTTTCCCTTAGAAATGAAATTTTGAAAGAAGTTAATTTTATTTAAATTGTTTTAGAGACCTCCAATGCCAATTATTTCTAATTAAATTAAGTTAAAAGGAAAAATGTAATCTGCTCGATCATTCAATTTCTTAAAATTTAGACTCCTATTATCATTGTTTTCCAAAAAATAGAAATCTGAATTGTTCAGGAATTAAAGTGTCTGTTTAGATTCAAGCTCTAAGTAATTTTTTTAACTTCCATAAAAGTATCATTCAGTAATTTGCAGAACAAAGCATTGTTAAAGCTTTTTGAAATATCCAAATTTCTGCATGTTGGCAAAACATCTGGCAACCAGTTGATTTTGCATAATCAAATCCAGTATATCATGGGCATGTGCAGCTTTTACTTGCTGTGGGGGTGATAGAGGAGGTTTTCTTCAAAAAGACAGTTGACTCGCAATCAAATATTTCAAGGTCAGTTAAAGACACTGAAATAAAATCATTACAGATAATATAGAGCTTTCAATGGCAATGAACTGTATTGAATAACTGTGAAATGGAACAGATACCTTTCTATATGTGCAATAGGAACTTTAGTACAGGTAATTGCTCAAATTGAAGGGCTTGATGTGTTCTTTCTTGTATACACCACGTATTCCTAGGTGTTCTTTATATTTTTATTCTGAAGTCCCAATTTTAATGGAAGAAAAATAAGAGTGATTTTTGTCTTGGACACAATTTCAAAGCTTGCACCAACATGCCTACACAAAAACACGAGGATATCTCAAAAGTTGTGAGCAGCAGTGAAAGGGTGTGTAATGAAAGGTGTTCATGTCATAGCTGAGTGTCAAGAAAGACTTTTCTCCTCCAGTTGGAAGTCCTGCAAGTGGGGAAACTCTCTCCTGAAAGCTGATGCTGTGATAAATCCCTCCTGCCCCCGCAGACTGAGCCCTGCTCCTTGCACCTGTGTGGTGCCAGAACCTCCAGGCAGGGTCTAACAGTATATGAAGAAAGGATTGAAAACACTGATTGGAAGAACAGGAACACTGTGAGCTGAGCTGCAGTATGCTGGTGGATGGTAAAACAGGGGTGGAACATGCTGCCTTCTGAATTAAAGAGGGGAATCAGAGGAAAACAGGCTGGAGAACCGAAACACATCACTGTGAAACAAGAGAGATAATTTTTCTTTTGTGGCTATATGTAAGGCATTTCAAGCCATTTTAATTTCTCAAAAGGGAAATTAAATAAATCTGTTATTAAATTTATATGAGAACCTAACAAGCTAGCAGAACACCCCCCAGTGATTTACATGAGATGCTCTTATTATCCATGGATCACTGACATGATAGAGCATAATGACAACTGAAAGAGTACTTGGAGACCACTATTTATTGTCAATGAGCAGTTAAGAAGCCCTTAG
This sequence comes from Rhagologus leucostigma, assembly GCA_013397725.1. Taxonomy (NCBI): domain Eukaryota; kingdom Metazoa; phylum Chordata; class Aves; order Passeriformes; genus Rhagologus; species Rhagologus leucostigma. Next base: position 324,259 of record VZTD01001192.1, on the reverse strand, counting down.
CTTTTTGGAGCCTCAGTTTATTGTGTCAGTCTGTGGAGAAACAGACACTAAAGGCAGCGATATCTCCATATGATGAAGCCAACTGGCATCCTAACAGAATGCCTGCTCATATTGTACTTGGAAGGGCTTTTTATTCATGACTAGCTCTGTGTGAAATAATCCCATTTTTCATTATCTTGCTGTGTGTCCATCTCTTGGAATATTAATATATGAGTTTGAATTCAATCAGCTCTACATGTAGAACAACTAAGTTTTTAATTCACAAAAATTTCACATATTTCACAAAAATAGACATAGCCAGAGTGTAAGCACAGAAGCGTTAATGACTGCTTTTTTGAGCTTCAAAATTACCATGAATAATCCAGTATTTTAAGGTGCCATGTTCACTAGAGTTAGGTTCGCTTGCTGTCCCTAACTAGTAAGGGGAGGTGCTAGCCTCGCTTGCCACCTGGTTAGATTTTCAAGAAATCACCTTCAAGCTTTGCTGATGTTGCCACTCTTAGGGCTAAAAACTCTTTGAAATTAACTGCAAAGTCTTCTCATTGTCATCCTTCTACTCCTTTCCTGGAAATTGTCCTTTGCCATAAAACCAGAGAATTTGCCTTAAACCAGGCCAGGGATGTGATACCATCAAGTAGGCAATATATTCTCTATATTTCCTTATTTTTCCCTATGCCAAATTTTTGTGCTGCTTGATTTTTGAAGATTTTAAACACTATGAGGGAAGGAAAATCTGTTAGTACAATGTCTTGTGATGTGAGATGTATTGCTTCCTGACTGCGCTTGTTAAGTAACATCACAGTATATCATTACGATAATAAAATCTGTCTTGCTGAAAGAGCTGCTAATTCAAACATCTGTGTTGCCAGGACATTGTGAAATCCTGCCTTGAAAATCCTGGCCTAAGATGTCAGATGTGCCTTCAGTGGTCGTTCCCTCCCAGCCAGCAAAACAGTACTGATGCACTGTTTATTTTCATCCATGTTTTTCAGCGTTTAAATAAAAGACGACATCAAAAATCATTGTTATTCTCTACAGGTCCTGATTCAAAGCCTTTGGGAATAAATTCTTTCCATTGATTTAGGTGGTCTGACATAAACCCCAGTATCTGAGGATTGCAGAGCTATTATGCCTATAGAATATATCTCTGGAAATCACTCTCATTCTGGTATTAGTGACAGGTATCATAGCAGTATATTATGTACAACTGCCTTGTACACCTTCATTTATGTGATAATCATTACTGAATTATGTTAAAGGACAATTATGAAACATTTAAATAATATAAAATGCTTCCTATAGTAAAAAAATAAAATCCAGGGATTAAAATATTCCCAAGTGATTGACAGAATCTTGTAAAAATAGATGAAAAAAACCAGATCTATCATAAATAGGAAGGTGATTTCTTATGGAATAATTAAACAGCAATGAAATCCTATCAAGATATAAGCTATTTCTATTCAACCAATGAAACTGTGATTCTGCCTGCATTACTTATGTTTGTCCTCTTTTGTAAAGAAAACAATAATAAGCAAGAATCTTTGCCCTTCTTTTCCTCCAGTGCTCATTGTCTCAGTTTGACCTATCCCACCTTTATGGATGATTGAACTCTAATCTTATTTATTTGACAACCATGGAGATTAAAAAAATATCTGTATAGAGATTATATAGAGATCAGATATCTAAGTGCAAAGTCACTGAGACTTGCAACTGTGAAACTGGTGAAACTCCTACATGGGGTAAAGTGGTAACTTGACATTCTCAAAACAGAGCACCTAGGCTTCCTCAAGAGAATTCACTTGCTATCATAATTTTGTTTACTGAGAAATATCAAATAAAGTTGTTTTGTTGAAGCATTGGCAATTTTCATCATTTGCATTAAGCTCTGCTCCATCTTAACAAAAATTCAAGGTGTTCAGCACTACCTCCTCCATGTCCATATACTGTCCAAATAACAGTGAGGAACAGGTGTGTCATGAAAACCAACAGTGATTGTTTACATCAAAGGGCAAGCAGCTGTGCCATTCTAAACATTAGTCTCTTCAGCTGGAAGAGCTGTAAGGCCCTGCTTGTTGCTTCTAGTATCCATTTGCCAACAGGCTTTAACCAATATGATGCTTTGGAAATGCTTCCTAATCACCAAAGAGACAAGTATCTGCTACTCTGGGAAGCACACCATGCATTCCTCAATTAACAGAATGTGAATCACCACATTCGTGATACTTTCCCATTACTGCTACTACTGCAGTTTCCCTTTACCTCAGTTGACCTTGGGGAAAGGGCTATCAGGGGTAGGAAAGTGATGGTGTTTCCCTTCTTCATTTGTCTGTTCTGCGAACAAATGTACTGGACAGGCTTAGCAAAAATTGTGTTTGAAGAGAGGGCAATCACAATATTTTCCATTCATATGTTTTAAACTTCTGGGTACCATCTCAGAAAAATATCAGCTGCCCAAAAGTTCAGTTAATTTTTGCTTTGGGCAACAGCTCATAATTATTTTTGGAGCCTGCATGCTTTGCACTTGGCCAGTCCAGCTGAATTTCTCTCAGGCACTCTTCATTGAGGAATGCATGACCACTGTATTGCAAACCAGGGCATTAGCATAAGCTGTTTACAGTTATCCCTTAATGTCTGCAGAATAACACCCAGGAGAGTAAGAATTTCCTTTGTATGCATTCTTAGAAGTGCCAAGGTCTTTACAATTCTGCTTTTGAAGGACAGAAACAACAGAACCCTTTTCAGGCTACCTTTTACATGTTATTAATTTTTTAAAAAAATATCTAAACTAACAAGATTAGAGATGCTACTGTATGCCATGCAGTCCTGAACTGGTTATTTGGAAGATGGTGCACTAGATACTCTTTATAATTGCCTGATGAGATGGTAGTTTTACTTTTTACACTGACCCAGATGCTTTCTGGATGTGTGTTATTTCCAGTTCCTTCAGAACTTGTCCTTGAACCATCAATGATTGGCATCAGGAGATTGTTTTTTTCACTGGAGGTACCTAATCTTTCAGTTCTCGGTGCTGTGCTTTCTGAGACTATCTAATTTATTTGTTGTATGAGCTTCGTGAAGTATTGCAGCTCTCCGGCACCTTTGAAATTGCAATATCTGCTGCACATTTTGGGGTCAATTCTGTTTCTATCAAAGACTGCTTTTGGATTGAATTATTTTGCACAATACTCACCATTCTCTTAATGCATCATTTAAACTCCCTCCAAACTGGCAAAGCTCATTTAATTGCTTTAATCCTGTCACATATTCAGCAAATGCTTCATTTTCTTGATTTTATCTCTGAAAGGAAAAATGCTTTGCAATCATAAGTGGCTTTGGAAAGAGATGATTTTACAGAACTTCCACAGTCTCAGCAAATGTTTTGTCTTTCGTTTTAATATCATCTATAATGCTGTGCTATGGGATATTGTTTTGGTGACCATTACACTCAGCAAAACAGTCAACTTTTATGTAATATTGAGATCATAAAATAGAATTCAAGTCTTCCAGCGTAGGTAGCAGAATCCTTCATTGAACTATCAGGTAAACTATCTTGTTCAAATAACTCTACAATTTCTTCTCTCCTACACTCCACAAAATAAAGTCATTTAGCACAAACCTTGCAGGCATCTGCACACCTGGAGAAGCAGTTGCTGTTTCACTGTATTCTGCAGAGTGATTCCATTCTCACTGCTGACCTGGCTTTCACTTCCCAGATACAAAAACAAGAGAAATAAAAATTATTGTCTGGAAAAGTGATGTGTTGCTGCTCTGAAATACTTTTAAAGGTGCTGTAGAGGCAGACATGGAAAGCTACTCCATCAGGTAATACCTCAGTTCTAACCACTCTAGGCATGGCTCAGTCTTTAGTTGTTCACATCCAGTGCTAACTACAGAATTTATACTACAGAATTTTCTTTTGCTTATTTAGTATTCAGGGCAAGGCAAATCTGGTGATAAACCTGGACTTTGGAATAAAGGATGGGGTAGAGTATTAGATATTACTCTTTTTGTGTGTATCCAGCATGAGGTTCAGGGCCTGAGAAGCAGACGCTCACAAGCACCACTGCAGTGAGGAATGCTGCGTTCACACAATACTACACGCCACTAAGTAACTTTTCCAGTCTGGTGCACAAAGCCCAATCAGTGATGGGCATTCACACTGAAGTACTGGGAAGGCTGAAGGGCCTGAAATACATCAGCTGACATTATACTGAAAGTCTGGCTGACAATTCATTTACACTACATTTGCTATATACACAAACACTTAACATGGATTTTAGACAACACTCAGAGCAGAATTCAGCATTTCATTGAGTAAGGCAGCTACCTTTAGTCATCTGCATGAACTAGGCAGTAAAGCTCTTACAACTGAAGAGTATTTGCCCAGCAGCATAGTATGCTTTATGTATATCTGTATGTTTAGGCAGTAAAGTTGACTTCTGGATGTCTCTTTTAAAGTGAGGTAAATAGCTCTCTGCATTCCATCAACAGTATTAAACAAATCTCCAGTGACTAAAGTGAGACCTTCAGTACACATATCCTCAGAGTCTTGTGTCTTAACCTGTGAGCTGAATCCATTTGTGGCCATGTGTTCTCATGCAGTAACTCAGCTATTTCTGGCCTTAGCTTTTTTATGCACCATCTTTAAAATTAGCATAATGTATCTGCTTTATTTCTGAAGGCTATTGTGAAAATGAAGAATGATCAAATGCTAAAAGGAAGCTTATTGTATCAGAGTATAAGAAGGAATTTAATAATTACCTCTTCAGCATAGGTTTTAATATGTATGGGGAATGACACAATGCAACAAGTAATAAAACACTTTTCTTCATATGAGTTTAATAAGGCAGAGACAGTATCAAAAAAGAAGTATATGATCAGATAGTTAATGTTTGGTCACAGTTTATGAATATAAAGACAGACTTGCAAGCAACCTTCACTGTGGCATATCTTAAGTCTCAGTCTTGCTTTTTCATCCTTAGTAACATTTTAAATGTACTTTTTTACATACTTTATGTGCAGAACATTTATGGTTACATAAAACTTCTTTCACTTCCATATTTCTTCCTCATGAAAACCTATGCCAGTAGGTTTTCATAATGATTTTATTTCTTAATCCACTACTAAGATCAACAAACTGAAAATTAGGTTATATCTGGGGTTTTTAACAATATTGTTTTGGTCTGAAAAATACATCAACTTCCTCATCTCCTATAACTGTCTGACACGAGCATTAAAATTAAGCTGAAAGCTCAATGTAGGCATTACTAGCTCTCTTTTTCTTTCTGTCTTAAGCCTGCCATAAAACTACTGACAGTAACAGGAGCTACATCCTACAGAACTGAGAAATTTTAGATTACCCACATTATTTTTCAATAGGAAATATAGTGACTATTGTCTTGGATTCTTGAGATAATGCCTTGTTCTTTTAGTTAAAGGAATGCTGAGGAATTGCAATACAAACATTGTAATTTACTTGAAGATAAATCAGAAAGTATTTAGAGGCCAAGCAATGATTACCCACTTACATAAATCTGAATATGAGGAGAGACAAAAGCAATTAAAAAAAAAAAAGCAACAAAATTGCACATTTATTTCCCAGCTTCAATAAAATGAGAAAGAAAGAGTCAAGGTAGAGAAAAAACATAAAAATGCCTACATGGTTCCTGCTGACATGCAGATCAGACATGAAAGTAACTCATAATTCATCAGGGATTAAGAATCATCTGAAAGATTTTTTAATTGCCTTACAGAATATTCTAGATGAAATGACTCAGACTTGGAGGAAGGTTTTGATGGTATCCAGATTGGGAAATAGTGATTACTGTGCCTGAGGTTCCTTTGACAGTTTGCAGGGTTTAAGGAATTTTGCCTTAAACGTAATCTTACGTCTGATTTACGTAAGATCATTTGTGGCTGATGATTTGTTACCAGTTACCTGTGTCCTGCCTTAAAATCCACACATATTTCTGAAGAATATGCAACATAACATTATGCCAGATGCATTTTAGAAGACTTTATTGATTGACATGCACACCTGCTTTTTCCTCCTGATCACTTAGGGAGTTAAAATTTCTTATTGTTTCCTAAATCTCTTCTGTTGTTTGTTTCAAGACATTTGTTACATGCCTATCACTTTCTGAGCACTGTAAAGAGCTAACAAAACTGAAAATAGAGAAAATATCCCCAGCAACTGAGCAAGAAATTAAACATCATATAACGCTGCAAGCTGTACATAATGTCAAAAGGAAAAAATATATGAAGAAATATGCTTTCATTCACAAAATGAAACAATTATTTCAATGGTTGTGTAATTTACATAATGAATGTATTTTCTGTATTTGAACATGATATTTTCTGAGGTTTCTCTGTCACAAAATTTTATTGAAAGTCAATAGACCCAAGAAAGTCACGAAAACACTACTGTTTCTTCAGTACATAAAAAAATTAGAGTGGATAAATTAGTGTCTATGCAGGATGTGTAGTTCTTGTGACCAGAAATGAAGCTCGTCTCTAAATGTCCATTAACTATTAAGAATCTTCAATCAGATTTCCAACCCACTTACATGTGTATAGATGGGATTTAGGTTAAAATATCTCTCTGGATTCACACTGAAAAAACTTTATAAGGTAGGGAAATTTCACTGTGTTCCTGACTAGTTTATTTCCTTTACTCCTTACAGCCTCTCTTTACTACTATCTATCCATGATTATTCATAAATGGTACTTTTCTACAGAGGTCTGCAAAAATGTGCTTTTAGTAAACCGAGAACAATAAATGAGGCAAATATGGCCTAAAATGACAATAATAAATAATTATAAGGACCAGAGATGTGTTCTTTTAAAACCTAATCTTGGAAGTTATATTTCACAATGTCAGCTATCGACATCATGAGCTAAAGAAAAAAAACGGAATTCAGTCTTCCAAAGTCTGAAGATTTAGAATCCAGTCTAATCCAAATTGTGTAGGTCAGCCCCATATGTACATTACATAAAGCAACAAGGAACTAATGATACTGAACTGACTAATGCTAGGTGTTGTTTATACCAGATTGCTTCAGTCTGAATCTGTAGAATTTTTTGGCAGAAATATTGTCTACATTGTTTCTTGTTCCACTAATTACATATACAGAATATCATGTGATATCAGATAGAAGGATCCAAAAAACACTGAACTTCGAACAGACAGAAGAAGAGTTCTTATATGAGGGTTTTATGTAATGGAAAGCATGAACACACGTCAATTACAGGAGGTTTCTGTAATCAGAATTCAAAAACTAGAGTCCAGTCTTGCTCTGAAATACAAAGATTGTGCCAGGTTTTATGTGAGGAGGTGGCAGTGTCAAGCACAGAGACGAGGAAACTTAGCTGAAGGCTTTCAGGAAGGCAGGCTGGCTGCAGTAAGATATTAAAACGTTCCGTACCAACCAGTGCTGTTGCAGCACAAAGCTTACAGAAGGTTGGGTTGACTTTAAGAGGTGTGCTGATGAATACAGATGGGAAGCAATAATAGAAATAATAATGAGTCCTCCTTTGGGCTGTTTAGGCTCTTTCTGCAGTCATGGAGTCCTTACCTTGAGTGTAGTAAGAGAATTGGACACTTGATCGTCAAAAGAATTGTTTTCCTATGTGTGTTCAGGAACTTTCCTATAACAGGTCATCAGAGCTGCATTCAGACTGCAGCCTCTGCACTGCCCAATCATCAGGTGCTGGATTGTTGCCTTTCCCTGGGCTTGAAATTAAAAGCCAAACATGGTTAGAGGGGAAAAAGGGTTTTACCTCGGTATTTATTTAAGGATCCTCTGGTGTACCACATCCAGGTAGAATGCACCAAAATGCACCCCAGAACGCACACCAAAAATGCACACACACGATAATTCGTTTATACAATTATAGACCTTGCAAATTAGCATATCTATCCAATATTCCCCAGTGAGAGGCTCAAGGGAAGCCCCCGTCCTGAGGAACCTTCCGCCTGGATGGGCCTATCTTGGTTTACAGAATATATTCTGGAGAGGACCTTGGTGTCTGGGGCTTTCTGACCCCCAGCTGTGAGGCTTCCAAGATGTTTAGTGTCTTGGCTTAATGAAACTTTGGGTTTAAGCTAGTTATCAGACTTGGGGAATTACAACTATGTGGGCTAAAAGCACTAAGGATACATGCAAAGCTGTATAAAAGGGTGTATAAAAGGGTATATAAGAGGGGTATATGAAAAAGCAAAAAATCATCATGGCATCAGGTCATGAACTGATAGTCTGGACCTGGCTGCACAGATAGCTTTTTTATATAAAGCAAAGTAGTCTGGATGCTGAGTACAACTGGAGAGCTCAGCAGAAACCAGCCTAGACCTAGGGCAAACAGGAGTTTTAACAAGCACCTCTCAGGTACCATAAGTGCTGGAGCAGACATTCTGTTCTTAGATGACACAGCTGAGGCTTTCCTCCTGATAAGCCAGCCTGCCTCTAATCATTTCACTTTAGGACAAGGAGGTGCCCTTCTCTTGTCTGTGATAACCTCATGGTCAGAGCATTGCCAGTCAGAGTTCTGGCCACAGTCTGAGAGGGGAATTATATACCCTGCTTACTTGAGGAGTGTTTTAAAGCAGTGTATTGCCTAACTCAGGCTGTTGGTTGCTCTCCAACTCTCTCAGTTGTGTTCTTTTTGTACAGTACTGAATATGATTCAAAATTCAGTATGCAGAGAGAAAATGCAGAAGGAACCCAACTCTGTACTATAGGGATTAGAACAGTCAAGTGCAAGTGGAATTCCATATGTCCAGTATTGCTGTGATTTTTTTTAATTGGGAATTTGTAGTTTTTAGGTGGGTTTTTTTTTTCTTCATTAAAGTTGCTATTTCCAAAATTAAATTATTTTTAATACGGGGGACTTGTCCTTTGAAGCATATACCTATTTAGTGCCCCTACATGTACACATACGTATATCAGCAAGCTGCCCTAATCTGACACAAACCTGTACCTTGCAAGAAGAGGTTCTGGGTTCAAATAAGAACAGCCATAAACTCAGAAGTATATTGTGCCTACATAAAAGTTGTCCAGACCCTGAAATAGGATCCAGACTTCATAGATACATTCCACTGACTGGTCTTTTAACACTGTGGACATTTTCCTCCAGACTTTATTTTCTCCTCACAACTTGCTTGGCTTTTAAGGTCTTCGTTCTGAATTTAATCATGAAGCAAACTAAAATGCCAGGATCAGTTCAAGCAGTGATTTTCAGTTGTATTAGTCCACCCACTCTGCTGCTCAATCTGGGCACTTTCCAAATTTATCCACAGAGAGAAGTGATGTTTGAGCTAAGCTTGGAATACTGAGAAAAAACTGGGAAAAAAAAAAGTGCTTCAAATGTAATGAGCACCAGAAAGAATTTACTGGTATAGAAAACAAAAAGTTCCACTCTGCTTCCATGGTGTGAGATGGTAAAAAGAACAATTTCTTACATTTCTTTCCTATTTATGTGTCTATTGATATGTTTGGTGTTTTATGCCATAGGGCTAAACTGTCTAAATAAAATGCCATGAGAAATGTGGTAATTTGGGGGAAACAAAGTAGATTCTTTGCACTGATTTATATGAAAGAAGAGTATATCAGAAAAGGAAGTCTTACTTTACAAAACTGAAATGCAACTAAGAAATAGGAGCATAAAAGGCATTGTGAGCTTCTGTAGTTTTAAAAAGTAAGGGGGGAAGATCTGAATTTTCTCATCAGTCACAAATTAGGATTTGTCCCATTCCATATAGATTTTAAAACTTGACAGGGGAATAATTTCTATCTCAGAAAAAAGGTTTTCTTTGAGGAAAAAGACTAGTCATTATGATAAATTCCATGTAGTTTAAAAAGGTGGTTTGGATATCCCTTAACAATCTTTTTAAGTTATTAATTTCATTGAAAATGCCATAAATTTTTCTGCAGCTGGAAATCCTAGCTGACTTTACAATAGCATGGCGATACAATATAATGTATTGCTATTGATATTGGCTGAGTAACTTCAAGCTGCAAGACTGTATTAAAATTCTGGTTATTTTAGTAGGTTTGAGACTGATCTTGCAGTATCAAAATTAGCATATTTATTTATTTATTGTGTGGTTGATTTTTTCATCCAGGGTGAAGCTCACTGCATGTTTTGTGGGCCATAGCACAGATCAGCCATAACTGAGTGACAGATTCTTTGGAAATGGAACAAAAAAATTGATTACTGAACTCTTAATATCTACGGAGAGAACCTTGTTAGGAAATCTCTCTGAAACAGTTTGTTCATTGCTGACATTATTAATCACAACAATATTCCTGAGGAACTGATGGTTATGTATTTCATTGTTTTCAGTTTTATTTTTGCTAGCCAGTTTTGTATTCCTAATGTCATTTTAATCTGCTTTTTACTGGTAGTTGCATGACTAATAGGTACAGCACTTTGAAAAACATCTTCTACAAATGCAGAGCTCATCAGAATTTCAACATTTCTTGTAGATGACATTCTGAAAGTTAGGTCTATTTCCTCAGCAAAGTTAAGGAACCAAATATTCTGAATAATTTCCTTAAAATGTGAAAACAATACAGCTTTTTCATAGCAAATATAAATCCCATAACTCTGTTTCACAATACTCGCAGATTTAGTCTAGTGGTTCAGTTGTAGCAAGATCCAAAATAATTTCTGTCTCCAATTAGCAGTTGTACAGTTTGCTTAAGAGACTCTTATATCTTTTCATTTGGTAAATACTAACGTGCTAAAGTGCCAGGGGCTTTTGTGAGGTTTGGAGAGGACGAGCAGTAAAGGCAGATCACCATTAATCTTCTGCGTCGCTTGCAGTTAAGTCTGTATTTTCGGTAAACTTTGCTGAAGCATGGGAAATGATTTTGAAACTTGTGTTCGACAAGAGAATGGACTGTATACTAGAAGGGAATTTATAAAAGCAATCAGAGGCATTCCTCGCAAGAAAGCAACTAAAATATTTGACTTCCAAATAATTTAGCTGTGAAGTTCCTTGCTCTAAGACAGAACTGAAGACTGGAATTTAGGGGATTAAGTATCTTGTATTTATGTAGCTGGATTTATAGCTTGAGACATCCAAGTTTTAGGTTTCTTCTGAGTTAAGAAAAGCAGCATTGGGAAAAAATGGCTTCTATGTCTCAGATAAATAGCATAAGTATGGGTTAGTACCTATTATTCTTGGCTAGAATATGGCCTTGTATTAGAGCCAGTTAAAGCCATTTTCCACCAGTGGTTGAAATTCTGAGAATATAACATCAAAATTTCTGTGTTTTCAATAACATTTTCAAACTCAATAAATTTTTAAAATTTTAGACAAACTATATTGTCAGACCTCCTCTTACCCCAGAACAACTGACTGTGTCTTACAATGTCTTACTGTCTCCTTGAAGTTTAGCTATTGCAAATATTTCAGCAGCAGAATTATGACTGGTGCACATGGATCTATACCTCAATACTGTTAAGCATATTTATGAGTTTAATGAATTATACCTAGTTATATCTTTTCCTATTTTTAAGAAGTATCCTCAGTGAAACAAAAAACCTCTCATTTAGCTCAAGGACCTGACCTAAATTAATCATGGTCTTGTTGCAGTCATGAACTTTTCCATTTTAGAATCTTTCTGTGAATCTCATAACCACATGAAAAACAGTAGCATTTATTGTCAGTTATGTGACTGGTCAGTAACGAGCCAGTGATATGACTGCAGTTTATTAAGTGAAACAGAAGTTTTTTTCCTTTTTTCTTTTCACTAAAGCATGGATTTATGAAACCAGTTGCATATATTGTCACTTTTGGAGTATCTAAAACTGTATTATAGAACTAAGTGGATTATACCTAACCGAGGGAAATTGAAGTTAACTTTTAAAATTAATTAAAATTTACTAGCATTAACTATTCCAAGGTTGTGTATCATCATTTTAGAGGAATCTTTCAGGAGCAAAAAACATAAAACCCATTAATTTCTTCATATGTTAAAAAGCTACACAACTGAGTAATTCTGGTGCTACCTCTTTCTTTTGGCTTTCATTCTGCATGGGTTCTACTGGCAACTGAGAAATGTTGTAGTTTAAAGACATGCACTTATTCTATTTCCTTTAACAAAGAAAACACTAACCATGTTTACTATAAATCATGAAGTTAAACCTAACTGCATAACAATAACACACTTTTCTGCAAAGGATATGGAAGTAGAGCTCTTTGAAATCTGGAAAAACATTGGCAATCAAAAGCTACACGAAAGTAATCTTATTTTTATTACATACAAGGAACGTTTTCCCAGGAGTGCTGATGCCTGCCAGAAGATAAATAAGAAAGTAGAATAAAAGAAAGAAGGAAAGATTACTTGACTTAAGGTGTTCGGCCAGGCTTTCCTTAGCTTCATATACCCAGGAGGAGTTGGGATTCTTCTGTGCTCAGCTACAATTGATGGAAATGTCTGCCAAAAGACTTTGTTACAACCTAAACCACAGCTGCAGGAGCTCCAATTCTGCTGCATCATTCTATATTCACATTTCTAAGCCTGAGTCTAAATCTGAAAGCCAGCACCCACTGCTTCTTAAATAGCTACTGCCTGGTGCCAGTACTTCAATCATTAGCCCTGAGGTAAGATCAGAGTGAGTAAAAGAATGAACAAAAATAAACAAAAATTGTTTAAATTAATAATAATTGTTTAAAATAATAATATTGTTTAAAATAATAATAATAGTCAAACTCACAAAAACATAAATGAATTGGGCACAGGTGAGTTTGGTATTGAAAGGTTTTTGAAAGGAGCCTGTCTGCCAGGAAGCCATGGAAATTGAACATTTGAAGTTACCATTCTGACTTTGGAAGAAGTCAGGGAGCTCTTAGAGAGGATAAAGCCACTCTGAACAAGATAAGGTAAGACCTGCGTTCGGTTTGTTAAACAAGACAAGAAGCTATCACCACATGAAGTATCTCTCTGCAGGGCTGTAGGTAAGCTGATAACTAACCTTAGCTACAAGGCTGTTTCCCTGCTTTGGTGGACTGCTCCTGAGGCTACAGCAGTTCAGGGGCTGTAGCATGTTTTCAGCTTGTGGGGCTGAATAAGGGCTGCTCAGACGAAGCAGTGGCTGTTCCTCCTGCACAGATGCTGACCACGCACCCTGCTAACAGGAACTGCTGCCTCAAGCCATGAATGCCTCAGGAAATTGCATGGGATGGCTTATCCCTGGCACGTCCCCATGATGCCTCACTCCATGCAGATGCAAGTCCTGCCTGCCCCGCTCCCTATTGGCCATCACAGAGCAGGAGCTGCAGTGCAAATAGATTTATCTCAAAGAGTTATTCATCCCCCAGGGAAGAGACTGATAGGATGAGTCCTTCAGGGAATTGCTGGGAAGGAAAGGGTTTAGTCAGGAAGCACTAGGTAAAGATAGGCATCTGGTGTCAAAATGTCTGCTGCAGCTTTGTGAGCAGAGCCCAGACAGGGTTCCAAGTCAGACACAGCCCTGGAATGACTGTGTGAGGGAGCAGGGCTGTGGCAGATCTGGACACCAGCTGGGAATCCAACCAGAAAGGCCCATGGCCCTCCAGACGCTGAATTGGTGTTAAAAAGACTGAAGATGTAACAACTTGTCCAGACAGCCAGGATCTGCAATTAGGTGAAATGAGGCATGCCAGTATTTTTTTGCATAATATTTCCTGTGGTTCTAGTTGTAAACCTCAGAAGAGCTGCTATTTTCAGGACACTTTGATTTTTTAGGTACTACAGCAAGAATTGCTTTTTTTTCCCCTTATAATTCAGTATGTCTTCTCAATTTACAAAAAAACCACAAAATAATTGGCTGAGGTTCAGTTTGACCTTACAGTCAGTTTGGGGTCAGTTCTTACTTTTACCTATGCTAGTTTTCCCATGCTTAGTTTAAGGATAGCAGTAAATGATTGAAGTTCTTTTCTAATTGCAACTTCATGTCCATGTAAAGTGAAAGACAGACTCTTACTCGGAGATTACCAGACAAGCAGTTAAAGAAAAGATAGATGGTTTCTGTGGTTCCTTAAGGCTTTGCTAAATAAGATTGATTGCAGTCCTTAATCTTTTTTGTTAAAAAAAAAGCTAGTAGATGGTTTTTAAAATTAAAAAAGACCATATTCCCTTCACATTCAAAAAGTAAAGATTGATGTTTCTTCACCTGGTGGATATAATATGCCCAAAACAACCCCCTCCCCCCCCTCAAAAAAAAGCCCCAAAACAACCACGACCCAAAACAAAACCAGACATGAGATCTCTCCTTATTTCATATAATATACTGAAAAAACCTTAAAATATTTCTGCTTCTGTTAGAAATTTTATTCAGAACAATTGATATTGCATGAGGGTTTGGGGCTTTTTTGTCTGTTTTGGTTTTTTTTTAGTTGGTTGGTTGGCTTTTGTTTTTGTTGAGATGTCTTTAGAGTATTTATATTGTCAGTCAGGATATGAATTTTAGTGTTTACAGAACATATTGATTCCCATATACAAGACTTCTAACCAGAACATATTAGGAGCTCATCATCAGTATAGAGACATATCTGTTTAGAAAAAGATATTAAGCTTAATTTCTCCATTTCCTTTGTAAATTTTAATGGGAAGACATCTGACTACTTAAAAATTCTAGAAAGGTGTTCAGAACATCTGTGCTTTCTTGAAAGGCAGCCAAAATATCATCAGCACATCTCAGCCACAGTCTCTGTCAGCTTCGACAACAGACATGAGAATCTGTCCAGAGGATGATATGAAGATATTAGTAAATACTGGACTCAAATCTGTTTACAAGAGTTTAGTGACAGAAGACAGCAAATAAAGTCAGCAAGAACTTGTTGGAATGATGTGAAACTACAGACAAGTTCTGGTTCGTGCTCAGGCTCCATTATTATCCACAAAGGGCCAATTTGCTATGCCCTGTATCCAGTTGGGCACAGCAGCACCGTTAACATCTTCACTTTGATGCAGGAACTGGAAAGCCGAAACCTGTAATCACACACATGATCCTTCATGAAAGGAGGAGAGAGGTAAGAAAGAGATCAGGGGGTGACAGAGACTCATTTGGTTGAATAAGATCATAGAGATGGAGAAGGAAAAGGGCAAGGGAAGAAAGACATTTCTTCTTCTGTCTAGTTCATGGACATGCATGGTTATAAATACAGCTTACATATGGTGAGGCCCAGTAGTAAAATAAGATTAAGAGTAGGGAAAGTTGAAGCCATGTGATGAAGAAAAATGACACATGTTGGAATTATGCACTGATCTATTTAAATTAGAATAAAAGCTAGAGAAAATCGGTGGGGTTTTTTCCTACCTGAGGTTCAGCAGGCTGCAGAGACACCAAAGTAAAAGGCAGTGACCCCTGGATATCAGACTGCAGGCATGTTTCCATTGCCATCTCTGTCTCCTGAATCATGCCAGATCTTCAGACTGTGCAACACCCAATCAAGAGCTAAAACCTCTGTCTTCACCTACCTCTTCTTTGTTTCTGCCATGGAGAAAATATTGATGGTCTTTCATTTTCTGAGTCATTTTTGCCAGGCATAAACTTCCTGGCAAAAAAATCCATTAAAAGAAATCCTTTAAAAACAACAGACGTATTGGCATCTAAGTGGACCATCAGATGACCCTTTACAAAGCATGGGATAGACAGAGAAAAATATCACAAAATATGCATTTTCTGGTCATTCAATTTTTGTGCATGTTTTGGAGGAAACGAAGAACTGTTCTTCAAAAAAAATCACATTACTCTTCTTTTTGGAAACATAATTTTTGTTAGAACATTGTTTTCAACCTAGAGATCATCAAATAAAAACATTCTTCTACATTTTGAGAGCAAAAAGGCACTTAAATAAAGATCTGAGAGAATGTCATTCAGAACAGCTAATTTTTTTAAGTCTTAGTCAAGTGACTCCCATTAAATATGAATAATAGGAGAGAAAATGAATAACTGACAAATTTGCTAATTTTACAGCCAATGTTTTAACTCTAGTAATGGCAGCTTTAGCATCCTTCATTATTATGAAAATTGACACAACTGTATAAAGTCACCCATTGCTGTTGTGATTTAGTTGTTCTCAGCTGTGCAACTGGCATGTCATTTCAGAGGGCTTAAGTTAGTGTCTTTATAGGAAAAAAATTCTTTAATGGCCTTTGTGCTAATAAAGGATTATTGGATTTGAATTCTGCTCCGCCACACCCACTCCCTTCCTTTGCTAATACATTCCTTCCTCCTTTGACAAATCTGGTAATATTGCCAAAGAAATAAAAGAGAGATAAAAAGCAGTTTCTTAGGATCTGGATGGTTTGCAGCCGTAAGGATTTTCATTCTGACAAAGGAAGTATAAATCTTTAGGGAATCTGGTTCTCAGAGCTCTCTATATTAAAGGGATAACTCAAAGATGTCTATCCTGCAGTGTAAGAAAAGCATTTGGAACACAAAATCTTTGTATCTAGCTTAAAAATGAAGGAACCTAATGTATTAATTTAATCTCCCATTCTTTCACGCATTCACAGCTCTTTTTCTATCATCTTCCCATGATAGAAAATGATCCCTTGCTCCTTGCAAGGCTTTAATTTTGCAAAGTAGTCCACTATGAACTTTCCCCTACAAACCTTCATTTACAGCTGTGCAGTATCCTCCCTTTACATTACACAGAGAAGCTGTAGTGAGACTAGTCTGAAAATACCCTTTGCCTTCCCTGGAAAGTCTCTGAGACACAGCTTTCAGTATAGGAAATGAATGAGTGGCAATAAAAAATAACATAAATTCACACTCTGTCCCCTCTTCAAAGCGAAAAGACACCGCTTAATTACAGCTTTCATGATCAATGATAGATTCCTACCAGTGGTGCTATAGACAAACCCGGTAGTGGAAAAGACTTTACAAGAGATTTGCAAGATAATCTCTGATTTTTATCCTGTTTGAAACTGGCCACATTGCATTTCTCCTCTCTGCAGTTTGTCAGCTACAGGCCCAAGGAAGAAATCTAACACTTATGTTGTTGAAAGGCCTCTTCAAAATTTTGCTGATGACTTCTATGGGGTTTTTCATGACAGTTGCTGAATCTTAATGGTGAAGTAACCTCACATATCCAGACTATAAAATATAATTGGAACGTTTGACCTTGCAAATGGTAGGAAATAGCAGCATATTTCAGCACCACTAGTTTCACTAACGTCAATCAGACTTAAGGTAATACTCACTGCTAATCTCCTGCCAAAGAAAAGAGTAAAATGGACTGAAAAACAGTCATTACACTGAGAATTGTCTCATAATCATCTCAGACCTTGCTAATGCTATGCTGACACCTCCATGACGCCATTGCACCCCTAGATGTGTTAAGAGAACTTACCATTATGAATTCCAAGACAAATGAAGAAAGTTCCAGGTGCTCCAGCTGCTGTTGAAGTCAACATGTAGTGTAGGTTGTCTGACAATCATATCATGAGTAAAAACTGAGCACAAATTCCAGGAGAAAGAAGGCACCAGATGCTAGCATCTGCTTCTAAATCTTAATGTTTACTAGAGAACAGCACTTGTCAACAGAGAAAGACAATAGACAGGCACCTGGTAACCCACCAAGGTCTGCAACATGGTCTCCAGGCAGCTATTCCAGAGAAGAGAGTTGCCTTAAGGGAATGTTCCAGGCTTTCCTGTTCTAATACTAAAAACCAGAGTGGTGAATTTTAGATAGAAATCACACATTCTAACCCTAAATATTTTCCCTTAGCCCCATGACATCAGTTTGCTGATAGCATTAATCTACATATATTTATAGTCAAAAATTGCCCAAGTTAATGGTAATTTTAGGAAAACTTCATTACATAGGTTTTTATAAATCAACAAAAACGTTATAAATTATGTCAAAAAAACCCAACCCAAGTCTGGTCTTGCTGACAGTTGAGTCATACACATAGAAAGAGAGTAAAATATAGCATTGATGCATCCCAATTACATGTACCATGAAAAGCCATTTATTTAGTGGAATGACTTTTCATTAGTAAGACCCAAGTAGCTGAGCTGTTGTGTTCTCTGAAAAAAACTTTTATGCAGACATTTCAAAATGAAAGTGTATCTTAGGACTTTATTTCGAGAAACCAAATCTTCTGTAGGGGAATTGCAAACTAAAAGTGATTCTTTGCCTCCCATGGTTTGGTAGCATCGGAAGTACAGTTTGGTTGCTGGAAAGCTTTATATCTAGAATGGAAAAAATCCCTAAATTTCTCAAAAGTAAACAGAACAAAGAACTTCATGAACTGGTACTTTCATTACCTGTCAGAATCTCTCAGGCCCACTCTACAATATAGACAGGACTGAAAATTATACAGTTCTGTGAAGTGATAGAACTAGTGAAGCTCTTTACCCAGCTGAAAATAGAAATACTTTTATTTGTGGGAAACCTCTGTACTTGGGTTATAAGCCAACCTACCTGATCCAGAGGCCTGTGAAATGAGAGGAAACTGTGTCATTCCACCTTCTGAAATTCAGATTTGCCTAGCAGTGTGTCAAACCCAAATAAAGCTGGAAAGCAAAAAAACCCAAAAAACTTGAAGAAATCATTACAACAATATAAACCTCTATATCTTTCAAATAACTTCTTCAGTTCCATTCAAATTCATAATAAAGAATTATGAAAACTGCCTTGTTGAAAAACAAGATATGCAAAAATTCTGAATTGGTTGTATGGAGTAAGAGGAAAATGTAAATCTGTAAAGATGAATTGCTTCCTTATACTGATGGAGAGGCTACATTTAACTAACTGCTCTTAGAAAAATTGCCTGAGTTAATAGCTCACTGACATGCTAAAAATATCTTCAGTATTTAGTAAAATAGCACACTATGGACTATTTATTTTTAATTTTCCTTTATTTTTTTGTCTAATGCACATTAAAAGTAGTCTTCCATTTAAATATTCTCCTTTTAACCGAAGACTTGATCAGTACAATGAAATTTTTAAACTCTCATTTTTTTCCATGACATAATATATTGTTGACATACTAAAACTGCATTCTTTCCAAGAATACAATGATCTCCACACTGTTTCAATGTAAATTTCACACTCTGGATCAGTTGCAATTGAATTTCATGTTAAGAGGCATTAACTCTGGCATTTCATCATTTGTTCTGAATAACCCTGTACTAAGTGTCAAGATGGAAGGACACTGACCTGTTGGAGCACGTCCAGAGGAGGCCACCAAGATGATTAGAGGGATGGAGCACCTCTCCTGAGGAAAGGCTGAGAGAATTAGGTTTGTTCAGCTTGTAAAAGAGATGCCTTAGGGGTGATCTGACTGCAGTGTTCCAGCGTCTGATGGGAGCTCCACCTAGGCTGGCTTTGAATATTTCCAGGGATGTGGCATCCACCATTCCTCTGGGCAACCAGTTCCAGTGCCTCACCATTCTCATGGTAAAGAATTTCTTCCTTATATCTAATTTAACCTTATCCTGTTTCACTGTAAAATCATCCTATCACTACAAACCCTTGTAAAAAATACCTCTACGTCTTTCTTGTAGGGTCCCTTACTGCAAGGCTGAAGGTGTTCCTGGAGCCTTCTCTTCTCCAGGTTGAACAACTCTAACTCTCTCAGCCTTTCCTCGTAGGAGGAGTGCTCCATCTCTCTAATCATCATTCTGGCCCCCTCTGGACTCACTCCAAAAGGTCCATGTCTTTCCTGTGCTGGAACCCCAGAGTTGGAGGCAGCACTGCAGGTGGGGTCTCATGAGGACAGAGCAGAGGGGCAGAATCTCCCATCACCCTGCTGCCCACAATGCTTTTGATGCAGCTGTTTGGCTTTCTGGGCTTCAAGAACACAGTGCTGGGTCCAGCCTCTCATTCACCAGCACTCCAAAGTTGTTCTCAGCAGGACTGCTCTTGATCACTTCACTCCCCAGCCTATATTGTACCAGGCCTTGTCCTGACCCAGGTGCAGCACCCAGCACTTGGCCTGTTAAATCTCATGAGGTTCCCATTTTCTCTTCCAGTTTGGCAGAATACAAACTGAGAAAATGGTTGAAAGGTTGGAGAAGACTCATACTTCAGTGAGGGCTCTGCCTGTCAGCTGAAGTGTGTTCCTGGACTGGGAGCATTAGCGCCCTGTATCTCCGAACACCCAATTATGAAAAGTCTTTTTTTCATCTTGTATATCAGAACTAGTTGGGAAAAAAAAAAAGAAACTTCAGAAAACTGTTTCTCAGACCGAACCCCAAAATTTTACACTCAAGAATTGAAATTTCCTCTCTATCTTTAGACTTACTGTAATAATTGCCATTACTGACAGTTTCACTGCTCGAAAAAAAATAAAAGTAGAAAGAGCAACCAGCACTTGCAGGGTTCCCAGCTGGATCCCCCACTCCTCAGTTCTGGCAAAAACATGCCAAACCTGAAATACTTTGTACGGTAGGTTTTAGATTTCATCAATCCATTTTTTCCGTATATTTCTGGTTAAAGCCTCTAGAGCTCCAATTCAGAACTTGAGATTGGAAATTGTCATTGGTCCTTGAAAAGTTTTTAGATGGAATAGGAAGCTTTTAGCTATTGAAAATTTCCGTGGGGCTATTGCATTAAAGCAAGAAGTTAATTGCATGAATATACAGATATATTCATTGTCCGCAACTAAATGGCAAAATTATAGCAATTCTGGATGTTGAAAATGGGACTAAAGAAGAATTTGCATTGGCAACCTTTCCTAGTGAAAACTTGTGTTCACATCACCATGGGTACTCTTCAGAGATCTCTGTGCTAAGACAAGGTTCCTATCAGTTTGGCTTTTGCATTTCTTGCAGAACAAGAACCAACTCTTTAGTGCAGAAGCAGGTCCTTGTGTGTGATGTGAACTCCTTGAAGACTTTTCCCATGTTTTTTGCTTAGACCACAAGACCATCTTTCTCTATTAAAATTGAATTACTAATCATGTCTTAGTTGTGTCCAAACACTGTAATCCAAACACTGAACATGTAAATGGGGAAACAAATGTAATGACAAAGAAACAACTTTTGAATATGTCTGGCACTGAACATATTTTTTCCCTTTTATTATTTATTATTTTATTGTTTTTCAAACTCAGAAAGATATGTCATTTCAAGGCTGGAGACCAATCAATTAAAGCTTCTTTTTTTTTTTAAATATGAGAATGTTGAGTAATTTGTTATGAATTGAAACAAATGGAGAAGAAGAGTTTCTTTAATTAAGATATAATTATAGATGATATTAAGATATAAATAATGATATAATGTATTTGAAAGTCAACGAAAGAGACTGGAAAAAACCTACCTCTTAGAACACTGGAATAAAGAAAACAAGTAAGCTCACGTTTGAATGTAAGAATATGTTCATGGAATATTGGACTTCTTTACATTGGAAATTTGCCTCAGATGAAACTGACTGTAGTTCTGGAATGGCAATGAAATCATGGCTGGTAATCACCAGTGGGAATTTTTTCCTGCTGGCTGGAATCCCAGAGCTCAACAGAAGAATGAAAAAAGCGAGTCCAACATTTGGAATTACATTGGAATAGGGATTTATTTGAAAACTGTCTGGAGTCTGACCTGCTAATTAACTCCTATTTTAAGAATTTAAAAGGAAGATGGGACCTTTGT
Source organism: Rhagologus leucostigma (assembly GCA_013397725.1). NCBI lineage: Eukaryota > Metazoa > Chordata > Aves > Passeriformes > Rhagologus > Rhagologus leucostigma. The sequence continues at coordinate 302,668 of VZTD01001192.1, read as the reverse complement.
GGGTGTGATGTCTGCTACTCTATAATATTCATGTTAAAGCAGCAAAAAGGAAATGATGTACTAGAGAAAGGCAGAATATGCTGCTTACTGATTCCCCTCTGCCTTCACCACAGAAATGAAACTTATCTGAGTGAAACAGCTTATGAAAAAATCCCCCACACCCAGTTGATTTTATACATAGCTCTTTCTTGAGACCTCGTCAAAGAGAAGAAAAGCCTATTTGATATTCGGCTACCTCTTCAAAATATGTTTTCGCATCAGTAAAGCACAATACATCTGAAAATGGTCACATTTCACTTCTTAATGGACCTGATCTGGTGTAACACTTGGGACCATTCCAGAATAAATTACTGAGGGCAATTTTTTCATACATAATTCTTGAGTCCTTCAATAGATTACTAAAATAAAATAACAACAAAAAAAGCCCAAAATAAAAAAATCCACCTATTTTTATATTAATTGAAGACATATAAGGTTTTTTTTGTTTAGTTTTAAATTTTATTTTCTGAAGTAGTTCATGAAATCCATTCATTTTAAAATCCTCTTATGGTACATCCCGATATTAATTCTGCTAATTCATTATTTTTCCTTTAAGACCTTAATCCTGTTTCAGCGGACAGAGATCTCACCTACATGACAGGTTAATTTGCAATATATTCTTGAATTCTGGAGAATATTTATTTAATTAACTAAGATTAGACAGCAATTGAGTTTAAACCCATAAAACAATTCTTATTGGATTCCAGTGTAACAAAGTTGGGGGTTTTTTTATGCCAAATGAATTATACAAGTGTAACTATCTTCAGCTGAATTAATCGAATGTGAGTGATGATATACTCACCACACATAGAAAGACTTAGACATCCACTGCAATTTATCATAATACCCCTTTAACACTAAGGAGATCTGAATATTTAGAGCAGCAATGTGTCAGTATATGATTGCCAAGATAAGTTGTGCTGTGCATAGCACCCAAGAACTGCAAATCCTAATTCACTTATTTTCTATTTGTCCTTGTCTCCTGAAGAATCATTTGGTTCCTAAATCCTCCCTGTGACTTTCAAAAGTCATCTTGAAGCTAGACAAATTTATGGTTGTTTTATGCCAAATGAGTTCATAACATGCATGGCTGCTGGAATTACAGAGACTGAGAAAATGATCCACTCTGTATATTGTCAGAACCTAATATTCACGGGGAACTGAGCATGTTCAAATCCTCAAAGAGCAAATTCTAAAATGAAAACATTTGCTCTGCAAATAGCAGTATTTTGGAGGATATGGAAAGGACATTCTGGTTTGTAACTTGGGTATTTTTTGGATGGTTCATATTAACTGCCTCGTTGAAAAGATGAAAGGGTATGACCAGTGTAAACAAAACCTGTGTGAAACAAACAACCAATTCATATTAAGGGAGCTATAAGTGATTGAATGGGCAATGCAGCATGCTGTGAAAATGATAAGATTTGCATACTTTCCTGAGAAGTTCGGAATTAACCCACAATGGCTCTCCTGACCACAACATTTCAGTAGCAACACCGGATATATTATCCTTTTATCACAAAGGAGACCTCAAAATCTGTTGTTAGTTGTGTAATAGGAATTAATCTGACAGACAGCCCTTTGGAAGCTGAATCTAAGACTTTAGAGGGAGCTGATATCAACTGGTGAAGAGGACAAGTCACCAGCTTGGAAGAGCTGTATCCACTGCTATCTGAGATGGTAAAAGTTGTCTCCAGTATAAGTTTGTGCATGTGTGTCTGTATGTCATACTTACACCAATATTCTCTCTAAGTTCGAGTGTGTATTTATGCTTGTTAATGTTTAAAATGTAAGGGTTTAAAAGGAGAAAAGCTGAGCTGTAAAATACCTTCATTATGGCACAAAATTGATTAAATACATTAAAATAACAGCAAAAATATACATCAAGTGCAATTTAATGTAACATTGCTTGCTCTTTTGGGGAATTTCATTCTTTCTGAGCAAGATTAAATACTGTAAACTGTGGCACACTATTCTCAATAATGACAAAAGCATAAAAGTACGGAGACTGACTGATAGGATGAATGATGTCTGACTGAAAAAGTCAGGGATCCTGTGAAAAATTATGCAACTGAAACTGATGGCAGGGTTAAAAAAGACTGGCTGAGTGATGAGCACCATGTAAAGGGACTCATGTTTCCAAGCCTGAGCCACTTTGGAACAACACAAGTGATGAATGCGCATAGGAGTTAAAGAGGTAAGGAATTAAAGTTGTAGGAGCACTTCCAAAGTTAACACATCATAATTTTGTTTACTTCTTGGCTTTGTCCTTCTAAGACTTTCTAATCCAGTTAATGCTGGATTTTCCCTTCTTTCTTTCTTTTTTTCTTTCTTGTTTTTGCACTTTAAGCCCAAAGTTAGAATATAGAGAGTTAGAGAAATGGTTAAGACAAAAAGACCTTCTGTCATGCAGGCCAAGTGTGTGACATGATGCAGTTTTTTTACTCATAGGTTCAGTCCTAGATCAAAACTGGAATTTTACTTTCTTAATTTCCACTGCAAGATGTTAAAATCACAGGGTTTTGGAGCAATTTAGCTTGGGAAGGACATCTGCTGGTCATCTGGTCTAACCACTTCCCAAGGCAAAACTCCAGCTTTGAAAGTTAGATCAGGTTTTTCCATCTCTTGTGTTGTCGAGGTTTTAATATCTCTATGAATGGAGATGCCAACACCTCTATGGACAACCTTTTTGACCACAGTCTTGGTGAAATAAAAATTTAAATATCCAGTGAGAAGTTCCATTGCTCCATTGCTTTTCTTTTATCTTGTTTCTAAGTGTTTCTGAGGTGAGCCTAACAGACTTCTCTTTAGGATGAATGGTTTCAACTCTCCCAGCCTCTTCTCAATGTTCCAAGTCCTTAATGACCATCGCAGACCCTCACTGAACTTATTCCAATTTGTCCAGGTCTCTCTCAAACTGGGGAAGGATCAATTCCCTGTAGCTGATACTCTGCCCAACGCAGCCCAGGATGCTGTTGGCTTTCTCTCCTGCAAGGGTGTTTTCCTGGCTGATATTCAACTTTGTGTCCACAAGGAACTCCAGGTCCTTTTATTCACAGGAATGCAAAGTCTTACCTAATACCCTTTCACAATATTTGAGGAAAGGAGGTAATTTTATACGTCGGATACAACAATAGAAGTGATACCCTAGGGCTATCAAAAGCATCCCATTGTGCAATGAGGAAACTCTAAGTGTTTCAGTCTGTATTTAGTCTGCTAAATTTTTATTTCTAGCTTGCTGAGGGACAAACAGTGTAGCTCTTTTATTCTTATTTACAGTTGTTCAAAATTAATTTCAAATACATAATTGTTCATATGTAGGTTTTAATATTTTGTTTCCCTGTTGGGCAACGCAGTACCAAATATTATTAAATTAATTAGGACATGTTTATAATATAGAAATATCACAGATATTCACAGCAAGTGAAAAACTTTACATTTCAGTACTCCTTAGGTATTGAGGTATGCACTGTACTTTTTACTTTCTGTTTAGCAATATAGAAGTAAGGAAGAGGTCTGCACTTACAAGGGAATTAAAGGATGTGTTTTGCACCAATTTACACTGCTAATAAAAGACCAGTATGATTCTCTGAATCTCCCTGAATGATTATCAAAATCAGAAGCACAGAGGAAACACTGTACCTGTAAAAGGTTTCATGTATAAGAAACAGATGTGGATAACTTTCATATACTAAAGATATAACATATACTTTTAAAATGTTACAGAATAACTACATTGAAAAGCCATATTACAATAACATTCCACTGGGGAATGGTTTTATAATTCCCCATAAAGCTTTCAAGTCCCATGTTGTTATTTTCACATTATGCTATCTCTGTTAGTAATATGCTAAGACATTAAAGAAAAATCCAATAAATGTTTCATAAAACTATGCAAATTAACAACTAGACTTAATCTTTCAGTATCTATGAAATTTTATATAATAGCTGTAGTTACAATTAAGTTTCATGTAAGAGGCCAGCCCTGCAGAAGAGCAAGTGAAACTTTCATTGACTGTATTGCAAACCTAACACTTAGACTGGTTACAGATGGAATGATAGCATCATAAGGTATGAAAAAGTAATAAGGCTATACCATCCTCACATTGCTAATAGAGTGCTAGGGAGAGAAGTTAATGGTATAGAGGTCTTTGTCACAAGGGGTCCGGTGCTGCTCAGCACCAGCATGCCGCGACCTTCCTAGAGAGAGCATCTCGCAGGGAACAGCCCTTTCCAGCGGGCACTGGCAGGCCTCCCTGAGCAACAGGTGATTTCAGCAAGTGTAGCAATTTCTCAGCTACAAGTGATTCCAGCTCTTGTGATTCACCTCTTTGTGAAATCACCCAAGGCAGACTCCGGGACAGAGAGACAGGAGCCTGACTGGCAGTTCCACAGAGGTAGCTTTATTGTCCAGCCACCCTGCAAAGGGAGGGCCAGGGACAGATGCTCCCACCAGTCAGGGGCAGAAGCAGAGATTTTTATGGGAAAGGCAGGGGGTGGGGTAGGAATCAATTAGCCAACGGGGTACCGGCCATTACCGTAAAGGTGCAAGGCATGTTGGGAGTGGCTCTTTTAGTCACCATGATCCGAGGAAGGTTGCTTATGTCTGGGGAGATTCTTTTGGCCCTCCAGCGTCTCTCCTCCAAGGGAGTGCAGAGGGCTCCAGCCTTCCACAGGTCTTGACCCTCTCCCGTGCTGGCAAAAATGCCAACAGGACATTTCTGAAACATGCACTGATGAAAACTGTTTTACCTACTTGATAATAAAGGAACCGAAAAATATTTGGAGAATAGTTATGAACATCACATCCTTTGGTCCATGGTGTTTGGTCTCACTTTCCAAAATGAAGTCTTCTTTATCCTGCTTGCTGTAATTACAAGAGTAAAACTGTGATCTCAGTCTCACAGGTGTGTCTGTCATGAGCTCTTCTGAAATATGTTGATCTTAGGTGTGTTTGGAGATTTGGCTCTTTATCCAGAACTCTGTGTTCTCTGTTGCAGAAGCACAAGCTACCTCAGATCTTTCGTGCACTCTGGGTCTTTATCTTCCTTGCAGACACATGGACAAACCCACATTCTCCTCATGCACATAAAAGTATAGGTCCCTTCAGAGTGCTAGCAACTGAAATTAAAAAAGCAACTAGAGCACACTCTCAGAAAGACATGCAATACAAGCTACATGGAAAGCTTTACTTAGAGGCCAGAAAATTTCACTGGATTTAAAGATAATTTTGCTAATAAGGAGATCTGAATATCTGGACCAAAATAAATCTGAATTTATACCTTGATTAACGTTGCTTTTACATACTGCTCTTTGTTGATAAGTTATTAGAATGCATAATAATGTCAGTCGATTTTCTCAGTCATACTGACAGCATGATGTGTCATGTTACAATCTTATTATAGAATATCCTGAGCTGGAAGAGATCCACAAGGATTATTGAGTCTTACTCCTGGATTTGCACAGGACCTCACCAAAAATCCCATCTTGTGCCCAAGAGCATTGTCCAAAATGCTTCTTGAACTCTGTCAGGCTTGGAGCCATGACCACTTCCCTGGGGATCCCATTCTAGTGCCCAACCACCCTCTGTGTGGAGAGCCTTTAACTAATATTCAACGTAAACCTCCCGTGATTCAGCTTCATGTCATTTCCTTGGGTCCTGTCGTTGGGCACCACAGAGCAGAGAACACCCAAGTCTACCCCTCCTCTTCTCCTCACCAGGAAGTTGTAACTGCAGTGAGGTTTCTCCTCATTCTCTTCAGTCTCCTCTTCTCCAGGCTGAACAGACCAAATAACCTTAGCTGCACCTCATAAGGCTTCCCCTTAAGGTCCTTCACCATCTTTGTAGACATCCTTTAGATGCTTTCTAGCAGCTTTATATCCTTCTTATATTGTGGCACCCAAAACTGCCCCCAGCCCTAGAGGTGAGGCCGCCCCAGTGCAGAGCAGAGGGGACAGTCCCCTCCCTTGCCCGGCTGGCGATGCTGTGCCTGATGCCCCCCAGGATATGGTTGGCCCTCCTGGCTGCCAGGGCACTGCTGACTTGTGTTCAACTTGCCACTGACCAGGACCCCCAGGTCCCTTTCCAGAGGGCTACTCCCCAGCCTCTTGTTTCCCAGTCTGTGTGTACATACAGGATTGCCCTACCCCAGGTGCAGAATCTGGCTCATCTGACTGCCACTGAGCAATTATTATGGTTCTGTCTTGGGGTGACTGCGTGATGTTGTATCCCCTATCGCTGCTTTATGCCCAGACATGAATCTTGTGCCTTTCTGTGCCTTTAAAACTGGGTGTGAGAGAGAGAAAAAAAAAAAAAAGCCAGGCGAACTATTCAAAGCAGTTTATGTTCAAGGACACAGATACAGACTCCTCTGCATAGCTTCTGCAGCAGCAAGAGCGGATGAAGCACCCTTCCTTTTTTTTTCCTGAGCTTTTCGGCTTTTTCTCAGGAGAGAGACAGAGAGTTAAAATTCTTTGCTATTTAGGCAGCTCGCTACCTGAGGCAAGAACTTTCCTAGGACTGTTCTGCTCTAGTCTGGATCACCAGCCCCAGGAGGCCCACTCCACAGCCTGGAGGGGCCACACCCCAGCTCTGGAGGGAAAACAGCCACACCTACAGAAGGACTTTGAATTTTACCAGGTTGTCTCCACAGCAAGATGTTTTATTATTTAGCATTATTCTTTTCCCATGTGTTCATTGGATAAATAAGTTTTTTTCCCTCTTTCACTTTCCTCTGAGGAATATTTCTTTCCTGAACCTGGTGGGAGAGGGGTGGCTGTAACCTGCCTTCTAAGAGAGGACATTCAAATTTGGACGTTCCTCTGAATTTTGTCTTAAACTGGGACAGGTTCCTATGTCAGTCTTGTATTGACAGAATTTTGGTCTATAATCAAAGAAGTTTCACAACAGAACTGCAGTAAGCTTAACTACATGTTTGGAAATGAGATAATTTTACTTCTTAAAAAGGAATAGCAACCACCAAGTACAGTGATCTTGAGGGTTCCTGAGGTAGTTTTCTCCTCAGTGAACCCTATTGCCAAATGACTTAGTTCTTGAGATTCTCCAGGCTCTGATCTCCGATTCACTGTCACTATAGCAAGTCTGTCTCTGTGCAGAACACCTCCAACACTGTTACAGCACGTTCTGTCTTTTTATTGTCTGCGCTTGCTCTCACACCAAACCCAGCATTCCTTCATCAATTTGAGCAGGAAAAGAAAGTAAATAAGTGCCTGTCTGTGTGCATGTTTAATGACCCAGGACAAGAGAAATGACACAGAGAAAATGTGAAGTGTTGCTACTGCCCATATCTAGTCCTTTAACCAAGCAATGGGAAAACCCATATTAAGTCATGAAATCACTGTCTTAAGTGATGCTGATGGAGCAACAATATGTATCAGCAGTTGCTTGGAACTCTTTATACAAATTCCACAGAATCAATTTTCAAAGTCTTTTAGATTTCAATAATGCCAGGATTTCTCTGTTTGAGTGTTGCAAACCAGAATCCACAGTCATTAAGACCCTAAATTGTGATGTATATGGTCATGTTATCTGATATTGTAATAATTCTTACAAAGAGGGATTTCTAAGAGTGAGAAAGTATTTCCCGCACATCAATCACTACCTCTTATGAAGTGTTTTTTAAAAAAGGTTGCATATATTACAGGTATTCATGCTGTGGGTATTCACTGGAAAAGTTTCAAATACCTAAGCATAGAAATCATGAAGTTAAAATATATCCATAGGTGGTTAAGCACACAGACCAACATTTAAATCTTTAAACAAAGGTCTGTTAAAACAGAAAATAACATAACAAGTCTGAACTACTCCACACTGATGATCACAGCGCTCCACAAGGAAAAACAGCCATAAAAGAAGATCCACTCTAGATGTCCATAAAATTCCTCTATATAAAATAGCCAGAAAATTCTTTGTTTGTTTTTAAACAAAATGAAACAAATGAAAACACAGACTAATTTCTCAGCCTGGAATTCATGTTCTGAACTTTCAAAGGTGTTGATATTCTAGACTGTATGTTTTGACCCCATACTAATAGCAATCACAAAACACTCTCATGTTATAAGATGGGTCACTATTATAACTTACATTTATGTACCTTAACTGAATCCTAAAAGACACAAAATTCTTCCCCACTGAATAATTTAGCTCATTGTCTTTACTGCCCATGAATTTCTCAGATAGGCAATTCATGTTGCTGATCACAAGTGACATTAATACACCAGCTGTCATGTAATGCATTTAAACTTGCCTTTTACTGTACAATGCAAATGTGTTTTCTCTGAGCATTCTGAGTGCAACTTAACAGCCAGGCAGGAAATGGGATAATTGGTTAAAGAGATTCACAGTGCACTATTAGTATTTTTATTACTGCTGTAATTTTATTGTGTATTTGACTTATGAGGGAGAGGAAGAACGAAAAGGCATTCTGTATCTTTCCAGTTCCACTAAACCGCTTTGCAACCAGAAATTAAAGTGCTGACTAAGATGCTATGATGAACCTTAGGAATAACCATGAATATTTTTCCTGATTTTGCATTTGTATCAGTCTCAGCAACAAGAGAAATAGCGCAAGAGTGTGTTTTTTACCAGCACTTAGAGCTGTATTAGGAGTTGACACGATTATAAATGTTGTCATGAAAGCCTTATTTGGATAAGGAAAATCTTATAGAACTAAGAAAGAATACTAACTGAAGAAACTTAACTTTGAATATAGAAAGTTTCTGTGGCAAGTTGCCTAGTTGAAACTGTAAGTTTGCATTCTCCTTCACAATTTTTATAGCATCTTTCTGCAGTTTCCTTTACTGTGGCATTCTGTGTGGCATATTGTATGTTCTAAGAGATAATTGTTAGTCAGATCCAGGTTTTTTCACCCAGACCAAATGCCTACAGAAGACAATGAGGTCTGCCAGAGTAAATGTAAAATGGAGGATAAGGCATGCTGAGAGAAACATCAGAGGAGTGCAAACAGTGATGGAGAGTTGAATATTGAGAAGATGCAAAATATTAATTTATTTTCCTCATGCATGTTTGTATTCTGATGTTTTTCAACTGCTTTGGAAACAACCACAGATTTAGAATGTCTATGCAACTCCAGCTATTTACATCTGCTTCCTAGCCCTTTGACAGGGTTAAGAGACTGCATTTTTGTGGCAATCTAAATAGAGGAAAATTGAAATTAAGTACAATACTGAAACTCAAAAATCAGATAAAAAATAGACGTAAAATATCTCATGTCACTAGAAAAATATTAAAATTTGTTATTTGGTAAATGGAACTTTCTGTGTGAGTCAACAACAGTCTGAATCAGTCTGTGAAAGGCGACGTTGTCTCAGGACAGTTAGTCAGATCCAGACTGGACAAATATAGTCTAATAAATCTCAGAGAGGGGACTTGAATTCAAAATGTGCTCTTGGTGGCAGGGAGAAAGATGAATAACAGTCCTGGTCAAATAACCAGCTTGTGATAGCAGACGGCAAGCCACACATGAGTTTGGAGGGCTAACAAGAACGAGTCAGTACTGCTGTTTCCAGATCTTGAAAGGGATGCAACGGTCAACTGGAAGAGCTTTGAGAGCTAGCAAAAATCCCACAAGTGGTTTCTACTCATATTTCATTTTTGTTCCCTTTTCTATTAAACAAAAAAAAAGTGTTTTCAGAATTGAACATTTGGACAATGTTGATCTCTCACAGCCTTCTTTCAGACTCTACAAGGAAGGCAGTTAAATTATTTTTCTCAGTCTGGGAATAACGTTCTGGAAAATCACTGATGACTTAGAAACTATTAGAAATGATCAGGGAAGTGGAAATTTAAGTCTCGGCCTGTGTTACTTACTGCTGTGACTTACCTCACTTCCAAACAGAAGTCACAGATCAAGCCTGAGTCTATTTCACACCAAGAAATAGCTTTCTTTTTCTTTCCTTAATTTTTTCAGCAAAGCTAATGGTTTACTGTGAAGTCATTTTCAAATTCTAGTTTACTAATGTCAATCTGTCTACCTAAAATACCTTCTACATTGTTAATTGGATATATTATTATTCCTTTCTTCCTGCCAAAAACTGTTACACAGTTTTGCTTTGTTTTTTAGCAGCAATTAGATTTCAGATGACTACTAGTGTTCAAAAATCTGAAACTCGCTTATGTGTTATGTCTGTAATGTACTTGATAACAAAATGCTTTATATAGATTAATATTATTGTTCTCAGTAAGAACTACTTAGCATGTGCAGAGCTGAATTATTGGTGACTTCAGAGTTCCAGTCTTTGCTTCTCTTGTCTATAAGAAAGGTTCTAAAAGGCTACCCACAATTGAAAATTGTTATCATTTGCATTTCATATCAAAATGCTTTCACTTAATTGTGCTGTACTAAATACTTTTTCCCAAAGTGGGAAGTTGAGGATTCTGACATGGACATCTGTGTCAATCACCATCTGTGATTTTGGTTACAAGCCTATATCACCTTCCTAGCTGCACTTATTTTAAAACAGAGCTTGCCTGTAAAACATCATGATTTAGAGCTGATCATATAAATATCCAACCTTCTGTTGTGTGCCTTCTTGAAGAGTACTGTTTGTACGTTCATATTTTCAAGCCATGATGAAGTGTGCCCCTATCTCTTGCTACATTTTCAGGCATCTGCAAAGCTCATATTTAAATGGCTGAGTTAAAAGATTGTAAAACATATTTTGAAATGTAAAAGTTTCCAATAAAGTGCATTTACCTGCCTTGTGAACTTCAAATTGAAGGCTATCTCTCAGTATATTACATTCACTGCTTGGTTTTATTATCCCAAACCTGTAGTGACTTTGTTTTCCCTTTTGCTCTGTTTGGTCTTATTTGTTTTTGTCATTCCTCTCAAGGGTATCATGCCCTGGGTAATAATAAAATAAAAGGTTCATTCCTCTTGCAGCATTCTGCACACTGACTGAATTGTTCTAAACTCCAGAGGCTGAGAAAGGCAAACCAATGTGAATGATGAGAGGTGAAAAGGTCATTGTTTCATTCTTGTATAAAATAATTTTTGGTGCCCACACTTTTTCACTTTTTTTTCATTCCTTTCCTGAAGGCTTTTGTTTTAAGTCTCTTTTTAACTCTCTTTAAATGATTTATGATCTCTTTCACACTTTGTTACCTTTCTCTGCATTGTAAATGCCAGTGTGCCACACCTGAGAGATGGGAAGTTAACATGCCGTGGGGTTTTATTGACGAGTTTGTGTCAGTGCAAAACGAAAACGTTTTTAGCTGGTAAAGCACTGCATTTGTTATCCAAAACCTCCTGACAGTAGTAATGATAACACATGAAAGAGGTGAAATACTGTCAAGACCTTTTCAGTGTGCTGGAGCAGAAGACTAGTGAGACATTGAGAAAATTCCAAGATTTCAGAAAGTTATTTCTTTAAGAAATAAATCACACATCACATACTCAGCCTATACGAGTACATCTATGTACCTGGCATTCATACACAGTCATGTTTGCATAAAGATGCATATCAGAAGACAGTATTCTTTTATTCTCCCAGCTGAGACACAGCATTCCCACATGCCTGTTGAAACCAACTGGGATCTCAGCCCTGCATCTACATCTCTATCAGTTACTAGCCTACAGCCGACTTCGAAAAATTCGCTTCAGCTCTCCTTTCCCAGTCTCTTGATATGCAAAATGGAATTATTGATCTGCCTCTCTTTGGCAAAATGCATTTGAGAAGCACTAATAAGGCATGAAATAGGTAGAAAGGCTGTGAAACATCATACACCCATATTTATAGCCCCGAAAGATGCATTATGGAAATGAGAGCTGGCAAAATTTTCTAGATCATCTTTCATAGGTATGTTTCCTGACTGAGGAAACTTAATAATTCTGTATACTTGAAAGTCAGTGAAAGGGATTCTCCCAAATTCACAAAAGGACCTAAAAAAATTCTTTATAAAATCTTCATATAAATGAAGAAATGAACTATATGAGTTACAAGAATAAGGTTTCAATCCCTTATTCAAACTACGCATGCACTCACTGTACACAGGTACATTACACAATACACATTGACATTAGGATAAATGTCAAATACTGTCACCACTGAATTTCTCTGTGATGGCTACACAGTTAGCAGGGCACACAGCCAGCCTTGTACAGACCCTGGAGTTTCTCTAAACAGAAAGAAGCACTAAATACATCTTTTCAGTTTGCATTTTCGTACAGTTAATATATCCCTTTTCCACTGCTGTACCAGCTGATGGAACCAGCAGAACTTAGCTTTTCTTTCCAAGAATATCTATTTTCTCTTAGCTGCTTTATGGCACTTGAGTTTATCTAATTTCTGTTGTAGCCCATGAACGTCTATGGCAATAACAATTAATATATAATTTGCATCAAACAGCTGATTAATTTCTAAACCTCCAGCTGTTAATTCTATAATTCTAAAACTATAATTCTTCAGTTATAACACTATATGTTATATATATGCACACATACCCACCTTTATGTTTTTTTTTTCTTTAGTAAAAGTGTTACAGACAGGGTAAAAATTTGTCTTCAATTATTTTGCAATGGAAAAATGGAGGTTTGGGTGAGCTTTTGTCTAGAAAGGAAGGTAGCCGTTTTTTAGGTCAGTTAACAGGTGTGATGGGTGAGAAAATTGACTAAAAATTGACCACATCCTGTTGTAAAAGAGCAGAAGTATGCCTAGAGACCTAGCATTAATTAAGAGCAAGAAGGAAGACAAAATTGAATCCAGCATAGTCTGAATGATTGATCTGATTCCATGGCTGCAGACAGAGGAAGTTCGAGTAAATTGTAAGGTAGACGCCAATATATTTCTTGGTCTTAAAACAAGTTCATTCAAGTTAGTCACCTCGGTTTGCAGATGGGACATTTGATTATATCCTGATAAAACATCTGATGAATTAAGGGTAAGTAGTTGGAAGACCTAAATACTGAAGAAAATACAGAAATTAAATTTTCTAGTAGGTCAGAGTGGTGATAAAACGGCTGTGAGAATCCTAGAATACACAGTATAATACAAATATAAGAAAGTAGAGAAAAACACTCTGCACTGCAGTTTTTGAGACACACATCTTTAGCTCTTTTATTCATACCTTTTATATGTCATTAAAAAAAAAAAGGAAAAAAGAAATAGAAAAAATAAAAGAAAAGTAACTTGCTATAAAGAAAAATATCTCTTTTATAGCTAGGTAGGTGTCATCAGTTGACCCAATCTGAGCATCTTTCTACCAGACTGTAGCAGCCAGAAGCTCAGTGGACTTGCAGTGCTTTTACAACCAGAAGAGCTAGAATTGAGGCAAGGTGTAAAGTATCCTTTGAAACACCTGAAACACCTTTGGTGTTCCTCGTCCCTTTCATGGAGCTTTGTGCTTGCTCCCAGCTTGGCTTTCAGACTCCTTGTACAGTGCATAGACTCTAGCAGGCCTCTGGAGTAGAGCCCAAACATTCTGAAAGGCAAGCAAGGCATTCTCTATTCTAAATGTTCAGTTTCCAGATGTAGGCAGCCTGCTACCAGTGAGTACTGAAGTGACTCTTAAATATGCAGCAAGAGCAACTGGCTGTACATATTCATGAATTTTATACTACAGAGTAGTAAAAAAAGAAGAAAGAAGAAGAGGCAGAGGTGAGCAGATAATCAAAGAGTACAACTGTTCAGAGGAATACTCAAAGGAAATAGGACCTTAGGGCTGGATCACACAATAAAATATATAACTTAGATATTTGCCCAATGATATGCACACCAACAATGATGAAGGATGTCTGAAGAAAAGTAAGAGATAGGAAAAATATCTTGAAGTGTGCTAAAGATATAGGATATCCTTTTGCACATTAGGAGACTGACAAAGCCTCAGTGTAATCAAGGGAGAACAGGTACCAGATTTCTTTGGAGAAATAAGCGTTCTAGCAGAAAATATGACAAAGAATGAGATCTTGGGAAACCATGAGGCTTCATCAACTCAGTAGCTCTCCAAGAAAATTTAAAAATGGCAAGCACTTAGGTAGGCATGAATGCAGAAACTACAGCAAATTTAGCTTATTAAATGTGAGAGATAGAATATTTGCTCTGGCATTTGAGGAATAAATAAAGATATCGGTGGGAGCAGGGGCAGTGAAGGGGCAGACCAGGTTTAGATCAACACAACTGCTCAGCTGCTTGTGTTAAAACAGATGCTGAGTAATTTTTGCAGAACAGAAATTTTTTGCTAAAATTTGATACTCTTTGAATAGGCTTTTGATAGTATATTTAAAAAGGCAACTTTGTAAAATGCATATTCTTTAGAAATCGATCACGCTGGTAGTTTACCTTTTCAGTAAGTGGAGGGGTTCAATGAGAATAGATAAAAGATTGACTGTCATGAGATATGTTCATTTTACTACTAGAAGAAGTCATATTTTTAGCTTTCAGCTGTGAAATAGAAATCATGCTCTATAAGGGAATTGTGAGGAACTGTGTATTCACTGATGACAATGAATTCACAGTGCTGAGGAGACTGATTTATCAAGATTAATTTATGACAAAGACTGAAAAAGCAGAAAATATGAAAGTGAAGACTACCAGGAAAAAATTAAGAAAAAAAAGAGTAGACAGCAGGCAAGAGCAGAAGAACAATAAAAACCAATATAAAAATTAAGAAACCAAGGACTAAAACAGATAGGGAAAATAACACTTTTGACAGAGAGTATGTTTTTCTGAAGGTATCTGAGAAAGGGTTTAGTTACTGTAAAATTTGTAAAAATCAACAATAATTGAAGGAAAAAATGTTTTTGTTTTTGTTTTTTTTTTTTTTAAAGTGCAAATACATGATTAGAATTCATGATTGTGTTATACAGAGCTACTGTTTTACAGGTTGGAATCCAAAAATCTAGACAACAGACAAAGACACTGACTCTACAAATGCATTTCCTGAGGGGAAGACTGCAAGTCAAAAAAAAAAAAAAGAGAGAACTGATAATGAAATAGTTTGGACAAGAAATAATAACTTTACAGATGATCTAAGTCAGTTGACTGTGGTTAGGTTTGTGTCAATTATAAAACTAACAAATGTTGGACTTGATGAAACCAAGTTAAAGCAATGAAACATGGATGATCAAAGACAAGATCGGCAGATTAATGAGACAATAATATAAAAGAGAAAGAGCTTTTAAATTTTCAGTAAAAGATATGAGGAAAAGTCTGTTAGGAGTATTCAATTCAAAGAGATAAATTATACACATAAAAGATATAAGATATGAGAAAATACATAGCAAAAAACATGGGTGAAAAAATCAGTGCTGCACTAGCACATATAAATTTCTTTTCGTGGTTTTTATTTTAATGCAAGGAATTTACAATACTTCTGAAAGTAGAAAGCCCACTTAGGTTGAAGGATGCCATCACGATTTAACCTGAGCATTAGAAATGTGCTTGAACATATTTGTAGCTCAGAATGACTGCAAACAAGCATAGGACCCCTTTCTCACGTGAATTTGGTCTTTTTTGGTGTGTGCCAGTGGAGATCTAGATGAGACATAGGCCTAGAGGGCTGTTTAGAATATCAAGTGTTTACTTGGCAGTACAGTGGAAAGTTCTCTAAAGTTTCTGTTAATTGCATTCATTAGATATCTGTCTGACAACTACGTTTCTAGCTTATATTTAGTGGCTGGTGTTTGAGTTCATTTCTATGAGCTAAACCTAACCTAGAAGATCAGGGCAGTCATTTGCAACCTACTCACAGGTATGTACTTAATGCAGTATCTAATAGGATCTGAGATATCCTATTGTGATGATCCCCGAGACCTGTGGGAGATCTGTGACATTTAGATGGCAGAAAGGAGCATCTGAAATGTCACTAGCCAGCAACATGTGGGCAATTGAATCAAGCCTTCAAGATATATTACATTTATCATATGCAAAATAAATGAACAATAGAATGGAGAGCAGTCTGAGCTTAAGCAACATTCAGCTGGCTTTGAAAAGAGTGCAGAAAAAATTTTAAAGTAGGCTTGTAGTTCAAAGAATTTCATGTAATGCTAAATAATATATATATCATTTCTTTTTATTATTCTTAAAAAATAAAACAGCAAAATGTCCTTCATGGAACACATGCCCTTAAGTTGACAATATTTCTTACACTTTAGTGGAAACAATGCACTTTTTGACATTTGTAAAAAATGTCAATTACCTGTGGTCAGCACAAAAAACTCAACAAATAGAAAGACATGACATATTTTAAATATGTTCAAAACATGCTTAAAATTGGTTCTGCAAATACAGTTACTGAAGTGAATATCTGTCAAAGAAATAGACCTGGTCAAAATATCCATCACCTGTGAACTGAACCAAAGCATAAGCCCTATGCTAGACCCGTGCTGAGCAAGCTTAGTAGCTATTAACTCCTTTTCAGAAACTTCAGCTTCACTTGTCTTTCATGTCCAGTTCTTTGCCTACTGAAGTTAAAGGCAAATTTTATAGCTAGCAAGAAAGCTCAGCTACTATGTAAATTGTTACCATGTACTTTTATTCTCTGTTATTCTCAGCAAAGAAAAAAAAACCAAAATAAATTAAATATGGCCCTGACAAAATTAGTGATGCTTTTTTTCCCCTGATAATTTCTTTCAGGAGATTTTGGGGAAGGCGAGGGGATATAAATTGATGATAAAGAAATAAAACTTTTAAAATTCTAGCATAGTCTTACACAATAATAGGTTAACCAAAATACTGAGGAGAAATCAGAGGTTGGAATGGGAATATATGTTTAAAATTTTTGCGAGTATTAAACACTGCATAATGCTTAATTGTGAGAAAATAACTCTGCTACTCAACATGTATAAATTCAGTAAGTACAATTAGCTGCCTAGCCTTAAAATACTTCTTTAAATCTTTATCATAATTGTAAATGTTAATCAATCCTCTAAAGAAAGGTATTAGAATAAGCACGAGAATTGTTACAAACAGAAACAAATGAAAAGGTGAAATAACTTTGCAAAAAGACATAGATAAACTTGCAAAATATGCCTTCTGGCAGCATTTGGACACTTAGATGGTTCCAAAAGCAACAAAGATGAAAATCACATAAAAAAATATTCAAGAACATTTTGTGGGGTTGTTTTGGTTTGGTTTGGTTTTGGTTTTTTTTGGCATATTAACCCATTCATGTAAATTTTTCGTCTATGTCATTGCAGAGCAGAGACACTACACTAATTTTGGGAATAATCCAAAAAGCTAATACAGTTTCTGTATCTCCTGTTAATTAAGGTAAAAAAACCCAAAAACGTTTAAATTGAAGGCTGCAATGTTAATAGGCAATGCTAAGTTCTAGTCATATTCAAGGTGAAGAAATAGGGAATAAAATGTCACTACCCACTGTTTCATAATTTTTCATGTTCATTTGTTTATTGCTGTTATTAGCAAGAGTTCCTTTTGAATTTTGTGTTCATGGAAGGCACTCAGTCACAGTGGCCTCAGCCTCCCTTCGGTTTTTGAACCAGCCCCGTTTTCCATGTAACAGCTTGGTCAGTTCAAAAGTGCAGGCACTGAAGACTTAAACTTTGGAGATGAATAGTGGAAAAAAAAATCTTATTTCCCACACAAGAAGAAAATTGACTAACAAGGCTAAATGGAACTTGTGCAGAAAACCCATAAAAGTATGTACCCTTGTAACCACCCCCCACTCTTTAGCTATTTATGTGGGATCATGGTCACGAACAAATATTTTTGGTAGTAAGCTGCAACTCTTAAGCATTAGGAATACACTGTTTTCTTTAAAAAGGTCTTGTTTTTCAATTATGTTGTATATTGCTTCAAAATATCAGTTTTAGACAGATAACAAAGGGATTATCTGCTTTCAGTCAAGAGAAAGGGCAGAATAACTCAAGAGCGTGGTGTCCCTCAGAGAAAGGGATTAAGCTGTGTAAGAGCGTGTACCAGTAAAACAAATGAAATTTGCTCATGACTGTGTGCTATAGCACCCTAAACCTGTGTTACGTCTCATGCCCTGGGCCGGTGGGGTTTCCAGAGGAAATGCACACCTGGTAAGGTGTTGGTCTCTGTTGTGGTTTAACCCCAGTTGACAACTAAGTACCACGTGTGTTCCTCGTGCAGACAGAGAGCAAAACATGCCAGTGGTATTTGGGCATCAGCTTCCCCACATATCAGCTTATAGCTCTTGTTTTTGTTAGCTGATTTCCATTTTCTTTTCAGGACATTTCTTATTAATTTTCTTTTCAGCACTGTTAAGTTATTTGGCAGTCTCTTAATCCAGATGTGGTTTTGTCTAAGCTCTCTCTGAGATCTGTTTTGCTTATATGGGCCAGCTACTACAACATTCACATGATTTACAACCATCAGTGAAATTCATCCTTACTTTGCCCCCAAGAGAAGGGGAGGGAAGCACAGGAGACCAGATCAGCCCTGCCATGCGCATGTTGGATTCCAGAGAGCATCAGAAGCTACACTGTGTTCTGCACAGCCAGACAACAGCCTCAGAAAGGCTATAGTTAGTCTCATCACATCACAGCAAAGTATGGCAGAGACCTGGATAGTGAATAGATTTCTTGTACTTTTCATTACCAATTTCAAAGATGTCTCCAAGGAGGAAAAAAGTCCCTTTCCATTAAAAAATAAATTCTACGTGCCCATTTTCATTGTTACCTTCTTGGTTTTTTCTGGGCACTGTCACTTTTTGTTCTTGCTTGATTTTACTAGGCATGCAGAGGAAGTGAGAAAGGGTGTTTAGTATGTAAGCACTCGGACGCCAGGGTGTTGAAGTCTGCTCTATTCATATATGCAGCTGTTACTAGGAAATGTGGTGCTTACTTGCTCACTTAAAATAATTTATGCTTATCTAATACTTCATCTCTAGGGTCCACTTTTCCTTCCAAAGAATTTCTGAAAACCTTACTCCTTGTTTGTCAGTGTGTTTACTGTGAATTTACTGGGAAGCAATGATAGCAAATAGTACAGGAAATTCATTTCAGTACAAGGAATAAAATAGAGAATATAATGATTTTCCTTATACAGTGTACATGCAAGAGTGTCTTTTTCAGGTATATATTTATAAATGGTGACTACACACCTAAACACTTGTGTGTGCATACAAATATATATGTGTGCACGTGTGTATTTTGTTAGTAACAGCATGAACATGAGTTTTGGTCATGCCAGAGGAAGGTCACAGAATGTGGCACAGATAAATTGTAGATGTGTGTCGCAACATTTCCAGGAAATTATGGCATGATGTTTAAAGGTACTTCATTATGGTTTAAAGGTACTTCATTACTTGTCCAGCATAAAATATTAAAATTCATGTGTGTACTGTACATTTACAGATGTCTATACATATGCATGCATATATTCAAAGAATGTGTCCTTTCATTTGGTGTTGAAATTAATTATTACTGAAACTGAATAAGTTATATGATGTTAACTAATCATAATGAAAACAGATTCCTTACATTCTTTGTGATATTAGCATTCTAGTCACTCCTCCAAGCAGAAGACAATGAAAATTTATAAGAAATAAAGCATCTAAACCTGTCTGTATGTGGCTCTGCTCCCTACACTATTTCTTGCTATGTGCAAATACTACTGTTTTGTGGTTTTCACACCTACTTGGCGGCAGTGGTGTGCTCCAGAGGAGTCAGATCCTTTGCTGCTCTCATTTCCTACTTTTTGTTCAATTTTCTTTCTCATATCATAGTCAATTGTATACTACAGGTTTTTAGTAGGCTAGTGAAATAATTCCAAAGACTTATTCCAAGCCTTGAAATGACAAAACCAAAAAAAGTATTTCTTGATACAGAATAATATAACTGTATAACAATTCAACTCTCAAACAAGTGAAGGGCAAATGAAAGGGGGGAGTGGGCAGTAGAGAAGCCCAGCAAGTATCTCACTGTCTGCTCTGTGAAATGGATGAGGTCAAGGAATAATCCTTTTATCTAATTTCTTCATAGATAGTAGTGCAACTATTTCAGCGATGTTCCGGAGACTAAATTTTTAAGACTGGGGACACACATCTTTTGGCTGTAGCTCTGCCTCATCCTCCTTGAAACTGCTGCTGTGATCTCTCCTCTAAACTTTTTCAGTCAGAATAAATCAGGTGACTGCTAACAGCTTAAATAATAGGCAAAACCCCTTAATGTAAAGAACTTTTGTTAGAGGTCTTTTGTCAGAGACCTTTTGTTTCTATGCAAAAGGAGGCAGTGGCAGTAGCACACCTCCTGCACCTCACCAGTGCAGGGAATGAAGCTCCTGTTCCTTTCACTGCTTGTCCAGTCAGTTGGTTTGCGCCTAAAGTGAGACATAAAGGCACCTCCAAAACCAGGGGGTGACCTTAAACCAGATGATCTTATACCTTCAGTGACTCTTTTATTAGAGTATCTTTATCCATTGTAAGCACCTCAGACAGTCCCTCAGTGACTAAGGGAGAAGACAGCTCCAAGTGTTTTCACATATATTATTTCCTGAATTTCAGTATGAGGTTCGTCTAGTTATACTAGAAAAAAGAAGTTTAGAAATTAGGCATTTGGATTATCTTTTATGCTGGATATTTTAATTCAACTCAATCACACAACATTAAGTTTTAACATGCATTTTGTTATTGAAAAAGACATTTTTCCCACTTTAGCTGTATGACCATAGCAACAGTTGATGCCTAACCAAAATTACATCCCATCTGCATAGTAAACGCAAATTCTGAAAGCATTAATCCTCTTATTTTATTAAATGTCCATTAAATTGGAATGTTTGATGTATAATTGTTGAAAAACAGCAGTTTTTAAGACCCACTATATGTAATTATTCTTTTTTTTTTTTTGCATAGATTGTCAAAACAAAACAAAAATAAACAAACCAAAAGAAAATCTAAAGCTCCACAAACCCCTAACATGCAAGCAGATTCTGAATAAAGGGCTTCATGGATTATTTTTATTCAGGCATTTTCATAATAATGTACTATGCTTTGTGATTTCCATAAAATTACTTCAAACTACAGTGATTGTCCCGTGTGAGTCAGAAGGCTTCTTTGAGGTTTGCACATCACTCTTTCATTTTGTAAATAAAGCAGCCTGATGCAGAAGTTCATTTTCTTATTTTGAAAGGTCTGATGCTCTACCTTCACAATTGTTGTGATCTGAAATTCTGTATACTACGTAGAAAAAAATCACTTTTTAATTATTACTCTCAAAGAAATGAGAAAGCTCATTGGTGTGATCACTGAGACAAATTTGTCTCTTTAGAACTTTTCATAATGAAGAGACATTAGATTAATGTCCACTTACATAATATGATTAATGGTATGATCAGAAGTAGCTCATGTTGGAACAGAATGAGTGCAAACCACCTAATCAAACAAAATGATTGGGGGTTTTAATTGTTTATAGCAGGATAAGGTCATATGAAGTCCCTTCTAGTAACTCATCTTTTTCTTCCTGTATTTTAGTTCTCCTTTTCTGTCCCTGAGGATGATGATTAGTTATAATTATAGGAAAGCAAAGCAGTTAGCTTGACAAGCTCAGGATTTGGGAATTATTATAGTCATTAAAGGACCTTCTGATAACCATATTAAACTTCATCATTCACATACTGTCAGGTTTCTTTCTGTCATACACAAAGCAAAGTACATCAAGTACAGCAGTGTCTCAAGAGAGTGGAGCAAATGTATCACCTGACTTAACTTAACTGAAGTGAGTGGAGATACACTCCAGATTAATTTTGTCCTGTGAATTCTTGACATTAAAATAGTTAAGAGTGAGACCAAACTGCCTAATTTAGAAGGGTTCTTCAAGGTCTTGCCATTGTTAGTGTGTCGTAATCTCATATGAGAACCTCAAATGCACCCTTAGATTTGATTCATTGTTCAGCCTCATGTTCTGCTTGGACTTCCTGAGCAGAAACTGTATAGAGATCTAATTTCAACAGCCTGCTGCCATTTTAATACCACCTAAGTCCCTGGAATTAATTTTGATTTCTTATACCATTTTAGAGTCACATCCTAGTCAGGATGAAACATAACTAACTTTCTGAAAAATGAATAAACATATTCTTGAATCCATATTCATATGCAGGTGATTGTATTTGTAAAATTTCATGATTTTTACTTTTAAAACTTGCCAGTGAAAAGAAATTATGGCTAAGGCACAAGGAGTAAGTTACCTATTCAGGAAGAGTATTTTAACCCTACAAACATGGAGAGAGGGAAAAATTGTTCTTCCTGGTACGGCTCTGAACCCCTGACCCAGAACAGCATAATACACTATTTTAGCAGATCAGTCACACAGCACATTGTAGCTTCACACAGAGCACAGTGGTGGGCTTCAGCATTTGCTTACCTGCGAGCCACTCACAGCAATGGTCAAAGGTTACCAGCAAGATGATTAAAAATGTGCCTGCCAGACATCTTTCAATATGTCACAACATGTCATTTTGTGCTATGCATTTCAGAATGAAGTAGCTTTCTCCTTTTAAGACATTGTCATTTGCTCTGTCAGTTTGCTTTAGACCACAGAAATACCCAATTCCTTTTGATAGCAGCTGCCCAAAATATAGCAATTCTGGATGCACAGAAAAAAATCCCTACAGTTTGTCTACATCTATGAGTAGTCATTCTGTGAGATTAAAAAAAAATATTTCTGGCTTTTAAAAGATTGTTTAATCAAATATAATAAGAGTGAACTACAAACACAAATAATACAATATTTTATTTCTCGTACCCCACAATAGGACTCTGCACATTTTCTAAGTACATAATAGAAGGAAAATAAGAGAATGGGACTGTTCAGTCTCAGCTGGAGGTGTCAGGCTAGATTTTGTGTCATTTGTTCATTTTATATAAGGCACTTCCTCCAGATTAAGTTTATGAGTGTGAATTTTGCAGAGTTACGGAGAAAATTCAGCTATTTTTTGAACTGGAATTTTCCCCCTACAATTCAGTCTCAGATTTTTTTTTTTCTTGCAGTATAAAATATTATTTTTGCCTCTCTTACGTCCCCTTTTTCAAAGACCTGATGTTAGGGAAACCTTCTACATAGCTGTAGGAATTAGATTCTCTGTCTGGAAGCAGATATGCCATATTACGAACATGTCACACTTTTGTTAAATAGAAGAATTCCTATCAAATTCAGTAGGATCTGAAGCCATCAAAAAGAGAATTAATCTTGAGAAGCCTACAAAAAAATTTTCAACAAAATTAATGCTTCCCCTCCACAGAGAAATTGAAGGGAGACACCCACAGACTCATTAACCCATTAACTAATGACTGACATGAAGATTTATAGCCTTCATTAGATGTGTTACTTCACTTTCCTTATGCTATGCCAGCAAGAAGTTTTCAGGGCTGAGTTTCTGGGATAGGGGTGGTGGTGACACGTTTGTTTGGGGTTTTTTTAATGACTTTGTTTCCTAAGTTTACACGCATGTAGTAGCTGTACATACCTGCATTAGAAGGAATACTGCATAAATCATGTACCAGGGAAGGCATTTAAAGCCAGAACTACCAAAGGGCTTGGGTATTCACTGTTTGACTTTCAAAATCTGTCTCAGGCACCATCTAACCATTCATACCAAATGTTTCCTCTTTTCACAGTGGAAGTGTTTTGGATGAAGTGGTTAGAGCCAACAGCTTTGATATAACCATTCATTCCAAATACAAATGAGCACAATGGAATTATTCCCATAATGGGGTGCAATTCACCAGTACAATTTAGCCAGAAATTAGTTTTGTGTCATCGACATCAGTGTGAAACAGCAGATGACTAATGAAACAAATGACACAAAACTAATGAAGTGGCATGGTAAATTAATATGCAGACCTTTCTATTTCTATAAGCAGCTAAAAAATATCTCTAATGGCTTTCATTTGTGATTATCTACAGCCAGTATTTTTTAAGAAATCATTGATCATATTCAAGCAAATAAGAACTGAACCTCACTACTGCCTACAAAAGTCTGTCTTGCCTCCTACCACTTTGAGAAATTGAACATGCCAATTGCCAGTTATGCTAATTTTTACTGGTAATCTACTATGCTGTTTATTACTGAACTGTCCAATTTCTTTTTATTAATATTCTCACTTCATTTTAAAATGGTAATATAATCATGCTCTTTGTCTTTGGTCTTATTTATTTCACATGAAACACATGGAAACTAAGCCCTATAATATTTTATTTTTTCCCCCTGCTGTATAATGTGAGATGATATTCAAACACCAATATGATCTTTCTTTCTCCATATTGCTCTTGCATTTTTAGGGGTTAGAGGGGTAAAATGTCCTGCACAGGGAGTTTTGTTCAGCATTCAACCTGATGGCAAATTAGTAAACTCACATAACAATGTCAGTGACACAAGACGTAAGGCTAGTAAATCTTCATAGAGAATGATTTTTACCAGCATTTAGACAATAGAATTATCTTATAATGTAGCAGCTCTTCATGTATTACCCTGTATTTTTCAGACAGCTTTTTCACATTTCCTTGAAAAACTTAGTACATGTCCTTGGAATCCTAGATTTTAGAGTATATTAAACTGTCTGAATTGCACTGAATAAATTTCAATGAAACACTTGTGACCTTGAATCGATGAGCTCTGTGAAAGCTTTCTTTTGCTGAATTTTCACAAGAAATGTTAATGGGAAATGGAGAAACAAAGAGAAATTAATCATGAAAGAAACCTTTCATTTTCAGAGCTTTGCAACAAGTATTTTTACATAGACCCTGTTCTTAGGGAGAAGGGTCATTTCTCCCAAGAAAGCTGATCTAGAAAGTTCTATCTTCTTTTTTCCTTGAATACCATGTAAATTATTGCATTTGCTGCCTTTCTTGTGGTGTTTCAGTATTTCCAATTCCAATCTGTTCCAAAAAAAAAGAATTACAGGGTTGCAAAATCAAAACAGAAAGTCAGCTGTTTTCTTTTTCACATTAAAATAAGGTCTGGGTCTTTGTCAAATTTTTTGTGGAAGAATTCAAGAGAGTTTCTTCTTTCAGTTAACACAGCTCAAATGTATGGAGACACAATCTTCACATAGACCTGAACATAATAATTACTCCAGTTCCCTCTTGCCTCGATTTGCAGCACTGTCAGATCCACCAAACTTGCTATTGTCATCTCACTGGACTCTATTACTTTTTCATAAATACCTCTTTGTTTCAGCAATGTTTCCTGTAATCCAGAAACTGAGTAATCTAGCTCATGAGACATCTTTAGCAAAATTAGAAATGTGCAATTCTTGGAGGAATGACTTTAACGTGAAATGCTGACTTCTGCCAACATAAGCCAGACAGCCTCATAATGACATGTAGTGCATTTAATGATCTAAAATTGTAAACAAAAGTAAGAAAGTATTATGTATTTGTTTCTAAGTAACACAAGAATAATACCCTTGGAATGACTTTAAATATTGGTCCAAGCAGGTTTTATGCAAATATCCAGGTGGAATTTTCCATTATTTTTAGAAAATCATAGAATCATAGAATGTTAAGGGGTAGGAATGGATGTTAAAGAACATCTAGTTCCAAACCCTCCAGCCATGTATAGTGACACCTTCCACTAGATGAGGTTACTCAAGCCCTTATCTAACCTGGTCTTCCTGGCAAAGAATCTCTCTCCAGCTTCCCAGTAGGTCTTCTTCAGCTACTGGAAGGTTGCCATGAGGTCTCCATGCAACCTTCTCTTCTCTGAACAGCCCCAGCTTTCTCAGCCTGTCTTCATAGGGGAGGTGCTCTACTCCTCTTATCAGCTTCATGGCCCTCCTCTGGACTTTCTCCAAGAATTCCAAGTCCTTTTTATGTTGGGAGCATCAGAACTGTACTCCATACTCCAGGTAGGGTCTCAGAAGAGCAGAGGGGCAGGCTCCCCTCCCTCGACCTGCTGGTCACGCTCCTTTTGATGCAGCCCAGGATTCCACTGGTTTGCTGGGCTGTGAGCACACACCACTGGCTCATGAGCTTTTCAGCAACCATCACCCCCAAGTTCTTCTCCATAGGGCTGCTCTCAATCGCTTTTCCACCCAACCTGTTGGTGTGTCTGGGATTGCCACAACCCAGGTGTAAGGCCTTGCACTTTGCTTTGTTGAACTTCATGAGACTTGCATGGGCCCACCTCTTCAGCCTGTTCGGGTCCCTCTGGGTGGTATTCCTTCCCTCCAGCATGTTGACCACACCACACAGCTCGGTGTCATCAGCAAACTTGCACTCAATCCCACTGTCCATGCTGACAATAAAGATGTTGAACAGTATCAGCCCCAGGACTGACTCAAGGAACACCACTCATCACTGGTCTCCAGATGGACAATGACCCTTGACCACAACTCTGAGTGCAGCCATCCAGCCAGTTCTTTATCCACAGAGTGGTCCATCCATCAAATCTGTGTCTCTTCAATTTGGAGACAAGGATGTCAAACACTTTGTGTGACATCCGGGTAGATGATGTCAGGTGCTCTGGCCCCATCCACCAATGCTGTAGCCCTGTCATAGAAGGTCAGCAAATTTGTCAGGCAGGATTTCCCATCTGTAAAGCCATGTTGGCTGTTACCAATCACTTCTTTGTTTTCCATGAGACTTGACATATTTCCAGGAGATTCTGCTCCCTGGTCTTGCCTGGCACAGAGGTGAGACTGACTTGTCTGTAGTTCCCCAGGTCTTCTGCTTTCCCCTTTTTAAAAATATTATTTGACATATTAATTGAGCTTAATTAAAACATTCTGGACCAGAAGTATTACCATGGCTTAAATAAAACATGGTACCATCTCACCGATCATTGGTGCAGGTATCACAGTCACAGAGCAAAGCAATTCACACCATAACTGAAATCAGTAATTTCTAATATTTTTTTTCCATTTTTCTTTCTATATTCCTTCTTCTCTTGAGTAATAAAGATACCCAGAAAGCAAACACTGATTCTACTCACCCTTCCTCAGTGTGTAATCCACCTTGTACTAACATTTTATTTCGATTTATGTCAGTGCAAGTGCTGATCTTAGGCATGCAAGTGAAATATAACAGACAACTTAAGGAATATAAAACTTGAACATAACAAGCCCTGCTTGTGAAGCCCATTTTTGGATGAAAAATACCATAGAAAAGGCTAACAGAGTGAGCCAAAAAGCACAATGAGCTGTAGTAAATGTTGAACTGTTACCAGGAGTAAACATTCAGATTCATTTAGCTGACCATGAACTGATAAGATGAAAGAATAAAGATCCACTGTCTCAAAAGAAACAGAAAACAACATCCACCAGAGTGAACTTTGACTTCTGCAGTACAAGGAACAGGAATTTAACCCCACAGATTCTAATTTTGTACTCTTACTGAAGGTGTACTATCAATAAGGGTAATGATAGTAGTGAAAAATGGTTAATTATCTAAAGATTTCTGTCAGCTTCTTTGTGAAAGAGGGATTGAGAAAATATTCAAGGGAAAACATTCATCTTATATTTTGACACTCTTTGCATCTTAAGGTTTTCTTCTCTTCCAGACATCTGGAATTTCACATTTCTTAATGATTTTCCAAAATATTGGTGGTTCAATATTTTGGGTGCTCTGGGCTCTCTTTTCTGTTCTGTTTGTCTCTAAAGAATACAGCTGTCTCAAGCAGAAATAGCAAAGCTGCTTCTGAATTGAAAATTCGTTACTCATGTCAGCACAGCACTCTTTATAAGTTAATTCATATTCAGGTGTGGATCTTGTTTATGCATTTTTAAATTTGTGATTCCTTTTGTACTGAAATAATAATAAAATAAACCAAGCCTGGGAATTCTGTGCAGTGTTCTGTCTCTGATTACAAACAAAGCTCTTCTATGTCCTCTGCTACCCTTCTAATCAGAAGTAAATTTATATAATTTTCAGAAATTAACTGTAATTTCTCAGAAACCATATATATAGAGCCCTATTCTTGAAGATATACAAGTGATACAGAATTCCAGTCTCCTGATTAGCTATAAAAGTTATAGTAATGCTTCAGATCCTATCACCTTCAAAGTTAAATCAAGGCCCTGCTTGTTTGAGAGTGTACAGTGAATCTTTTAAAAAGCTTTGAAGCAGCTTGACTCCTCATATGATGAATCCAATTCAGGAGAGCTTAGGGCAGACCTTACAAATGACTGAAGAAGGACGTAGCTACTGTAATATTTAGCTTAAATCTTAGGTGTCTACAACTTAATAATTCCAACTTGAAACCTGCAGTTCCTATTTTTGACCTAAGTTCAAAACACGTTGTTTTTATATAAAAGTGTAAACAGTAGCTTGGGAATACCTA
Organism: Rhagologus leucostigma; assembly: GCA_013397725.1. NCBI lineage: Eukaryota > Metazoa > Chordata > Aves > Passeriformes > Rhagologus > Rhagologus leucostigma. Next base: position 274,387 of record VZTD01001192.1, on the reverse strand, counting down.
GACTGGCATTCATAGATGCTGATATAAAGAAAACCGAAATGACGAAGCTAGAAAAGAGATATCATCTAGATTTCCCAATCTTATAGTTATAAATGTGAATTTTGCGCCAACTGCTCCCCTGCCCCCCCCAATTCCATGTGAACATACATTGTCCTTTTGTGAAAGTTACAGGATAAGCTTTAGAATTTTTCTAAAATTTATTTCCAGACAAAGCAGTATCTAACCAGAATATTAGCTTGTTTCCTTTCTTCTGTCACCTGTAAAATCTGCAAAGATATTTTTTTTTTAATATCAGGTACAACGACAGTGATAACAGATCCAGGGCTCTGAAAAATTCACATAAATAAACAGATTCACACACAAAAAGCTTTCCATCTTTTTTTAATAGAAATAGGACCAAATACCACATTCTTGAATAAATGCATTTTGTGTATGAGGAGGAATCATGTAACTGATCACTAAGTGCTAACTTTACTATAGCTATATCGGTGGCTGAATGAGCGCTTCACTGGGGGCTTGTTATTGTTGGTTTTTATTGGTTGTTTTCTTAAAGGACGTAGTTTAAGTCTGATCACATCAACACATTACTAACCAAAACTAAGCTTCTGCCTGATGGGATTGTGCTGAGAATGATTATGGTTTATGGATGGGTACTTTGCACTCAGCAAATCACAGATGGGAGAAACGTAGGCTGGGGGAAAAAAAGGAAAAACTAAATAACAACAAAAAAAACACATACTTCACACTGACTATGAAAATATATTCTCTATGGCTTGAATTTATCTAAGAATGAGATGAAAATAAAAATCATTAATGCTTTCATTAATATTTTCATTGCCCCAACATCTATCATAAAACTGTATAAGTATTAAATAATACTCAAGAGCATACAAGACAGAGCTGAGAGAAACCTTTGAAAATCCAGTCTGTAACTGCCCTTCCCCCAGGAACCAAACTGTATCTCATGAGAAATGACTTCCAAATGTAATGCTGATTCTGACCTGGAAGGGTGCCACTTACATACTCTGGCATATTTAAGGGCAAAACACATTTCAAAAAGAGATGTTCAGTGCTATCAGAAAAGGGGGGGTTCTGGCAAAGCAATTTACTACAAATGGGTATGCTGGAAAAGATCTTATATCAGGAGTTGACAGAGGGAACAAAATATTGGTGCCTGATATTTAGCGAGCAGAGCAAATTACCAGCAAGTCAGGAGTTTTGGGGGACTATTTCACTATTATTGAATACCTGGATTAAACACACAGTTTGAACTTCTTTTGCGTAACCATTTCTGTAAGATGTTAAAGTTTCTGCCAAGGTGACCTTCAAGTCAATTAAGTGTAATTTTCACAAGAGAACATTTGCACATGCCTTGTCTTTCTATCAGGGCTCCCAATACTTTCAGACAAATGAATCCACAGTTAGAAGTTCCCTCTCACCAAAGAAAAAAAGAAACAGATTTTTATACCTGAGAAGCTGATGAAGGACTTCCCTAATGCTCTAGGGTGTTTTGAATGGTATCACAGAAGGACTGAGTACAGTTAAACTTGGTGCAAATATCTCTCAGGTTGAAGTAACAAGTGATGATAAATGAAACAATGGTCACTAACAGCAGTTTCAGTGGGATAAGATGGATTTATTTAATGATGTATGTCCCAGTTTGAGACAAAATTCAGAGGAACGTCCGAATTTGAATGTCCTCTTAGAAGGCAGGTTACAGCCACCCCTTCCCCACCAGGTTCGGGGAAGAAATATTCCTCTGAGGAAAGTGAAAAGGAATAAACTATTTATTTAACAAAAACACAAGAAAAGAATAAAAGTGTTAAATAATAAAACCTCTCACTATGGAGAGAAACCTGGGAAGAGTTTAAAGTCCTTCTGTGGGTGTGGTCTCTCTCCTCCTCTTCGGAGCTGGGTTCTCACAGGCCCACCTCCGGGCCTCAGTGGAAAGTTCTCCCAGTATGTTCTGATGTTGTTGAAACAGAAGAGAAGAACGGAAAAAAACCTGACATCCCAGGGAAAAAGGTTTAACTCTCCGTCTCTCTCCGGAGAAACAGAGCCGAAAGCTGGCTGAAAAGCAGGAAGGTGCTTTCCCCTGCTCTTGTCGCCGCTGCAGCAGAACGCAGAGGAGCAGTGACCTTGGAGCACAGAACTGCTTTGAAAAGTTCGCCTGGCTTTTTTTTCTTTCTCTCGCACCCAGTTTTAAAGGCACAGAAAGGCACAGGAATCATGTCTTGGCATAGAGCGGTGATAGGGGGTACAACGTCATAAAGTCACCCCAAGGCAATGTAAAACTGACTCATCTTGTAGCTTGCCACAATAGCTATTTCCTGACAGAAGCATAGATAGCAAAGGCTATTTTTTACACAGTCTGCCCCAGAGACAACTCCTTCTGGAAGGAAATCATCATTCACTCTCCAGTTCTCAGCCGGACTCACCAGCTTGGCTGTAGCACACAGCAATTAGATCATCTGAAGTACCACAGACACAACAGGTTCCTAAAGACACTCTAAGAAACTTGTCATTTCTGCATGGAAACAAGTCAGCCCTGGAGCACTCTTTTGGGAGCTGCCATTTCAGAGTCTGCCTTACACTGGAAGTTTGCCTACTCTGAATTCCCCTGGAAAAAGAGCATTCAAGTTCCTTAGAGTGCAAGATGACAGTTTAGTGGCACCATATGGCAATATTGTCTGATAATGACATTTTCCAGGTACAGATAAAATTTTCTTAACTTCATGGATTTCAGGAGCTGTGATATATGCAAAAGAGGACAAAATCAGTAGTGGAGTGAACATTGCTGTATGAAACACCTAATGCAATATAAGCAGAGCTCAGGGAAAGGAGACATCACACATTCTTATTCTAGCACTACACCATTAAATGCAAATGCATTTTCTGGTACCAGAGCAGATGTCATTTTACATTTCAGTTCAAAAAGAGAATACAGCCAAGGGGGTCACTGTACTCCCATTTTCTAATAGAAATTTCAGATTTGTTCTGTCTTTCTTCTCTTTTTTCATTCGGAAATAAGCTTTTCAAGCAACAGATACACACTATTCAGAGACAGTGTGGTAGTGAAAAAGTCATCACTCCTTGCTGGAAAAGTCTTAATATGGAAGAGACATAGATGCCTCTAATATACACATTTGTGTGAGAAGCTATGCTCACAATGTTCACAATTTAGTAGATTACATAAATTGTGTTACACTACACTTTCCTGAATTCTAAGATCATAATACTGTAATCTTTATCAAAAAACATTAAAAATTCTAATGAGGGTAAATAATTGAGATTATTAAGGTGGAAAAAACTCCTCACTAACAACACCAAGGGGCATGGTTCTTAAGTAATCTAAGCAGAAATTGTTTTGCTAAACTTTGTACATATATTTTCTCTTTGTGCAATGATAATTTCCTCTTTTTGCTCTAAGTAGCAAGTGTTTTCTTGAAATAATGCACATTTTCTTATTGCCATGTCTGCATTTTGTCAACTTCATTCTTTTTGTCTTATGACATTTATGTTTAGGAAGTACATGTTGGCCTTTGTTACTATCAGTTTTTCCATGTATAAACTAGGGAATATATTATTCACATTTCTGACAGAAATTCTACAGTCTGATTTAATGTACTTTGGGCTGCACTCTAAAATCCTAAATGCATTAAGATGTGGCAAAGTCCACATAATGTTACTCAAGATCAGGCTGCTCTAAGGATGGACTAAGGCTTCTTTGCACCTCCTGGGATAATATATGAAGACATTACACTGTGAGAAAAATAGCCAATTTTTATAGCATTCCAGGCTTGTGAATGTGTTTGAATTAGTGTAAATGCGACTGAGGCACATAACTGCAGTGAAATACAGCATATTAGGAATGTCACATCAACGAGGAGTCCCAATGATATTTGCAGTTAAGTTAATCCAGACGTGTTTTTCATATATGAAAAACAAAAATTATTTTCAAGTTTGCTTTTCTAAAAAGCATGCCAAATTTCAAAGGCTTTGGAAAAAGTGCTGAGAATTTCAATGATCTTTAAATGAAAGCCATCTAAGAGGCACGTAGACAGGGCTGCTGCTTGTTTTGCTGTGTTATTCGAAAGGATGGAAGGGGTGACTTTCTGGAAGGAGACCAGACATTGTGCAGCAGATGAATGCTGTATCCAAAATTCTCATCTATCCTGAACAAGAAGGGTTTCCTTTTGACCATGTTACAAACGCAGTAGAATAAAATTGCCTAAAGAATATTTCCTCACAGGAAATCTGAAGATGAACTGTAATCCCAAAATAATGCTTTAGATTCTGGCTTCTTTTTGCATCAAAAAGAAAGTCAATATTTAAGCAATTCTAAGGATTTTCCCCGCCTTGGTGAAAGGTTCTCTCCAAACTACGGTGAAAGAAAATAAGAGAAAGAGATTTTTTAGTTCACTTAATCCAATACATATTCACAATGGAGGGTCTGGTGTGCAGTCAAATGCAATTTTCTGTTAGTTTATTTAGATTTCCAGTCTTCGTAATATTTGGACCATTTGCAATTACATCTCTGTTACTGGGCAGAGAAGCAATTGTTCTTGCTTTGATGATATGGAGCATGGGCATGGAGCAGCTCAGAACCAAATTTTTAGACACTGAGATTTCTAAAATGCACTGCTTTTGAAAAGGGTATTAAGCCATAAATATTATCAGGGCTGTGTTGCTTTGGATTCTTGATGACTACATGCCTGTAATAATCCCACACTGTACCAAACAGTCCTTTTGCATTGTGTTCATCACTTCAAGGACTCACAAAGTGTCTGGGTACAGGAGTATCTGGGACATATTAGTTTGCAATGTCAGTATGTTGTATCTACTGTCAAAATTTAAGCATAATCTAGTTTAGCTGCTTTTAAGAATTCAAAACTGCGTTATCTCCTGCTCACTTATGTATAAATCCATTTACTGGTGTATTTATAAGGTTTTCCTGGTATTTCAATATGTTCCTTTTTTATGGAAGAACACTAAAAATTGTGTAGTTTATAAATAGTGTTTATAGTCTCAGGAGTAATGAACATACAAGGTTTCTGTTTTATTTTTTTCTTCCTCCTGAGTGATTGCGAATGACGATTTATCAGAAGCTGTTTGTTTTTACCAGAATTTTATATAATCCATTTGCAAATTGGGAAATAAAATATTTTCTCACATCTCTAATAATAATTAGCTTGACACTCAAGGCAATAAAACAAAATCATTTAGATAATTGGAAGTGTCTAAGTAACCAATTATTTGAAGATGTCTTTGTGGCTTAAGGAGAACAAATAAGAAAGTACTCCCCAAGTGAATATCCAGTGCACAGTCTCTGCAAATGTTTCCCATGCAGATGCTATTATAGATGCGTCACTTGCAGTTACTTACAGGACGTTGTCATTTCACATCTGATGATGATGTGGTGAAACAGAGTGTGCTTCTGCAATGCCATGAAAGGAATGCAGAGCATATGTCTGAAACACCTCTGAAAGTCCTTTCCAGATTCTGAGTCCTGTTGTGACATTCTGCTGAATTCTCAATTGCACCACCCTCCAAAGTTGTTAAGGGATTCAAGGTTGCACCAAATCCCCTGCTCTACCGGCCTTTACTGGAATAACAAAAACAAATTGATATTTTTCTGACTATATCTCTCTTCAAGTTGGCTTAATTTCACGTAACAAGGTGTAAACAAGTAGAAAAACATTCAGTGATGATTCACTGAATACTTTTGGCTAAGGAGTAACGGGGGTTGTTAACCGCTTATACTTATTATGACTCGTAGGCTGTGCCTCAATGAAGCCAATAAATTGTACTTTTCTGAGAACACCCAGCCCTAAATTACACAAATAATTACTCATATGCTCTGCCAACAGTCGAACACTCAGGTCAGTAAAATACTGGAATTCATTTTGTGTAGCTTGGCACTTTTCACAGTGATCGATCTTTCTTTCTTCCTTGGCAAAGCTCTCTTCTTGGGGTGATTAACAATAACAACAACAAAAAGGCATTATAATCTTCCCGCAAAGGCAGGGTTTTAGCTTCCTGCTGCAGGGTAGTGTCAATTGTCAGCATCTTGTTTGGTTTGTTTAGCTGGCTTTTATTCTTCTCTGACATTTAGAGATTATGTGTTTTCCTTTTCCTCCTCCTCATTGCTGGAGCCATCTGTGGGCCTTTACACAGAGACATCCATTAGGAATATCAGATAGACAAAGCTAATGTGCACTGGAGTAAGATGACAAGCTCCTTTTCTTAATTAATGTCATCACTGCTGCTCAAGTGAGGATTGCAAGCTTCTGAAGTAGTTTGAGAACGAATTGTTCTTCATTTCCATGAGCATTTTTCTACTACATTTAGACTGCTCTATAAATTAAACAGTGAGGGGTCCTAGGATCCTGATCCCCTGAAACCACATCTCTACCTGTGCATTAAGTACTCTCTGGGACCAATTCTGGATGCTGGACCTTTGTGGTCTGCACTGTTTGACCAGCAGGGGCACCCCTGTTGGGCAGTCAGTCTGGCCAGTGAGTGCTCCAGCAAACCATCCCCAAGGCCCCCTGCTCAGGACTTTGCATGGGTCCCTTCTGATCAACAAACAGTTTGCATGAGATTCATCAGTTCTGGACGGTAAGGGAACTTCACAGGATGTCTCTGACTGTCCAGTGGAAGGACATCTTAGAGCACTCATTACTTCATTCATTCTATGTCCTGCGCTTTCTGTCTGTGCAAAAGAGGATTCCAATCCAAGCACTGAAAACTGACCCCAGTATAAACTCAAGACCCAGCTGGAACAGGTACCCAGAGCTGTGGCCTGGGAACACTTCACAGATGCAAATGATCTACATGTAGGTAGAAAGGAGTATGAACACTGAACACATGGACCCCACATATCATGTTGGCTAAAACCCCAAAATGTTAAAAGGCTTATGCGGATAGCAGAGATGGGAAAGGGGTTAAAGTCTACCCCTATTCCATCTTTATATGGCAGTATTTTCAGCATGAAGGAATGAAGTTGCCAACACCATCTGATCGCTGCATCTCATCATTATTATTAGCAACTACCACTTCCATCAGAGAAACTGAGAATATTTTTTCATATTCAAATTTTCCTGAACGTTTCCTCGCTCCTACCTCCTACTTCCATGACATTTCAGCTAAGTGAAATCCTAAAATAGCATTCTTATAATTTCCTTTCATTCTTTGTTTCATTCTTGTGTGCAAAGTCTGCTTTTCTCATGTGTATTCTGTCATTTAAAAAAAAATGTTTGGAGTGTATGTATGATCATTTCTCTTGATCAGCTATCAGGGAGGTAGCCAAGTTTTGAAACAGGTAGCCAAGTTTTGAAACATTTTGACTCACTTTTAATTGTGTTCTCCAAGATGATTTTTATGTTTATCTTAGTCCTAATTTCATCAACTATAGATTTTTTCATCTTAACTTTTTCCCACATTGGTCTGCAAATGCCTATGCAGTATTCGTGTTAAATATTTAAAATTATTCTAGAAAACCATACCCAGGAAGTTCAACCTTTATAAGGTCTGAACATTTTACTGCAGACACACATACCTTTCTGAATATCTGTTCCCTTGCACAAACTTTCATAATTTAAATATACACAAATACCAGACTTTAAAGTAATTTAGTAATTGAATTTCATTTTACTTTGTGAATTCCCTCTATGCTTTATTATGTTGAACAAGACGTTAATTTATAATACTTAGTTTTAAAATCTCTCTTATGTCTACTTATTGCTTATTACAATTTGGTAGGTTCTGGGCAAATACATCTAGAAAAGCACATTAATCAAAACTGTGAGATTATTGTTTGGATTGCTTTGGTTTCTGAAGACTTCAGCCATCAATCAGAGCAAAATATTTCTAGAGACACAGACTATTGGTGAGAATATGTTAGGATTCTTTTTTACTGGTTTAAAATGTAGTGATTTGTTTAGAATCTGCCAAAAAAAAAAGAATGAAAATATTTCAGTTGTAATTATATCAAACCAATAATTTGTCTTAGTTCAAAATTAATCCACATCGCCATAAAAATGGCATCAAAGTGTCATGTTCGTTTAGTAACACCTCTCTACTGAGATCCCCGACTAACAACTGTGCTTCATAGCGTGCTATGATCTCTGTCTTCTGGCTCAGATGCTGAAGTGTACAGTGATTAAAACACAGCAGGAATGCCTATTCCTCATTAAAGAAATTAATGAAAGTCATCCAAACTACAAGACTTTGTAGTGGTTCAGAAGACGTTACAGCTACATCGACGCTAGCAAACTAGTGTTGAAAGAAGCTCTATGACAGAGATTTGATTTGAAATTTCTACATTGTCATGGAGAGAAAATCATCTACTATGCTCTGAAACTTGTTTTAAATTCTGAATTAAATATCTGCATATATTTAATCTCTTAAATATATATATTTATTTTTTGAAAAAATATATGCATACCTATATATATACATTTAAAATATATATATGTGTGTTTATATATATTCAGAGTATATGAATATATGCTCCATAAATATATTCAGAGTCTGTGAACAAGTCTGTGAACACTCTTAACCTTCTTTTGCTAAGATAAAACAGATTAAACTCTTCACATACCTTTATGCTGATTTTAAATCCTTTAATCAGTACTGAGGATTGTCTCTGAACTGTTTCCTATTTATCAACACCTTTCTTGAAGCACGTATAACAATTCTAGGCATACAGTTCCTGATACACCAGCATTACCATCAGTCATAGAGTACTGCGCTATAAGTATTCTCTCATTTTCATGTGCAAGAGCCTTGGTCCTTTTAGCTGTCACACTGAGTCTGGCAGTCTTAGTGGATGACTGATCATTCATCTCCATCAGACCCCTCTCTCTGTGTATTTGATATGTTCAAATTGGACCACTTCCAAACCATTTCTGGGCAGAGTTCAGGTGCTGAGTATGGGCAAGAGGCCATTTTAAATAGGCTTTTCTCATCTGGAAAACATATTTTGAAGACTAAGAGTCTTTCATTTTACATATGAACACAATTGTCTGCCCAGATGCCTGAGTCCTTTTCAGAGTAGCTCCTTTTTCAGGACTCTTTCATCCCATGCTGTCCTTGCTTCTACATGCATGATTTTGTCAGTGTAAAAGCCCACATTTTTTGTGTTGGTGGTGTTCATCAATCCAGATTGCCCGGGATCATTAGATGGGTAAGCTTTTTTCTGTTCACTTAACACTCTTCCAACTTTCTGCCATTTGCATGATTTACTGGCAATCATCTTAAGCTTTCTAGATCATGACAAAATAGCATGGGATGAAGAATCAAATTCTGTGAGAATTTTTCAGAAACATCCACTCACTGATGATTAGTCATTTGCAATTTGATGTAGAGTTCCCTTAATTAACAGGTCTTAATCCTTTTAACATGTTGATAGCATATTGTTCAAGTTCTTTAATCAAAAGGGCATGTGATGCGAAATTAAAAATATAATCGTATTACATGAACGCTATTATTTTTATCAGACAAATATTTTATCTCATCAAAAAGATATTAAGTTGCTTTGACATGATTCATTTTCCTAAACCCATATTGATTGGCATCAATTATATTTTCTTTAATTCTTTGTTAATTAAGTTCCATAAATCAAATTTAGTATCAGCCATTCTACCACTACTCACTAAAAACCATTTCTACTCCTTTGGAATGACTGAAACATGAAAGAATGGACTGTAATCAAAGGCAGGCAATGATATAAGAAGGAATAAGAAACCAGTACATGTTTGTTTCTTCAAAGACACTGTAACTATGAACAGTCACCTTAAATCAGCATTTCCCCAGATTTAAGTTCCAAAATAATAACTTCATCATTATCACTAATAATCACTAAGAACAAGCTTGACTGAAGTAAAGGACTTTTTAAAGTGTAGAGCAATACCTAAACATGGCAAAGAGGAAAGTTCTAACTCAAAAATCATCATTTCATTTATATTGTTATTCAAGTGACCTTATAATCAACTGAGTAGGAAATCACTGGTATGTAAATACAATTTTTATTTACATTTATATTTTGATTTTAGGACAAAATTACATATTCTCATTTTTTTCTGAATAATTACTTTATGCTTAATCATCAAATATTCAGTTCATATTGCTTTTTAGAAATTATTTTTTAGCAAGGTATGCCAATTTAGAAAGAAAACAAATTTTTCCTAGGGAAAGATTTCCTGATATTTTTCAGGACTTCTGTTTTTTTTCGATAGACACCAGCTGTTTCATTTCAAATTAGGCTTAGTTAAATTGCATTTTCATTTTGTGAAAGACTGGACAAATGTAAAATTCTGTTCCTTTGGGCAAAGAAGTGGATAAAATAAGTATGGATATCAAACTCCACTATAACCACAACTTTACAGATGATCAAATGTTGACTTGGCAGGACAAAGAATCACAGAAATGCTAATTAATGGTGGAGAAAATGTTAGAGCTATGTGCTGGTTTTGGCTGGAATAAAGTAAATTTTCTTCACAGTAGCTGGTATGGTGCTGTGTTTTGGATTTGTGACAAAAACAGCATTGGTAACAGAGAGATGTTTTAGATATTGCTGAGCAGGGCTTGTACCATGTCAAGGCCTTTCTGCCGCTCACCCCACCAGCAAGGATGTTGAAGGGGCACAAGGAGCTGGGAAGAGACACAGCTGGGACAGATCATCCCACCTGTCTGAAGGGGTATCCCATACCATACGGCATCATGCTGAGCATATGAAATGGGGGGAAGAGGAAGGAAGCAAGGGATGTTCAAAGCAATGGGGTTTGTCTTCCCAAGTCACCATTACACATGATGGAGCCCTGCTGTCCTGGGGATGGCTGAACACCTGCCTGCCCATGGGAAATAGCAAATGAATTCCTTGTTTTGCTTTGTTTCTGTGCACTGGTTTTACTTTACCTATTAAAATGCTTTTATCTCAGCCCACAAGTTTTCTCATTTTTACACTTCTGATTATCTCCCCCATCCCATGATGAGTGAGTGAGCAGCTGCGTAGGACTGAGCTGTTGACTGGGGTTAAACCATGACAGACTTGTGGAAAATACAAGGTTAGATGTTAAATTCAGTACTTTACACAATGTGTTCTCATTTGTTACTTTTATGGAAAATAGAATTTAATGAAAGTCTTCTTTCTTTAAGTTTTGACATGTCATTATGCTTCAGGACTTCACATCTGAACTGTAAAATGAGATTCCCTGGATCTGATTCACAAGTCTTTCAAGTATTATTGAAAAATACATATCCTTTCTAAACACATTCAGGATTCAAGTAGAAGTTTAGTTATTATGTATTAAATAAGACAGAAGAGATTTATCTGATCTTTTTTGCTGTTTGCATTGCTTCCTGAAAAACCTTGTTTCAAAAATGTAAAGGAAACAAGACTGTATCCTGCTGAAGAATCCAGACATGTGCAGTGTCAGTATCCATACCATGATGATTCCACTCACAAAGTTGTCTGTTCAAATCCCTTCGAAATACCCACACCTTTGAATCTTGAAGGATTAGAATTTAGTGCATTTAGCTCTCAAAATTCAGAGCAGTAGTTACCTAATAAAAGTCCCCTGCCGTTGATGCAAATCCTTCCATAGACTTCAAAGGATTTTGGAGTAAGTCCTAATATTACAGATGGTGGATAATTCTCAGTAAATGGCACATCAGACACAAGTGGACACTTTCTCCCTGCAGGAAACATCAATAAGGCCATTCAAATCCAAAACTGTTAATGCTATAATGATTTCTGAATACTTGACTGTGATTTTTTTATGACATCAAAACGAAATCTTGTCAAAATATATTAGATATTGACTTGCACCTTTTAAACATACTAGATAAGAGACACATGCCCCTAGAATCCATCAGATAATGATGGCTCTATAAGCCCTTTAAATAATATAATGCAGACAACTGATACGATCTTCCCCTGGTGCTTTGGAATCATTGCATAAAGGCCGTGATGTCACCTTTGAGAATCACTGAACCTCACTAGGAAGCCCTGAAACTGTGAACAGTCACTTTTTGGTGACTGCCTCCATGTTCATAATCTGAGTAGCAATTTAATTGATCAAGGATAATAATTCCTCAATTGTGTGAGAAAAGTGTGACTCATTCCATGTCAGCAGTATTAATCACTGAGTTTGAGTCTCTAGAGAGAGGATAAACGGGTGTGAACAAAATTAAAGCAAGGAGGAAGTTTTAAGAAAGGTGATGTTTTCTGATTCTAGTTTCCCTGAACTGATTTAATTACTGTATCTCAAAAATAGAGACAATGTGAAGGAAATTACAAAGGAACTGATTAACAGTATTTCTTACAATGCATACACTTGAGTCTTTGAAGGACACTCCTAAGAATGGGCTTTGAAATAGAAAGGTTTCTATCTCCAAGTAGCCTGTGTGACAGACAGAGATCTCTGGGACCTATTGGGTGGCCTGAATTTGTACAAAGGGAATTCCTCCCAAAAATATAGGCCAGTAGAGATTAACACATGTAGTCTGGTATAAAAGTTTGAGACTTGATAACAATTTTTTTGTCTTTTAACACAGAAATGTGAAAATTAACCAGCTTCAATACTTTTCTCACAAAAAAGTACTGGATGTATGCCACAGTTATCACATTTGTCTTTTCCAAATAGTTATACTGCAGAAAGAAAGCAGGATTCTAAAATGTGTTTGACCTTTCTGAGTTAGTAAATACTGGTTTAGAACTACTTTCATTACTCTTTCCTCCAAAACGGTATTTTGAAACTTAAAGAGTCTTACAGACAAAAAATTTCCAAGTTGAGTTCAGAAAGGTATTAAAATGCAGTGTATTTTGCAGTCATTCCCAGAAGTAGTTGAAAACTGCTCCATCTTCTCTCCAGCGGCAGAGATCAAAGAAGAATCATTTCAAATGCAATGAACTTTGAGCTATTTCTTCAGGCAGGTGATCGATACTTCAGTGTGTAGTAAATGTTAACATATTCCAGGGCTAGAAATAGAACCAGAAACATAATTTTACTAGGTGTTCTCCAGACTCCTGCTACATTCAGAAATAGAAAACAGACCTAAAATGAGATTTATCTCTTTTAAAGTATAATAGAAGTTTTAATAGGTAGGGAAATAAAAATCTGTGTCTTAGGGAAGGTAGTCCCCTCAGAAATGTCAATCAAGTGATGTGTAGTTGTATGGCTCAGTTACAAAAAAGGAACTGTATGCAAAAGCAACTAAATTTCAGCTTCTTAAAAGTGATCAGAAATAGGGAGAATATTAAACCAGATATTCACTGACAGAGTGAAAGCATAGGGGTTTACTTTAAAGATTAATATACTATTGGTGTTCTTCTTTACAGGAAGAAACATACATATCTTAACTTGAAAGAAGACAGAGTTGTAGGAATGGAAATTTATAAGAAAGGGGATATGTGACCTCAGAAAATCAGAAAACCTCTTAAGCAAAAGCTGTTAGGTCCAATTTTGGTGCTTGCATGCACTCTCACTGGACTTCTTCCACGATTTTTGGTGATAAAAATAATTCAAATGTTTGCGTAAAACAAACTGTCACCTAAAGTCTAATTCAGCAATCAGAATTACTTTTTTTTGTGCTGTTCTCTAGAGAGCAATGGGACCTTTTGTGTCTGATGTGTGTTTTTCTCATGCTTCTACAGAAAGAAACAGACCACTTCCCAAATTTCCATGTCATCACAATTCCTACTTGGTAAATACTTGATCTAGCTAAAACTAATTGACAGCAATATAAGATATAAATTGTTGGTTAGTACTGCAGAATATATTCCAAAGACTTTAGCATATAAACTTCTTATTCTGGAGAAATATTTAAAATTCAGAATTCTTTACCATATCAGAACCTCTAAAATGTACAGGTAATTGTTATAAATTTTTCAAAACACAAAAAAATATTTAGTAAAGATGGGAGGTTTTTTTACCACAGTATTTGGCAAAGTTGAAACAGCTCCTTTTTAACACTGCTCCATTCATATGTTGGTGTCCTAGCCTAATGTTGGTACAAAACCTGTTGTCTAATATCTGAGTTTTAAAAGACATGTTAATAATTCATTCTGCTTTATTTTAATGGTATAAGGAAATTAGTTCACTTTTTCTACTATAATTTACTGATATATAGTCTTTCTTTTTGCACACAACTTACCCTGCTTTGTCTTCTCTACAGTTTCTCTCGTGTTGTAACTCATCCTGGAGGACTTATTTGGCAATGGTGCATGGGCAATACTGAAGGGCAGTTCATATGCTAGAAACATGTTGGCATAGTCAGCAAACAAAGTCAGGAAAGTAGTAAAGTATTTTAATTTTTATTGTATTTTTCTTTTTTTCCAGAATTTGCATCTCTCATGACTGTGATGGAGATGAAATACTACATAGGAGTGAATGAATTTGCATAATAAAAGTCTCTGGAATAATCATAGAAAATTATGAAATGCAAAGAAAGTTTTTGCTGATGCACTAAATCTTTAATTAGACTTATAAATGAGACATCACCGTCAGAAGTTTTACAATAGTCCTCATTATCCTTTTGTCTTGGGTTGTCTCTTGGGAATCCAGGAAGAATCTACAGTTACAGTGGACTAACAAAGAGAACGTTGTGAAAAATAAACTGAGATCATGCAAATCACACCTGATAGTCCACCAAGCAACTATACAGTACTTTCATCTTATTTTGAATTTGATTGTTCTAGGTTCTTTGGATTCATGAAAACGTCTATTATTTTTTAAATGAAGCATACTCCAAAATAATATGCAAGATAAAACCTCTTTAGTTCGTCATCCAAACAACAGAAAATCCATCTTAGATTGCACAGTAAATCAAAGTATATTCCCAAATATCACTGTACTAAGCATTCTCGTTGTTTTACTGCTTCTCATCTTTCATGGTGGTCACTGAATTTTCATGTGAGCTAATCCAGTTACTAAATTAAAAGAACATGAGAAAATAATACTAACAATACTGCTTTACTGTGAGATTCTAAACCAGCTTTTGAAAAATGAATAGTGTTCATTTTCTGCTAGGAAATAAACATCAGACTCTGTTAAAACTATTGACATCTGTGAGGTAGTCAGTTCTCTACATGCAAACAATATCGCTTCTTGCAAAAGCATCTGTTTCCTTCTCGAGAATAACCTTGTTGGCTAAAAAATGTGCCATAGATCATCAAGGGGAAAAATGAAAAGGTACTGGCACGAGAAATATTGCATTAAAAATAAATTTTAAAAGCTCCACAGGTTTTTAGTTTACCTTAGGATTTGCTCCTAATTTTGTCCTATAAGATTATTACACTTGCATTTATCTTAAGAATATTTTGCCCAGTCTGTGAGCCACAAACCTAATTGATACAAAATAGGTTCAAAGAACACTCTAAGCTCAAAAAGCCACTCTACTCATCAAAAAAATTCTCTTAATGACCATCATCATCATCATCATCATCATCATCTAATTCTCTCTAGCTTATGGATTTCTCCATTAATAAAGTCTCTTTTGAGTGTCAGATGTAATTCCCTCTGTCACGGCCTGTTGCAGCCACATCAAACAGTCTCAAACTCACTTAAATGCGAAACTTCTCTTGTCATAGGACCTGGAAGCAAGGTGAGATATTAACTGTTCAAAGAGCGAAGTATTTTCTTGATGAGTAAGTTTTCTGCAGATCAAGGTGTCAGAAAGCTTGTGCAATGACATTTACAGTTTGTGTAGGCTGTGCTTTATGTAGAACCCTCTGGATGACGTGATATGGAAAAATTTAGCTTTGTACTGAACTCAGACCAAAGCCACTGTGATCTTTTTGCTGAGTAAATTTTGGAAAAAAATATTCTCTTGTGTCTCTTCACATGGTTCTATCTCAAATAACCAGCTCCTTCATCTTATCCAGCAAAATGTTTTCCAGGAATTTGTTCCAAATATAAGTCATATTTCTTGCTACTGGGAATTTAAGGAAATTTAAAAGGAGAAAAAGGGAACAAGTATTTGAAAATTGACAATTCAAAGATCTTTGAATCTCAGATTTGTGAGGTATATTCTTCTTCAATCTTTATTCTGAAGTCAAGGCAGTTCTTGCCTCACTGGCTGAGGACTCCAGTTCACTTTAATTTTTCTCCAATTTTTTTCATAGCAGGAATAGATAATGTAATTTAATGTAAACATGGAAACTAAACCTTTCCATTCAAAGGCGAATAGCTTCCCTCATGTCCAATGCAATAACAATTTAATGTCAATAAAATCAGTTGGCTACATCTCTAGGAGTGATTTCTCGTAACTTTCCACATACATACCGAATTTGGGATTAAAATATTGAATGAAAAGTGGTGGAAAATTCGTAAAGACATATTCTTCATTAAATATGCTTGTTTAAGTTTAAGTTAGACTAAAATTCCATTAATTATATGTTTATATTTCTATTAATAACACATTTATGTTAGTTATAACATTTTTTAGAGCTATAAGAGCTAAATTCTACCACTCAGCCCCATCAGGATAAAAGCCATTTGGCTTCTATATACAATATGGATTTGATTTTGGCTGATAAATATCATGCACAGCCGAGAAGGTCCAGCTAACCAACTGTCTTGTCTATGACAGTGGCTGTCAGCAGACACTTGAGGAAGGAGAGCAGAACTCTTCTGAAGCATTTTCCATTCTCCACTTCCAAGACCTGCTGAGTCACAGATGGTGTAATTGTACCTAATATTTTCCATCTTTTTTTTTTTTGTCAATTTTTGATTGATTTTCCAACTTATATAAAATTTTACGTGGACAAAGTCATGGGAAAATAAATTCTTCATTTTAACTATGTGTGTAATAAGACTTGGGCTTATTTTAAACCTGATATATTTGGTGCCTTGGTTCTTTAACTGAAGGCACATAAAAAGCACATTGCTCACTTGTAACTTTCTGCGCACAGTGAAAAATGAATTAGCTCACATAAATATCATGTCAGTATTGTTACTACATGCTGCTTTAGTATTTTGTGATTTACTCTAAACCCACATGGTTTTCTTAAGCAATACATATTAAATTACCGTGAAGCATTTCTGGATTTTGTTGTCTTTCTCTGCACTCCAAACCAAGTCTTTGTCAATACTCCAGATTCCTTATTAAATATATTTTTACTTTACGCAGGATAAGAAGGGCTCTTAGACTTTCATATATTAAACAGGTGGCCTTAACTGACACAGCATACTGTGTTATTACACTACACAGTAAGCTTAATATCTCATGCAATGGTTTAGTTTGGTCTTTGCTGCTAAAAGGTGTGAAATGTACATTCACTTAGAGGATGGAAAGCCAACATACGTGGAGATGAAAGCGGCAAGGTCCTCTTACAATTGTCCAACCTGGCAAGAGTGTTCTTTCTGCTGTTTATATGGCTCCTCCACAAAGCATCCTACATCCCAATCTGTATGAACAGAAGATACAGCTTTTCCCATGGAATTAAAATATTCGTTCCAAGTTAATTGGAAAGGGGTTGTTTTCTTTGTTTTACAGGTTGATTTGGATAAGTAAGCTGCAGGAATGTGAAATAACAACTCAGTCCCTCGTGCCAGCTATCAAGAAGAGTGACAGCATCACTGGGGCTCACAGGTGCTCTGGAGTTTGCTCTCAAAATGTTCTCAATATTTGCTCTCTTCTCAGGCACCTTGCAGCGATTTTTTGCTCACTGCAGTTGTCTGAAACAGGAGGGATTTCCTTCAAAGTCCCAAAGCCAGTCAGATTTGAATCAAAACCTGAACTATTTAGATTGACTCTCTAGAGCCACAAGGAACTGCTGGTTTGACAGCAGCCTGTGCATACCTTTTCAGCCTTTTTTCTTTGTTCGCCCTCCCATAAAACAAAAGGACAGTGGAGTTGGCCAGCTTGAACAGACTTGGCTAGCTTAGCATTTTCCTTCACATAAGCATCCTCACATAAGCACCTTAATCAACAAGTAGCCACAAGGGGAGCTGAGTCAATGCTGCTCATCACCTCGCAGTTTTCTGAGGCCCATGAATGCTCCTAGCATTTACACTTACTCCATATGCTGACAGTAATCAGAAATACAGAAATTTTTTACGGGGCCAGCCTAATCCTTTCCTGCAAACTACTGCTGTAATTGAAGTGCCATCACTTAAGCCTCTGATGTGCCCTATACCTTTTCAAATTTAAAGAAATCTGGACAACAGGATGCAGCTTTTTGCTCACAGCCTCAGGGAATTAGCAGGTTTCAAATTAAAAAAAAAAATTTACTTAACAAAACATACCATCCCTAAGGTATGTCTAAAAGACATGTTGATTTCATCCTTTAGTTATGCCACTTCCTCAGCACTATTCTTGCAGAACCAGCAGGAAAAAAAATATAATGACTGGGTCAAATGCTAAAGAAAGCATTTGCAGCCTTTTTGTTGAAATCTTGTGGCGCACAGACTCAGCATGATGAAAACCGTTGAATTTTTTCTATGCCTAACTGATGTTTTCATTACTGCATTTCTATAGCAATGTTCTCCATCTCTACCTTTAAAAATGCCAACTGTCCCATTTTCAGCTAGACAATTCTCATTTTTCATATCTGTTTATGGCTGTCACATGCTTTATCTGTCTTGCTTGTTTTGTTTGCCCATGCACATTACTGCAGCTGAGGCAGTTAACAGCCACACGTCTGTGCAACAGGCCTGGATTATTGGAGGGTGCTGGCGTGGAGCAGGCTGAGTTAAAATGAGCACTCTTTAATCTGTTCAATTTGAAGGTGCAGGGTGTGGCAAGATTTTCAGTTTTATGGTTGTTAGCACTGCACTAAAGATAGCTTCAAAGCAGAGTAAAACCTCATGGCATACTCTCTGCACAGCCTTTGTGTAATATAAGTTGAAAAGAAATATTTATATATTCATACAATGGTACTTCCTTGTTGTATAAAACATCAGAGCTCTTTTTAATATATGACATTCTGATGCATAAATCTCAAGCAAATCAATCCCTTAAAGCACAAATGAGTACAATCATTTTAAGTGCCCCTTTTTCTTCTTTTAAAAATAAATGCTGCATTAAATAGATTTTGGGGACAAAAATACATGAAATGAGAGGCCTGAAGTACTGATCTCCTCTGATACCTCTCAGCTCCATTCTTGAAGCCAGCTTTTCAAGTGGCTAAATTAAAGTCTAGTACTTTTATTATCATCACCAGTTGAACAAATAGCACACTGTGTAATTGCCTCTTTTTAAGAGAGAGAGACAGTTCCAGGTTTCCTGGCACAAATAATCCCACTGATCTTGGGTTATAATTTTGTGACCCCCCCAATATAATGATATGAAGATTTCTGATCTTGCTTTCTTCTTTAAATGTCCTGCTAAGTGGAGAGATCTGACATGAATAACTAACCTCAAATGGTCTGTGTGAATTTCTTTTATGGAATAATAACAAAAGTAATAAGAATAAAATTAACAACAACAATAATAATAATAGAGAGAACTCTGGTAAATCTGTTAAATATCCTGATAGGGCTTTCAGTGGCAGGCATCATAGCAAGTAGATGATTCACACAGCAAACATGCATGCCTGTCATCCTTAGTGGCAAACTGCAGCAAGTCCTATTAATGATTTGTAGGGTAGAGTTTCCTGGTAGAGCTGCGTGTTCCAGCTTAGTAGACTGACTTTAACATTATCACTAGCTCAACAGCATTCAAATAAATGCTGAGCTCACTCAGTCCCAGGCAAAAATTCCAAAGGGATATCAGTTAGATACATAGCACAAATGAAGGGAAAGAATAATTAAAGCCACTGGAAGCAAAAATAAAGGGATCTCAGCTGTGCTTTCGTCATAACCGATATATACTAGTGGCATATTTGAGACTTGCTATTACAGTTCTATCTGGTAAGAAACACCAGGGATATATCAGGGGCACAATATTCTAGGGACATATGCATATGTCCAGCAACACAAATAGGGCAAAACGGGCCAACCTCACATTTTATTTTATATGGGTGGTTCTGATGGCATCCCATCAAAGTGACAGCTGTTTCCAGTATCAGTGTGCCTGCTGTCCTGGCAGGCTGCTGAGACATCATGAACTTACATTTCCTAATCAGATATGCCTATCAGATTTACTTGAGCCAAGAAGCCCCTCCTGTCCAAGGACCTGACCTACAGGAAGAAGCCACAGAACTGGTTTCCAGGAACTGGGGACTGTGTCCTTCCCAGGCTGGTCTCCTGGACTAGGGAGCTGTGGGGAACAGAAAAGTAAAAAGCTCTACAGGTAATAATGGATTTGATTTACAGCCCTGGAAAGAACTTGGGTTGATGTGATGACAAGATATATAGACCCTAAGCAAGAGAATCACAAACCTATGTTTCTATAGTTATAAATAATAAAATGTATTGGGTGATAAGGTGGAGGGTTTTAAGTATAGTAATGTGATTTTATAGTTTAGGTTAAGATTTTAGATGTTATAATAGAAGTATATGGGTGTATGTGACCTAGCAAATAATTGGTTGAAAATAGACGCATTGCGGTAAAAAGTACCAAAGGTGATAGGTTATCAAGTCAAAACAAAGTTTCATGTTAATTGCCTATTGGACCAAAAAGTTATAAATTGCCATATAACCTTGAAACTCGTGACTATCTTCAGTTATGGCGACTTGTTGCTAAACCTCACGGCCTCTGAGACTGATGCCTTGTTTGTTTTTTTAAGTAATTACTCGTGTATAACCGTGATAGTCCCATCTCTTTACTAAGAACTCCGACCAGAAGCTGACAGGAAGCCTGAAGTGGAAGCTCATACCAGGACAGCCCTATGGGGTTTGACATGGGCTGGTGACACAGCTGGGGTTTGCTCCAGAAATCACCATAAATCTCCCGGGAGTACTGCTCTCCTGGCCTCTGTTAGATCATTGCTTGAGCTTCAGAAGGCTCTCAAGGCTGTTTCTTGTCCCAAGTTTCTCAGACCAACTCTAGCATCTTTCCAATGTTTTTTTCTTTTCTGAAGGAGAAAAAGGTGGAATAGGAAAGAGAAATAAAAGAAATTAGGCTGCTCTTAAATGAAAACCTTTTTGAATTCATTTCACCAGAAAATGTCAGGATTTTTCTGTTTGTATACCAGCCCAGACTAAAAGCTTTAAAAAATACCAAAAATACCCTACATATCACCAAATCAGCATTTGACCTACTCCAGTTATATTCACATGGCATTATCTTAATAAAAAAGGTCTGTTGTAGAGGGATCTATTATTAGTATATTTTCCACCTGTCTGTATTTATTCATAATGGAACACGCAGTCATTTTCACATTTTTTTTAGTAATAAAACATATCAGCATTCTGTGAATTAGTGGCATTATGGTGAGGGATATTTTACTTTTAAGAGATTGATAGCTCCAGAGACCAGCAGATGAACAGACAGATGAGTAGAATGCTCCCTACTCTGAAGTTTACAGGAAAAGCGTGTAACTCTTCTTGTCTACTTTGAAGCCAGACTTCAAAGTAAGTCATGTGTTAAAATGTACACAATAAGACTATTTACCATATTAATGAGAGAATATGGCAATACTCTCTTATTAGAAAAAAATATTTGTGTCACTTCTTTTCTTTTGAAGTCAGCTGTTGATTTTAAATCAAGCAGTTAATGTAACTTTTGTCAGTCCCATTCTGGATGTATGTGGGTCACTGTGTTTGCATTAAGTGTCAGGATGGGAAGCTGCCTTCATGAAAATTATGCTTTCATGTAGTCAATTTGAAAGATATTCATTCCTCCATTACTCATGTTTCTTTTTCCATTGGAGAGTGATGACATTCAAAAGCAGGTAGTCAGACATACAAAGGGTAGCACTCGGAGCCCATCTATCTTGCTTGGAGGAAAATTCAGAGGCCTAATTCATTACAGTTCTTTGAAACTGTAAGACGAAGACACTATAGAATTGCAAAGTACTTTTATTATTAAGGGAGCAGGGGAAATTTTCACCTTTTAAAATTCAAAATAAAACAGAGAAAATCTTCCCTCAGGAAACTGCACTGGCTCAATCTGCTTCATTCATCATCATTTTTAACCTCAATATATGCCTTAACCTCCATTTTCATCCCTCATTCTTCCCTCAAACACCCTCCTGCTCTGTTCTTCCCCTTTCTTCATTTAAGTTTCTCTGTAGAGTCTATATTTTGTTGTTCTCTTCGGTGCTTAGAAGAGCAGGAAAACTCCCTTGCAAGATGTTTGTCTAAACCTGTTTTGACAAAATTCCCAAGAAGAGGAATCCACAGCTTCTCCAGCCAGATTGTTCAAATTATGCTCACAATAAAAAAACAGAAATAGAGTGGTTTCTCTTATGCCTAAACTGAGCCCTTTCTAGTGTAACCACACACTGGGAAAAATAACTGTCTCTGCATGTTTAACACATATAGGTGAAGGTTTCCAAGACTTTTGGAATTTCTTTTCCTGTCAGTTTCATTCCAGAGAGGGGTTATAATGTTTTAAAATATAATTTCCCACCACATCACTTAGACATATTTTAAATGATCCAGTTTAAAGTCAAGCTTTATTATTTGCTTCATCTCTTCTGTGCCACTTCAAATGAGTAACAGAAATCACAACCAGCTAAAACAACCTGTATCTACCCACACACGTCCAGCTGGCTTCAGCAATTCCATTTACAGCACTTCTTTGACAACACAGAAAATGACTGGGATTTGCTTGTGCTGCTGAGATGTACTGTACATCACAGAGCTCCCACTCTTTTATATTGCTGCATGCCAGGCTCTGCACACAGCCAGCACACATTCTATTTCCTCCCACTTGAACACACTGTTGTAATTAGGTGCAAGTCGCAGAGAGCATTGCTTTATTTTCTCATCTTTAAAATCACAGATCAGAGCTAGAGTTGTAGAGTAGAGAATTAATTTCTTATTTCAGTCTTGTTTGTTTTCTCACTATTCTTGCTGCTAAAAAAAAAAAAAAAGCAATATATAAAGGAATTGAAAATATTGAAATGCTATCAATAGGATTTTCTACATATAATTTCAAGCACAAATTATGTTTTCTATTTAACCTTAGTTCTGGTCCACTTGGGCAAGAAGACCCAGAAGACCAGGTAGGGAATCTGAAAACTCACATATGGAAGAGAATTGTCACACTGCTGAGATCAAGAAAGGCAGTCAGAAACTGGCTTGGCAGGATTCTTTCCCAACCAGACCATTTTCTGCCATTTCCAGAGACAGGGACAGAAGAGAGCATGGGGGTCAGAGCCAGAGCATGAAGCTCTTTAGAGATTTCAGTCTGCACTACTGCACTTTGGAAATTTTAAATATTGTTAAAATTTAGTTGATTCCTGGAAAAGCACTGAGAGCAGAAGAATGTTATGGAATCCTAAACCCAATGCGCTGTATTTGGAAGTTTGCATTCTGCTTCTTAGATTTCACTCTGTTAAGAAGTCCAATCATAAATGATTTGTGCTACCTACCACATCCAGATTTTGACTGATTCCTCCCATTCCCTGTATTCCATTGTGAAGATCAGCTAGGTTTTCCCAAGCATTCCTAGACAGTCAGTTAACACCAGCTCCCTTGGAGAAAAGAAAGGAAGTTTATGTAAATTATGTATGTCTGAAAAAATTCTGTGTGAGTAGCCAGTTAGAGTTTAGTGTTCAGATAGCTTCAGATCTGACTAAATATCTAATATGACAGAATAGTAAACTTCAGAAGATGTAATTCAGTTGCTGTCACTGCCCCAGAATTGTTGAGATCTTTAATCCTTCAAACACCAAATTATTCTTGCAGAGCACACAGCAGGGGATTGCAGAGAAAGTCTGTACAGTATTTACTTTTTTATACACATACTTTTCCATGCAGTATTAAGAAAAAAAAGGTGGTGAATGCACAGCAAAAAAACAGCACAGACTTGATTTCATTTCTTTAGCTAGAGTATCCGAGGTGATACAATCTGA
Source organism: Rhagologus leucostigma (assembly GCA_013397725.1). NCBI lineage: Eukaryota > Metazoa > Chordata > Aves > Passeriformes > Rhagologus > Rhagologus leucostigma. The sequence continues at coordinate 250,473 of VZTD01001192.1, read as the reverse complement.
TATCCCACTCAAATATAACTCTTCCATCACATATCTACAGCTGCAACCTACTAGAGAAAAAGATTAAATGGAAGGAAATTTAAGCCACAGTAGGCCTAGCAAGTCACCTGCTAAAGACTTTGGATGAGAGTCAAGGGGTTAGCTGAATTCCCAGTCGAGTCATTCTGTATTCTTTCTCTGAAAACATCTGTGCTGAGGAATGGGATGGCAATGCATACATATGGACTTTTTAAATTTCTTGTCCTTATTTAAACGTATCTGCAGAATGATGATGCTTTGCAGATTGTACAGATTTGTTTACCTCTTTCTGAGAAGCATGTGTATAAATTTTTTCCTTGATATGCTATCTCATTTAAAACATTTACTTGTGGTTATTTGAACTTGACCACAAGAGGTAAATGAATAAAAATGAAAAGGCAAAATTCAACTGTGTTACTACACAATCTTATTTCCATTGTTTCCTTGATCAGGCAGCAAGTTCTAGAGTCTTTCAGTCTGTAATGGAACAACTTAGAAAAAACCAAAAGTGTGTGAAGGTGTATTTTTTTCTTGTATTTCATGTATTTTTTTTTCCTCAGGTAACCTACAATTAAATGTGACAAGAAAACTAAAATCACTTTGAAAATGAAATAATTGGTTTTAGTAGCTGATACTGTAGTCAATGGAAGGAGTGGGTCACAGACTAGAAAATGTATTAGTTTTTGTCCAAATATTCTTCTAGTCTAGGGGGTAAATCACTGTAAAAGCCCTTGTCTACCAACAATGGAACACAAAATTTACCACTGGCTGTCGGTGGTCCTTTATCTGCCTGTATTTTTTATGCCATTTGGTGCTTCAATGAAGCCACTTAGATGTCTTTAGGGAAGCAGAAATCCCACCTAATTATTATATTGGTTTTAAGTCTTCTTTGTTTTAACAAAGGAGTTATGGTAAGGTTTTAAAAGTTCAATAAACCTTACTGATCTAAAGACTGCAGCATCCTCTTTTACTTTCCCTTCCTTATATTCCTGTTAGTACTCTATCAAATTCAGTCTTTTGTTCTGAAATTTTTCTTGTTTCACAGTGAATTCAGAAGTCTTTTACAGTAGGAATGTGGAACTGGACAAGACCATGAGGAACTTATATATTAATGCCCTTGAAATCACAAGAAATACTGTGCTTGATGTCTAATTTCAGGGGATCCAAATAGTTTCTCCAGTACATGTGCCCACAGAGTATCCTTTCCACCATCCATTTAAAAAATATAAAACCTCTAATGAAAGATCAAAAAGAAGAAATATAATTTCCCATGGAAAGAGAGCAGGAAGGAACAAGCAAGTAGCTCCCAGGGGTAACAAAGATTGGTATGGAAAAACGGCAATGGGTCCAGGGAAAACTATTAGGATCACTTATGTTCCTGTGGCAGACCCAACAAAACAAATGTCCTCAGTTCCCTTCAATGTGACCTAGTCTTGGGCTCAGTTAAATTTTGAGTATGCAAGGAAAATACACTACCTAAATTTTGAGAAATTGAAATTCTCCTTGTTATCTCTTCACATCCTGCCCCATGTCTCTTTGTGCCATGGCACATCTCTGCCCTATAGGATGGCACAAAAGCCACAGAAGTAGGAGTTGCCAGGAGGCTTCCTCCCTCCTCAGCCATTAGAACCCACTGGAAGCCCCAGAGCGTGGGATTAATGTAATTTAAGTGCAAAGAAAACAAACAGTGATCCTGTTACATCCAGCCACATCCTCTTTCCGTAGGGCAGGGGGATCATGGCAAAGCTAAAAATGTAGCCTTTTTGTGAATAGACAATGAGAAAAAGACCTAGAGAGTCATTCCTTCCTTGAGAATGGGACAGTTATAGCATCTGTGCTTACAGAGATTGCCTCCTGTGGGATGATAGCACCAAGGTGAATACACAGAGTCAGTTGTTCCTCCTGTCAGAAGTCAGAGCTGAACATATAGTAACATATTGGTTTTAAAAAGGAAAGTAAGAATAATTTTCAAGTATCTTCTGCACAATATTCAAGTCATCAAAATCTATTTCCAGCACAAAAAATACACATTTTCTATTTTTCATATACTTCCCAATGTTCTTGAATTTAGGATTTCCACCAGAATAGAGTATAAACCACAGTTATAGTTTTAGTGATGGGGAAGATCCTTACAAATTTTCACAAGAGGTAAGAAGAAATAGTGCTACAATGAACCATGCGCAGTGAGATCTTAAGCAAGATAATCAGCTTTGTCTGACACTGTTTTCACCTTTATATCCATTATTCGTCTCGGATATATTTTTGTCCAAGGGCCAAAATTATCACCAGATGTAAAATAAAATAGTTCTCTTGAACTCAGTGGAGCTGCATCAAATAAAATTGATAAGCGTGTCTCTTTCATTTAAATACAACCAGATCAGATGTTAATAGGATAGGTTTCAACACTAGAAGACTTAACCTTTGAATGTCATGTTTATTAATTAATTTATTGATACTATTATTGGAAAAGAAATACTAATATATGCTTCAAAGTGTAATTTAGCCAACACCAGGATGTCTAAGATTATGAGATCTATGTCAAAATTGCTTTTGTCAGAGTAAAAGGTGTTTATATAGACCCACGCATTATAGCTTTGGATCTTCAAACAAAGGAAAAAAAAGTTCTACTGTAAATAGCTGGTTTGCATATTTCTTATGAACTGTGATGAAAATAGCTGCTTTGCATACTATACCATAACATCGTTATAAAGATGTTAAAGTGCTCTGGTGAAAACACAGCAAATATAACCAGACATTTCCATTCAACTAAAAGATTCAAATGCTGGCATGGATCACTGTAGAGGAAAAGAAGGTTGAAAAGCAATTTAGAAGTGATAAACAGTCAATATTCACATCAAACTGATTGAATTGCCTCAATAGAGTTGGTAGATTTCTGGTTGTACTCTCTGTTGGGATGGTAGTGCCACCAGTAACTCAGTCATGGGGAAGACACCTGTCTTGATTCTGGCCAGGACAGGGCTGATTTTTGCAGCAGCCAGGAGGGACACGGCCGGGACCTTGGGGTTATTAATATCACCTCACACCATGCCCTGGGGGGCGGAGGGGGCAGTGTTCTTTCCAGTTTGCTGGGGGGTGTGTTCGGGTATCTCCATGTTCTGCTGGGTAAGCAACCGCCCATAAATAGTTCATCTACCTTGGACACTCTCTTACTAGCACTGGTATCATCACTGTTTTCTTATCTCACTGCTGTTTCTGGTAAATTGTTCTCATTTCAACCCCTCTTCTTTACCTTTTTGTGCCTCCAATTCTCCTCTTCACCCTGCTGTGAGGTGGGGAAGTGAGTGAGCAGTGAGTGGTCTGGGGTGTTTCAACAGAAGCAATAAATTGGGGGATACCATTCCTAAGCTATGACAAGATTTTAACTGTTTCATTACTATTAAACATGGAGAGACAATTCTTGTGGTATGGATGCTGCACTGGACTTGAGTGTAGAAGTACAATGAAATAAAAAGGAAAAAAAACTGTAAAAAGGTTAAAAATAAAGACTTCATTTATTTGGAACCATGTTATGGGAATGATGTTATCAGTTAAGTGAAAATCTTGTGTATTATGCAAAAAATTCTCTTCAGAACCTATTCTAAGCAGTTAGGCGAAATTTTGGATGATACTGACAGGTTCACAAGCGGAAATCCAACAGGCTACAAATACTGACAGATCCTGCCACCTCAGTGGAAGACCTAAGTAAGAATCAGAAAATGCCACCCAGCCTAATTATAAATTAATCGTCTGTTCTAAGTAAAAAAGACAATATAAATACCCTTTGGTGAACAAGTTCTTTAGTACAATACCAGCAGCAGAAGGAAAATTAAAACCTTCAGCAACAGAAGTCTCAAGGGATGTCAGTTGTTTAAGACTATGTCTCCTAGTGGTATTTTTCTTCTTATCTTTGAATTGCACAGGCAGCTCCAGCCAGAAAGTATCCTGGAAAACAGAATATCTGGTCAGAACCTAGCTCTCTTAAAAGTTCCGAATTTTCTCTTGAGCAGGACTAGTTTGGACAGTAAATCTATTATTTATAAAATGATACATTTTGATACATCATGGCAGAAAATCACCGTAGAAAGAAATGTTGCATCATGGTTGTTTTGTAGATAAAATGTGGTTTTCCTTTCTAACACAATCAGTTTATTGATGTGGAGGTTTTTGGTTTGGCTTTTTTGTTTAATTCTGGGACAGAAATAATTTCTTCTTTCTCAGGAGTATGGAAGTCACTAGCAAGTGGTCTTCTGTGGAATTGCCATAGATCCAATTTATTTTCAAATTTAAATGAGAAAAATAGTCAGAAAGTATTGGCGTGAAATAGTGTTCTTAGATTGTATGTAGCTATGTAATAGAACTAATCAAATAGACTGAAGTATTTATTTTATTAATTGCTTTTTATTAAATTATTACAGTTTCCATTCATGTAACAACATTAATTTTCATAAAGCTGTAAAAGCTTGAAGTCCTACTGGGTAAAATCCTGTTAATATAATGCATTTCTTAGAAGAACAATGTATTAACTTTGTTTTCTGATACTGTTAGCTGTGTAACAGATTTCCAGTGTTCTTCTAACCCCTTAGGGCATCTAAAGAGCTCCAGGAAACAAAGGTATCTTTCAGTACCTTCTGTTGTTTCTACAAGCATTTAATATTTGATGTCATATACATGCCCTAATAGCACATGAAACACTATAGCCTGGTGTGATCACGGCATATACCAGATACACAGTGCAGCCTCCTGTTTTTCCCTATTTTGTTTTTCTATTTGGTATGCAAATCCACTCCGTGGTAACCTTATCCATGTGCTGCTTGTTCTGCTCATGCAAATCTTTGTAGATATCCTGGATTCTGATGCCATCTGCATCTGCTTACATTCCTCGCCTTTAACAAAGAATCGGGAGTTAGCTACACAGATGGCAAAGTGAAACTATTATCAGAGATTATCAGGAAAATATGCTATTTTAAAGACTTTTAAAAATGTAATCACCCTTATTCAGGGTACCATTAATACAGTAACATATTGTGCAATTACTGTTAGAGTTCCATTGCTTCAGTACAGACAGCATTACAGAAGGGTGGGAAGGAAAGATATTTAACTTTTTAAAGCATTCTCAACGGCCCTGTTCTACAGCAGTTCTACTGTCAAGGGATTGCAGTTATATTCTAACGATTTTGTTTAGCAATAACTGCACCAGCTACTTAAAATCTCTTTTTGAGAGAATACTAAATGATGCTTAGTTGACAGTAACTGAGCATTACTTACTGGATTCTACTTCTGTTATGAATCCCACTTCCCCACCAGTTGCTAAAAGGAGAGGCATCATCCATGCAAATGCATGAAGTAGTTGACTTGTAGTAGTCAAATGCCCTGTGTAGGTGAGCAGGTGCAGCTTAGATTTACAGCTGTGAAGAAGCCTTTCAAGACAAATCTTGTTCCATAGAATCCATCTTTTTATATCATATTTCCAAATTGTATATTTCAAAGTCTGTGTTAGTCAGTCTTGGACCTCTGAACTGCCATTGAAAAGAAATAGGCATTTGAGATTGACATACCAGATCTCTCTCAGATAACTGTATTAAAATGAGTCAACGTGTAAAAGTACCTCATTGCTCTTCACTGATCATAAAATGTCTACCTTTGTAGACTTTTTCATCTAATATTGGACACTTTGGTAAAAATATATTAATGGTCAACCTGAGATATCTAAAATGTCAGTACCAACCATAATTTCAGATCCATGTATGTTCTTTCCATATTTCAAAGAACTGGATGTTTTAAAATCCAAGATATACAGGTAAAGGGTTTGCCAGGGAAGTTGGAAGGGCTGGCATGAGGTTCCTTACACCTCTAGACCACTGCATGACTTAAATTTTCATGTCACTTTAAAGTTTCATCTCACTTTCCTTTCATATAAATCACTGTGTTGACTCAGTTGCTGACTTGGTGTGTACATCAGGATAAAGGTGTGCAGCTTTTGCAATTTTTCTTGTCTTGTAATTATAGTTCTGAATATGATGGACAGCACATCATTTACAATGTTTTTATTTTTAGGCAGAAGGCTACTGTGTGTTTTGTAGAAAGTGCTGCATATCATGAGCTAACAGCAAGTATTTGTCTAAACTAATAGAATTGAAAGAAAGAACACATCTGCAAGTGCATTCTCCTGAAGTTTTCAACCCATCAAAGATGCAACAAAAAAATCAAAGATCATGTTCTCTGTTGGACTTTCAGCTTTTAATGTATCCTCATCTATTTAATTATTCAGGTTGTATAAAATGCTTGAATGAACAGGATAAATTCAGTTCAAATCAGTAAAATAATTACCCAAACTAGGTACAGAAGTGAGAAAACAAATCAGAACTTCTGTAAGAACAGCTCTAGCCATCTATCTTTACAGAATTATAGAACAAATCAGATCCTGAAACTTGACAAGGAAATCATAGAGAGAGGTATCAAGCAATAAGAAGCATTTTATTAAGGTTAGGATATTCAGAAAACTGTGTAGGAGTAAACAAGCTGAAAAATATCAGTGCAATTTTACTGCAGTCAAGGACCTCACACTAATTTATCCTAACTAAGAACTAGAGTAAATCTAAATTCAGTAATTAAAAATATTTTAATAGTTTATCAAATTCTCCTCATTCTGTTTCTTAATTAGTCTCCTGGTATAGACAAGTTAACAGAAAAAAGCCATTATCACACGTCTTTTGGAGTTGTAATTAATTTCTTTCCCCCAGCGTATTACTAAACCCATTTTCTCTAATACTTCTTTAGCCTTCTTACATTTCAAAGGCCTTTCTCATTGTCCTTGTGCTGGCAAAGATGCCCCTCTTGGCTTTTTTTGCTGTTTACCTTCAATTATTTTCTTAGTTTCTTACCCCTTTTATTCTTTTTTTGCTCCTCTACTCTTTGCAGAATAATTAATTCTGTTTTGCACGTCAGAAGTACATTTCAAATAATTTAACTTCCACCCATTTTTCTTCCTGGTTACTTAAAACCTGTTGAATATATCCAGTGTTTCTGACCTCAGAAAATAGTACCTCTTCTTAAATGGAGATGATGGCTCTTACAGGTTGTGTTTCAAATCCTGCCCATCCTGGAGAAATGAAACTAATTGTACCATAGATACACATGAACCAGTTACACCTTTGCCTAAATAACTTTCACATAACTTGGTGATTTTAATTTGGAAAAAGATTCAACTGCTACAAGTGCTAAGTTTGTATGGATTTGACTATATTTATATCAGCTTATTTAAATTAATACTTTTTTGAATAGAGATGAAGATGAAGGAAAAAAAAAGGAGCTTTTTAGTATAACTATTGGCCTGCAGTACTGATTGCCTCTCTGCTTTTAACTTTATGCTGTGTGACAAGACTCTTTTAGGAGAATTACAAAGTGCTAAAACTTATTAATAATTTCATAAATTTATATTAAGTCTTGCAATTTCTTAACCATAAATAAATATATGGCAGAAATATATGTTTAGTTTGATTTAATTCCATTATTTCTATTAAATGGGCTTAGCAGACCATGTTTAGTGTTCTTCAGAATTAATAGGGCTTTGTCAGAATGGTATCAATGTATTTTAAATTAAAATCACATTTTTTGTGATTGTCCTTAAAATGTGTTTAATTGCTGCTCCATTGTGTTCTATCATCATTCAAGTGCTACCTCAAGAGCACTAACTCAAAGCTCTTGAGTTAGTTACCATCATTGAAAATCATATAGCTTTAGAGAACAGAGTCATTCTGTTTATCAAAAAGAAGCCTTTTCAAAATTTTCAGGCAGAAAAAAATAATCATGAAAACACAGAGATGAGAGATGGAAAAAGACCTATTAAACATGTTCTTGCTCTGTGTCACTGCAATGTTTTCCCCTACAGACTTTTATTTTATCTTGTTTAGCTTTAAGTCTCTTAAGGCTTTCTATTCAATTTTCATTGGGAAACTATTTCAGTGTCAATCTGCACCTCAGGAAATTTGCTCCAATGCTCAGTTTATGTTTATATTACATAAAATGACAGACATAAAATACTTTTTGGTAAGCAACTTACATATGTTATTTTCTTAATCTTATTCAGACATTGCTGGAAGAGGTGGTTGAATGGGGAAAAAATATATTCATGAGCATGCTCCCTAACACTGATTAAATTATTCCACATTTGTGTCTCTTTGTATAAGGGTTTCCGTAAAGATAGAATTGATATTTTGTATTCTGATATTTGTGGTTGGAAGCTGGAATATTAGCTGACAGAAAGAAGGCACAGGGTATGAGACTGAGGAAACCAAGGATCTGCAGTGTGATACACTGAGTGTCATTTTCTGCAGAAATAGTTTTGTGAAGGAGTAGGCCAGACAGAAGAGGCTGATGCAGTAGGAGGCAAGCCCATATGCATAGCCTACTACAGCGATGCTTCATGTGCATAAGGAAAAGTGCTGTAAGGATAAGGAAGCAAATGAACAAAGCTGATGGGAAAAAGGAACATTTTACTGAAGAAACATGCCCTTTTTAGGCTCAAAAAAAAAAGAAAATTCAGAATGCTTTAAAAAATAATGTTAATCTTTCAATTTCTATGCTGAAAACTGCAGGTTTTTTGTAAAACTTTGATTATCAAAGCAGTTAACAAAACCTGAAGAATATCTAACTTAGATAACAGGTCATGATGAATTATCTGTAGCTTTCACTTGACAGGTCAGTACATGAAATATTCCTTGATGGCATATATGATCTAGTGAATTATTAAAAAAATTCACCCAGAAAAATTATACTGGTTGTAGTCAAAAATGCTGTAGTTCATCTCTCCATTGTTTCTTGTGAGTAAACTACCCAGGTCTCTGATTGTTAATGTTGCCATGCATTTCTAAAGTGATATACAATTTTCCATAAATACACAAATTCTGGATAGATGCAATATGTACCTACAAATCCTTATATGTAAGATGCTGATGTAGGTTAATATTCATGCTGTGTGCTGTTATTTCAGCATCATAGATCATGGCTGTTAGAAGCAGGTATGCAGCACAGTGCAAAGGAACCCAACTACAGCTTCCTGCAGAAAAGATTTAAAGATGAAAATGCCAAGCTTTCTGTTCTGCTTTGCGTTCTATTTTTAAGCTTTGTTTAGTTACAAGACAAAATGGACACCTGTTTTGGAAAAAGTCTTTGTGTAATTCTAGAGTGTCGGAATGGAACAGCTGTGTTGACTACTGAAAAAAGTAGGACATCCAAGAAAATTTCACGTAGATTCATACTTTGCACTTAATTTTTTTGAAACTCAGATTTAGAAACTTTAAAGTTCAGATAACTTTAATGCTAAATAAAGCCGCCATGAAGTGCAATACTAGCAGTTATTAGTGTTCAGGAATGTTACAGTCCTTTGCATGTATTGAAAGTTGAGAAATTCATGGAAAAGATGTCAAGTTTCCTATAAACTACATTAAACGACATTTACTTTCAAAGCAGGAAGACAGTACAAATGAGAGTTGTGAGAAAATGAATCAGTGAGTCTTAGAGCTCCATGTCTAATTGCTCATGCTGATCTGTGACCAATGGGTGAAGCACAGCTGGTGAAAAGCCTGAAACAGATTTGTTACCAGTGGTCAGTCATTCAGACATCTAAGGCTGCCACAAATGCAGCAATCGTCTGTCCAGGTGACTCCCTGAAAACCTGACATTAGTTTTAGACTACAGAGCACAAAGCTCTTGTAGCTGCTGATCTCAAAAAATATTAGCAAAAGGAAAACTGAATTTGGAGTAGTCTTGCGTGCATCAAATTTTAACTTGCTGTGACTGGGCTGTTATGCATTGCTCACTACCCTTCTTGCTATGCTGAATTTGATCATTTGTCATGACATATTGGAAGATATTCCATTGTTCAACCAGGAACCTAATGTACCATTCAAATTTCTATTCAAATGAGGCTGAATTAGAAGGTGAAAGTGTATTTCCATGGAAAAAAAATGTTCTCACTTATTTCGACAACTGGCCAGAAACCACAGCTATAGTTGCCCAACGACAGAACTTTACACAGAAAAGCTTTAAATATCCTCACTTTGCTGACGGGAAAGACAGAGATGAAGCAAAAGACAGGAGTTACTCTAAATTTCCAGCTATGTCCCTAAAGATGAACACATGCAGAATATCACGAGTACAATGAATGTTCTACGTTCACATATTTTCATACGGCTTTGTTGGTGTCAAGTATTTTATAAACAGGTCGCATAGGGAATTCCGCATAGGCACCAGACATCTGGTTCATCTGAAACTGGAGTGTTCTGAAAATTGTATTCACCAGGAATTTTACATCAGTCAATCAATTTGCAATTGCTGTCTTAGTAAATGCTCTTAATAAAAGAGTTTGTGCATATTTTTCATCATGGCACTTTGTTTCCTTTTTTTTTTCAGGCTGAATGAAGTTTTTATAATGAAATGTTCTGTTTACATGAAAGCACACCTGACTGCAAATACTCTTTCTAATAAAAGCACAACACAGCGAAACAAACCACACCAGCTCAATATCTCCCCTAAAAAAAAACCCAAAAAACACAGAAAAAGTCAAAAGCAAACCTGTCAAGTAGAACACACATATTTTGTATCACTTCATGGCTGAATTTTTGTTCGATTTTGGAGAGACCTTTGATCACATTCTCTCCCTTATCAAAAGTTTTCACCCTGAATTCTTGAACGTTGGAAGCTGGACTTCCAACATCACATATTATTCCTCAAAAAATTTAATTAAAGAACAAGTCATCCTAGGGTCTGATAAATCTTAGTCATAAATTGAAATAAATCATAACTTGGATATTTAAAGATCAAATAAAATGGAATATTCAATCACATATTCGTAGGTATTTGGGTGATGGTATAAGAGGAGCACTTTTTGCCATTTCCTGCCCACACACTTTTGTGTTTTTTCTGCATGAGAAGAGCTAGGACTGAATGCCCATCCTACACTGAATGCCCATCCTACACCTCTTTGACCTCACAGAGCTTTGGCTTCAGCTTCTTAATCTTTCTGCTGCAAAAGCAAAAAAGTTCCCTGAGGAGCTGGAATTGAATAGGAGAAAATCTTCTTTGACCTTCAGTGTCTTAAGTTTCAGTAGATACTCTGCCTGTTTGTATGCTCTCCCTAGGTGGAGTAGGATCTGAAGATCCAAACTAACTCTAATTATTTAACTATTATCGTCTTATAAATTGACAGAATACATTAGTAGACATCTATGTTGCTAATCATTGTTAGTCCTTGATCTCACTAGAGAAATAGTACCCACCTGAGCTTTATTCCTACTGTTTATCATCAATGCAAATGTATCTTTACTTTTGTACCTCTACCCCTCTGAAAAGTGGTATGAACAGATTTTTTGAATCTCAGTTATGTGTATAAATTAGAAAATAAGTATTACCGTTGAATTTCCTCTGTAAGGATGTGTTGGCCTGCCTGTTCAGAGGAGACTGTCCTTCCTGCCCCTCAAAGTGATGTTCTGTGTGTTCCTTATCATCCCTTGCAGAAAAGGAAAAATCTCACTGTATAGAGCTAGGACACCAAGTTAGAGAATACCACAAGTTGGTAGATCAATTCTAGCAGATGCATATATCTTCTCAGATTATCATTGTTCTCAGTTTCAAACTGAACACTGTACCTAAAAATGACTAACAAAGCAGCAACTGAAAATCACTTGAAGAAGAAAATACTCTGTAGTGTGCTCTCTATTGCTTCTGAACTACACCAGGCAGCAGTCTCTCTTCTCTTACTGCACTCTATCTTTCATAATCCCCCTTAGATCAAGTTTTTAAAGGATATTGTGTGTTTAGAAGGAAGGCTTCTAAAATTTAATAAATGTTGCTGGGCTTTTTGTAAATCTAATATCATCTGTTATCTCTACTTCAAAGGGCAGAAAGAAAAGCTGCTGTTACCAGCTGGAATCTCTGACTTTTAAAAGGAAAAAGTAAGTGAGCCCACATTCCTTATACAGGTCAGGGAAACGGGATACTATTGTAACTCCGGTTAAAAAACATCAGAGGGGGAACTGAAGAGGCACCAAGTGAATTTTTCCTCCATTTTTTCGTTAACTGTCAAAGTGATTTGTAACAATTCAGACAATGACAGTCTTCCTCATTAAACTAAGCAGTGGACTCAGTCAAAAATACCCTGCCTTTACTATTATTCTCCATGCCATGGTCAGTGTTTCCCAAGTCAAAAGGTATAACTAAAACAAGGTTTGCAGAAAGAAGTAATGCCTTTTAGGAAGCCGACTGAAATGTTACAATACTTGCTCTTTCAAACCATTATAGTGACTTGCAGCATTTCTATCGCTACTGTGGCAGTGAAAGATACCACACAAAAGACTTCCCCCAAAAGAAAGTTATAATGACAGACCGATGACTGCTTTAGAAAGAGACATTTGAGGTATTTTGTGCATGACTTTCTGGACTGTGTTAAAATACGAATATGAAAAACATGATTAAGTTTTGCTATTCTAAAGGTTCTTCCAGGTTCCTATTGTAGCAGATACATTTGCACAGCCTTACTCATGCTCTTGTCCTGACAAAGCGGTGTGCTGTACTGAACTGACAAAACCACCTCAGTAAGTACATTTCCATGGGTCTTAGCAGTGTTTGGATTATGAACCACTTATAGCTTCCCTACTGAACTCAGAGCTCCTGTGAGATGATTCTGTGATCATTCATATTTTCAGAAAGTGAAAGGAGAATAGAGATAATGAGGATGGGTTACATTTCCACATTAATCATCAAAACATCTCAAGCTTCTTCAAAACTCTGTGGAGAAACAGGAACATCTGGAAGGCAGGTCCACAGACAGTGTCTAAAAATGCTAATAGATTCTCCCTCTAGAAGTGTTTCTTTCTAGTCCCATTGCTAATTGGGGAGCATAGAAAACAAGTTCAAATATTTTAGAGGTTAATTTAAGTGAGAGAAATTCTAACCAAACATAACTCATCATAGTTCTATCCTGTCTAATTATTTCTGTCAAAATCTAAGTTTTATAATTATTTACATTTTTAAGCTATTTTTTTAATGTAAACAAGTCTCACATCGAAAAGCTTGTCCCACCTTTTGAGGCCCTGCAGTAGATTTTTGAACTGTTCAATTACCATCGAGAATTTCTCATTTTCAGCTTTTGACTGTTATCCTTTCTCTACACCTTTTCTTACTATAAGAAGTAATTATTTTCCTGCAGTGCACATGAATTTCCACCAGAAAACTTGACTTAGGCTTTCAACTCTCTGCTCTGAATTTAAGCTACCTAAAGAAAAGATAATGGAATCTGCTCAAAAAGAGGATATCAGCCCTTTGATACTATTGAATGATATGTTTAGTCTTTAGTCTAAGAAGCTTGGATTTTGTTGATCTGGTTGCTCTTAAGAGAGGTTTGCATCCAAATGTTGACCCCATGTAACCTTTCTTAGCTTGTGAATTGACAAGATCCTAGTACATGATTGTATGGTTTCTTTTAATTAATTTGCCATTATATTTCCACAGTTTTGAGATAGAAAGAGATTTTTAGTGCTTTATTCATTTTCTAATATCTGTCCCTTGGCTGCAGTCCTGAAGTTAGTGCTCACTAATAATGTGTTCTTTGTCTGCGCAGTTACCAGGGTCACCATTTTTCGAGAGGTCTCCAGAATGTAGAAATGATTCTTCAGTCCCTGCTTTTCTTTTCAACAGAGACCTTTTCTATGTTCCTCTTTCCTTTACAGCCTGCAGCTCAGATGTTTTGCTCTGCCAATTATTTATTTGCTGCACAATCCAATGCTTCAGTCATTAGAGAGTGAACTTTGCATTTTATTGTTTTAATAGACAAAGTCACAGTAGAAACTGGTATAAATAATCCTGACCAGAGAGTATTTTGATCTGATTTTAGTTTATACATAGCCACCAAAATATTTAAGTTTTCTTCTTTCAATAAGACATCACTGACGGTTGCAAAAATATTAGGATGAGTATGGGCTTATAAAAAAGAAAAGAAATTACAACTAAAACCGTTATCCAGAATGAGGTGTTCTGGTTATCTCAGTGGAGAAGAGATATAAATAAATGGGTTTTTTCAGTAGAATATTGATTTTTTTTCTTACTTTTTCCATTAAAAAACAAAACCAAAAAAAACCCCCAAAAAACCACAAAAAACCAAAACCAAAACAAAACAACAAACAATCAAACAAACAAACAAACAAAAAACCCTACAAAAACTAGAAAATATATTTTCCATCCAGGAACTAAAATAGTCTAAAATTTGTAAATAGTTAGAAAATTAAAGGAGTTAAAGCATAAAAAGGAAACAGTTCTTTAGATTTCAGCATCAGATTTTGGACTGTGTGACGGCAATGTGTGTGGGTTCATTCAACATCGTACCATGATGGAAGAAAAAGAGGAGCTTGAAGTGGGATCTGAAAAAACCCTAGCTATGGTAAAAAATATTAGTTTTAATAGTCTGAGAAAGACTGTAATAGATTAATACATTTGTAAAGGAAATGCTCCATTTTTCAAACACAGTGGATATATTTAGCTTTCTAAAACAGCTTGCTGTTCTGTTCACCTTTAAAAATAGAATATCCACAATGATTTTTCTTAAATTCACAATGTAGTGTATCAAAACTTATAAAATAATTATACATTTCCTTGTGCATGAGTTATGCCTGTCATTTGGTGATGAAGAGCCCACCAGAGCTTCACACCTTCAGACAATAATGAAAGGAAAAAGCTATGAGAGTTATAGAGTTCAGAATTACAGCTTGATAAGAAAAAAGTATTTCCACATGGCAAGGACCTGAAGTTCTACTCACAGATTTCCTACTGGGATGTATTCAAAAGCCTTTAGAGTACCCCATGAACTTTAAATTTCAGCTGACCTACATCTCTGCATTAAATGCCCTTGATCTTTTTAAAGCTTCTCATTTCTTTTTATTATAAAACCCCACTAAAGTTCCTATGACATATCTATCCTTTCCATAAAGTGGCATAGTTTAAAATATGCACCAGCAGCCTGCTAAATTTATAGAATCACAGATTCAAAGATTTGTTTGGATTGGAAGGGACCTTAAAGATCATCTCGCTCCATGCCATGGGCAGGAAGGGACACCTTCCACTAGACCAGGTTGTTCAAAACCCCATTCAACCTGGCCTTGAACACTTACAGGAATGTGACATGCACAAGTGAGCCACAAATTCAAGTAAAATCAAACACACTTTAGAAAGGATTTAAGTCATTTTCTATAAATAAATGGGAGAAGCTTGTGTAAGGTAAACATGAAACTGAGTCATGTGCTGAAGATTGCTTCAGGTGCTTAGGCATTTGGCAAGCACTCTAAAATAGTTTTAAATATTAATCTGGTTACATTATTGACATATTTTACATTCATTTCTTAGATAAAAATATACACAGGTATTCAGCCATTCAAGAGCTGGTCATCTGTTATTTCAAGTTCAATATGATTTATCTACCTTTCTAAAAGTACTAAGAAAGCCTACTTCTTCACATTGTATATTTTCAAGAGAGTTTACGGTTTATGCAGGCTGGTCACAGTTGAGTATAATATATCTATGTGTCAGAAATTGGAACAGGCAGTAGACATTATAGATGAATTGCCAGGAAATTACCCCAGTGTGCTGACTTCCCAAATTCCTTCAAATGACTTAACAGGCTTGACATGGCAGCTCAGTGTTCAGTTTGCTTAGGGGACTTTAGGAGAATCAGTGGTTCCAATCCATTTTTAAGGTTTGATTTTTTCACATTTACATAGCAGTAAGGAGCTTAGGGAATCTGTAACTGGCAAAGAAAAAAAACATTTAAGGCAGTGTTATTGCCAATAACAGTGTTTGTGTTCATGGTACAATTAAAATTAAAAGCCTTTATTTTTCCAAAAAAAATTAAATGGGCAGATGATATTATTATTGCTGAATTGTTGATAAGCAGCGTCACCTTTGATCTGAACAGCTTTGGGATCATGGCAGTACTGGCAGTAGCAGACACTCATTTTTGATGAGACAATGAAGTGTGTAGGGGTGACAGGCTTTATGGCAAAAGGCATCACATACCTTCACAAATCACTCATTTGTCTAGTTTGGGATGGTATAATTCTGTGACCTATGAAATTAAAAGCAGAAACCCTGATTTTCTCTTTAGATAGCTCCTTGCATCATGCAGGATAGAGAATGACTGTCAGGCTCTCATTGCTACATGAAATTAAAGGCATTTTGCAAGCGTAGCATCATTCTGCTGAGATTAGGGAATTCCCCTCAAATGTAACACACTGTGGTCTAGCATCTGGGGACTTACAAATAAAGCTATGAGGTGGATACAATAAAATAGATTTTCTTGTTTATAATAAATTTGCCCTTGCTATATTTTCTGCTGCTATTTCACAGAACCTTTAAATTAGCAAAAAGCTGAAGCAAATAAAGGTTGCCTAGATCTGGTGAGTGATGGGAAAATGGCCTCCAATGAGATTCTTCTAATAATAATTGAACTTAAGGTGTGTGAAACTGTTGCTAATGCTACAACTAAAATATTATACGTGTTGTTAGAGCTTGGCTGATTTCCAAAATAACCATAGTCTAAACATAAAAGAAAACTGAACTGAAAATTACGGAAAAATTGTACCACATTAGATAGACCGATAAAGATACCAGGAGGTAATTGTTTTGACTATACCAATGTCCCCTTTTTACTATGATATAACTGTACAGCAATTAGGTTATTCTTGTAAATGGCATGGTGACTACAGCTGCAAAAAGACATCACTGCCATCTTCTGGTAAGAGCTCATTCAGCTTGCCAGCATGTGGGTTTTCATTTATTTATTTCTCTTTTTATAGAACACTACACAGGCAATCAGGGTTTTTTGTTTACAAGACCAGGGAAATGTAAGTATTGCTCTTTAGCATTCAGAATTTTTTTGATCAATAATTTCATGCTGTTCCAGAATTCCTGCACTGCTGTATGACTCCTGCTGGTAAAACATGCTTGAGACTGATTTTCCTTTGAGGATGAAGATACCATAAGTCCAGAAATTTGCATTTTGTAGCACAATCTTGTATTATTATTTTTTCCCACAGTGTGAGTTAACTGGTGACTGAATGTATGGAAATAGAGATGCTATGTGTCATGAAGATCAAGTTCTAATGAAAGTAAATGATGCTGGTATGATCACCCTCATTTATATCTGCTGAGGGTGTAAATCTCTTAAGCAGGTTAGAGTTATGTATTTGTCAGTGTGACAAAGCTCTGCTTTCTGCTTCCTCCAGAACCTTTAATGCCTCAGCTTTACCTCTGACAATTTGGTGGGTTCTGTTTATCGCTGATTATCAAACAGAAATAAAAAAGCAGCAGTCTGTCTTGCTCCAGGAGATGTAGCTCAATTTGTGACGTGATCTTTACTTATCTTAGCTTCGAACATAATTGCTACTTATAACTAGTAATACTGCTATTAATAACTAATTCCAATCTTACCTGATGATGCATTCACAATGTCCCCTCCTGGACATGAACTATGGCATGTAATGCAGTTGCTTTATAAAATGTAATACTCATTCTCCTAAGTATTTGTTTGGAAACCATTTGTCATAACTTTGGAATTTCCTCAGATAGTAATTTAAAATATTAATGCTTTTATTTATTTTTTTCTTCATGCTCTTAAACCTTACCATTGCTCAGTTTATGACAAATCAATAAATACATACACACACCTTTTTGTGTGTGAATATAGACATAGGACAGAATAATATGGACTGCTTTTTCACGTATGTGAATTGCTGGGTCTTCGCACAGCGGCAGAGAGGATTTCAGGTCAATTCTTCTGTGCAAAGCTTTATTTATAGTCCTCACTGAGGCAGTCAGAGACTATGGAGGTTCAATGTCAGATACAGGTGGCACTAAGCAACTCAGTGCTTTGGCCATTCTAAAGGCAGTGGAGATGAGATCTTGCTGGCCTTGCTGGATGTGCAGCAAAGGCAGCCAAAGAGGTTTCATTGATTTCTGAAGTTATCCTATTGGCAAGAATGATGAGTTATTCTCACAGTCCGTATGGCTCTTCAGCAGCCTTATTTTTGCCTTATTGCTGGCCGCCCCATTAAAAACTGGATCAAATTTTGCCCAAAAGTGTCTACATAGGCAAAAAAGTAACTTTTATGTAGATGTTTCCATGATCAGCATGCCTTGAGGCTTGTTTCTGCAGCAAACAAGTGTTTGGTCCAGCGGTCTGCTGACCACACAGCAGTCTTTGTTTCTCACCGCAACTCAACATACACAGAACAGGGTGAGAAAATGTGGCAGATCCTGCCAAAGCATCCCCTACCTTTGCTGACTTCCTTTTCAGTGAGACACAGCCCCACCCCCAGCATCTCTGCTTGACTGGTTTTTTAGAAGGGAAAATATATTTGCCTGGTACTTTCTCTGTATTGCAAGCCTCGCATCGATTTGCAGTCTATATATTTAAGCATAAATCTTGCATTCAAGTCCTCACAGCCGCTGTGAGAGTCATATCACTCTTGGAGATATTTCCCTTTCAAAGCAGCCAGCCTGTCTTCAGAAGAAGAGATCTGAGATAGTAAATTTTTCTGAATCATTTTTTATTGGAAGCAGAGCTGTTCTCCATAAATGCAGGAGCCAACCATCTTTAAACCCAGAGCTGGATAGTGGGTTTTCACTGTCCATTCATGCCAGTGACAGATGCCTGGCAATCAGGAGCTGCTTGTCAGCTCGCAGACAGGAGGCATAGAACATACACTTCTGTTAAAAGAGCAGAGAGGCTGTTGGTTAACATAAGCTTTTACGATGAAGTTGGCACACGTTTTCATCCAACGTCGCTCAAAACCTTTTTTACCGCAGCACATGTCCCCAGCTGTGAGCCAGCTGGTGATTGCGAGGGAGGAAGAACAGAGGTACAGTAAAATACTTCTCCTGGTAAGCAACTTTGCAAAAATGTAGTTGCAGCCTTAAAGAGCCCTCCTAAAGCACACATCTCTTTGCCTTACCTGCTGGCTTTTTTTCATTTTATCAGTCCACTGCTGATTTGGCAGTTTGTGGTTTACACTGACAGTGGCATACACTGACTTTCTGCACACTGATTTAAAAGTAAACTGAATAAAGAGATGCAAAAAAAGGATTACAGAACAGGCTTCATTTTGCAGCTGATCAGTCCAAGCTAGTTTTATATTTACTAATCACTACTTTCCAGGGCTTCCAGGAAACCACCATAAAAATCACAGAAGCCATTCTTATCATTTACCCATAAGCAGTGGGTTTAAATCAAATCCAGCCCCATCAATCAACTCTTCAAAAGTGCCTTGCTGCTAGTAGAAGGTTACTGTGCTCAACTGAGTGCTTTTGAAAATATGCCAAAAACTTAAGTAAACTCAATTTTTTTTTAATTTTATTTTTAAATTCACTCTGATCCCAAATTTTGCAATACAATGCAGCACACTGTAATCAATAGTGGTGACATAGGGGGAAGAAACCATAGCATGGAAAATTCAGTGACAAAGTAAGAGAAGAAATACTGGAAGTCACTTATTCCTAGACTTCTTTACTGGCTTGGTGGTCTTTATAATAAGTGAACGAAATGAAATGAAATAAAATTATGGATCAGCAGCACATGGGAAACTATGCAATAGCCATTATACCATAATGTCATTTATGTTAGTCCTTTGTCCAGACTTCTTTTTGTAAGCTGTTTTATATCTTTATTCTGCCCAGGAGTTCAACTGAATTGTGGCACATTCCCAGGAGTTCCTTAAGAAATGCAATATCTATTTTTATTGTATTAACCTTAACAACTCATTAAAAAGCCATCTTCCTCCACTGGTTTTCTCTTTACAACTAGTCCTAGGTTGGCAGCTGAAATAGTGCATAGGAGCACTAAAATTTCTGATTTTCTCAGTTATTAATCAATGAAAACAGCACTTGTACCAATGCAGTCTTGGTCTGCAGTTTTTCAGAAATTACGATAGAGTGGAAGTAGTGAAATTGATGTGGATTTGTAATGGTAATATTCAACTCTTATTTATAAGTTATTCATATACTGTGTTAGCATTCTTTCAGTGTTAACTGTCAAATGCTGCTTTGTTTATCGCATTACAAGTTCTCTTGGTTTTACTCACAATTTTCAGTGGGGAAATTCATAAGAATTGACACATAAATTAACTATTTTAATATTCACATATGATGTTTGCTTATAAAAGAATCATGAAGCAAGCTTAATAAATCAATGCAGAGGTCTTGACGATTCTCCCAGTTCCATACTACCACAAGCATTTTAAGATTTTTAGTGACTCTGAAATACTCTAAACTTTCTTTGTAATCCAGATCATCAGGTTATGTGAATAATTGTAACCCAAGTCTAGAATTTCTCTGCTTCCTTTCAGTCTTTTTCCTTTCTTGCTTAATTGATACATAGGTCAGTGCTACACAGGACGTGAAATAGAGCCCAGAATGGCTGTCCCTCTGTATCACAGTCCAAAAAGGCATTTATGAGATTTCTTATATAGCAGAAGCTGTCATAGCTGTTTGATAAAGCTTAAAATATGCTCTAACTTCCTTCCGAGCTAAGTACCAATCGCCTCAGTCCCTGGGAAGAAGAAGACAGAGATATTAGGAAGCCTTTGCAAGCCTTTTGCAAGCAAAACAAGCATTTTAGAAGCCTGCAGAGCTCCTTCTTCAGGTGGTAGGTTTTTTTTGTTTTATATATTTTAAAACCTAACAAAATTTGAGGTAGTTCTTCTCCTGTATCTGCAAGCTAGTAGGATGGGAATTCTCAGGAACTGGCTGTGGTTTCCTGCTACTGGGAATCATTGTTTGCTGGCGCTGGCAGGAATTGGAGGAGTCTGATAAAGTACGGGGTCTTTTTTTCTTCCAGTGAAATTTTATTCCGTGATTAATAGGATATTTTTCCTTTCAAGTGTGGAACGCCAGCACCTTTCCAAAGGCTGTTCAAATCTGGCATGTATGATACAGTGCTGCTCTACACGTCTGGCTGTAAGAGACATGATGTCAGCTTTAGTAATACCTTCCAGCCATGTTATCTTGCTGCTTTTATATTCTACACCCAGACATTTGGAATTTCACATCAACCACTAAAACACAATATTCAGATTGGAGAACATTTTAACAAATGGTTGGAGATCATTTTAACTGCTTAAGTGGCCAGAAGTCACCCTTACTAATCGTTATTGCCTTTAATCACTATCATTGCACTAATTACAGGCTGATATTCTCGATCTTCTGGAAAATGCTGAATGGTTGAAAGTGAAAATAATACAGTGCAAGCAAATTGGATTCTGAAATTGCTTCCTTATTCAGTAAGAACCACAAGAAGGTCTAAGAATGCCAATAAATTTACACCACCCTAGAAATGTTTGTTGTAACAAGTAGAAACCACAAATAAAAAAATAAAGCCCCCACTTCTCTTCCAACATTTTTTTCCATAATTAAAAGCCATCAGATTTTTTTCAAAATAAAGTATTTGGTAATGCTCCCTATTACAAATATTTTGTTTTAAAATGCATTTTAGCAATTCTGACATTTATATGAAAGACATAAAGACTCCAAGCCCCTGTGTACATATACTAGCATTTTTTCAACTTTTAGAAATGTTAAGCAGATTTAGGAAGTGGAAAGTGACTACTGTTTGTTATGAACTGTATTCATAAATCTGCCTTGGATGGACCTAAAGTAGATATGAGTAAATGACTAATGGACCTGAATTATTGAACTGTTACTTGCAGTTCATAAATAACACACTTTTCCTTAAAGCTGCCTATATTTTGTATTGTAAGCTTAGGATCTAAAAGCTACTGCATCAAAGTGAGTCTGGACTGAGAAGCTTTTTCAGAAACTGCCAGAGCAGGAGATGTCATATGTTAAAAAGCGAGCAGCATTTCTATGCCACAAGAAATAGGCACATTCCTTTTGACATGTTTATCTCTAAAATATAGTTATACTGGAATTTGCTATGTCTCTTCCAGACTTGTTTCACAAGTCCATTGGGCTGGACAAACAGTTTCAAACAGTGTAGCTTGATAAGAATAGAAAATAATATTTCAATATATGTCCATCTTTTTCCATTGCTCATCTTCAAGAACTGATCGAATAGTATTTAAATCTCTCAAAACTTATTAAAGTTGAGTATTACATACACGGAATGTTTTGCTTACAATTAAAATGCAGTAGCCTCTCCAGTAAGCACTTTTTTATTTTTATTTTTTTTAAGAAAGCCATGATATGAAATATATTTGTAACTTATTTCTTCTTAATAACTTATTTTCTTCTCTAATAACTAAAAACAGTTATGTAAAAATTGTTGCAAGGCAGTATAGCTGTTTGTATATAATCATCCCTGTAATATTTTATCCTGTATAAGACTGTACAGAGCTTTAGATAATTATTTGGTTTAGAAAAACCTTTTTCTTCCAACTCTGTTTTTCTCTGAAACCGTTCTCCAAGCTGCAGCAAGGCTTATTTCTTGATGCTTATTGTTTGAACTTTGATCAGTGGAAGAATTATTTTCAATTAGATCTTATTCTTAAAGGCAAAAACAGTTCTTGCAATGGTTTCACTGATGCTTTTTTATATTCTTTTTTAACTACTCTAATAATTTCTGCAAGCTCTGAGCATCGTTATCTTCCATGTGAGTAAATGGTGCCTATGAGTGCTATGTTAACAACTAAATTTCAGGAATAATTTTGCAAGGGACAATTGTGTGAGCTTCATTTGAGAAGTAAGCTGCCACTGAACCATAAAACCAGCATTTTTGAAAGAGATGTACAAAATTGATTGAATCTACAGCTGGTCTCTACAACTATTTTCTCCCTTGCTTTTCCACACATTCATCCATTCCAGATTTATTATCAACAGACTTCCCAAAGGTCATTATCTCCATTTAGAGGTGACGAAACTTGAAAAGTGTTCTTGCAAGTATATCCCATTCTCTTCTTCAAGTACGTTTTCTGATTGTGTCAGATAAAGAAATTTGTTACTTTTGGCATGGCTTGATACTGTCATTTTAAGGTTCATTATTCTGTTACCTTCTACTGCTAACATGCATTTTTATGAGGAAATAACAAAATGTTTTCCATTTGGTTCATCTTCATCTCAGATGTTAAGAAATAGAGATTTACAAATTTGCCTGAAGATGTTTCTAGAAATATATTTTGCTTCCATCTCTTTGTGGAGGTTTTGCTGAGGTCCCATTTATTGGTGGTTCTAACAGCAACTACCAAAAGAGTGAAATATCCATCATGGACATTTCTAAATATTTCAAGTTCTTTTGGAGTAGGACCCTCTCTGATTTCCTCTCTTTTAAGAGTCAAAGGAATATTGGTGTAATGTTTATGAACTATTTTATGACTGAGCTGATGTACGAAGCTCTGCATATGGATTAAAATTTGCTTTGGATGTTCCTCTCAGAATAAGAAAAAAATATTCTGAATGTTTTATGCTCAACATGTCTGCTTTAGGTTTTGAAAATTTTTAAAGAATAGTGTTCTGTTAGAATATTCATTGAAAATTTTCTTTAAATCATTTTCTAATGTAAGTCAATAATACTGTCCTTCTGTGTGTGAGAAATAGAGAAATTTTATACAATGTATGACTCAATTTCAAAATAACTTTTAAGAGGAAGATTATTTTCCTTTTGACTTCTGAAATTATTGTTATTATATCATATAACAATTTTATTTAAAACATAAGATAATTTTTTTAACTTTGTTAGACAAATTTTAACTTATATGACTATTTTTCCCATCAGAGTGAGAGTTTTGATACTTGACACTATTTCCTCAGCTCATGATGAAACCTGCCTTTTTCATCTAAGCTTGGGACAGCACCAAGCATCCAAGCTTGGACACAAGCCCTTTCTAAATATAAGCATATCTAAATAGTGCAGTTGCACCCAGAACATACTAGAGCCTAGAGGACTCCTGTTTGCTTATTCCAGTATCTCTGCTCTGTCACCCATAAGATCAGGATCAGAAGATCTTTTTGCATGTGATCACCCACAAAAGGTTAATCTGGATTTAGCACAGGAATTCAGGGAAAAAATGTGATTAATGATTACAGATATTAAGGGTATAGTGCAGTGAAAAGACATGGTCAAAATTGATATTAAGTATGTAATGCTGGTAAAGGTACTTTACTTAAAGATTTACTTAAATCTTGACTGTGATAAACTGCAGCAAAGTTTTCCATGTGAATCAGGCTACAGTGAGTCAGAATTACACAGAAAACTATTTTGGCATCACTGTTGATCAGAATAACAATTACTTTTTTACACTAAAATTTTAAAATTGTAATATTGGATAGAACAGCAGACACTTAATAGATAGGAGCTATTAACAAATAGATTATATCAGAATAGCTCAAGTACTGGGACTCAGAATTAAAGAAAAACTAATCAAAGCCAGGATCTTCGGCACTGCACCAAACCCCAGTGACTCAGCTAACAGCTCTGAAAATCATGCATGGAGAAAACTTACCCTCCCACCCTGCAGAAAATAAAAATAAAGCAGGACTCTTCTGTGATAATTACTCCAGCGTAGCGCCCAGATTTCAACTCCATGGGCACCCTGGTGCAAACAAACTATTTATCTGGCTTCATGCTTCTGATTTCTCCTCACTGGCCTGCATTCATGACAATAAAATTGCCTGACAGTGTAGACATGATATGATTCAAGACTTCTACCCAGTATTATTCCTGGGTGCCTTCCCTTTGCTGTCATCAGTAGTCTGCCAGATCCTCAAGAAAGAGAAAAGTCAAAGCCTGCTACTCCTGCTTCTGATTTTAAGTGAAAGACAATTAAGAAATCATTTCTTTTTCCCTAGGAGCAAACTATTACAGAAGGCAACTTTATTTAAAAATTAAAAAAAAAAAAAAGAAGAGAGAGAGAGAGAAAAGCCAAACCACAAGATCAGGAAATCTATTTCCTCCATCATCATTCTCACACACTCAGAGGTTTCCCAAAGATTGGAGGTCTCTGTCCCTTAGGGAAGCACAGCAATGCTGCTGGGGAGAGAGGGTATTTGTGGGGAACAAAGAGCTAGAGAAATGCTTGAAGATGCTTGATTATTACTCATAAAAGAAAAGTCTGTGCACAGAGGATCCTTTCTGATCAAGTAAGTCAAATGAAGGCATTTTGGTCAAATGAACTTTGTGTAAACCTGTCCATGGTGCAGAGTTTAGCTTTGTATTTTTCCAGAAGAGCAGCAGTGTTTGCAAACATGGGGCTTTCATGACTCACTGCCTAAACTATGAACTACTCTATCTTCTCCTTAATAGCTTAAGCATTTCCCAAACAATTCTCTTTGATTTCAGTCAAAATTCAGAACATCACAGCTTAGTCTATACAATCTTAATTTTTTATATTGCTTAATTTTCTTCTGATATCTATACTCCTCCCAGGTTCCCTTTCACTGTTTAAATTGCTGGCCTGTTTCTCTGGAGTGAATAATGCACGAAACTGAGTGAGAAGAAAAACAAATTTTTTAGAGCCTTTGTACATGTTTCTTTTTTAAAATTTCCTGTTGTCTTAGGCACATTGTGTTCCTCTGTATCACATCCTTTTAGAGCCATATGTGGAAGCAATAAAGTGTATCCTTGCCTTCAAAGACATGGAGTATTTGTTTAGCCAACTGACTAAGGAAAATACTATGAACCCATTAACAAATATGGTTATATGTGGTCAATTACTCATAGAGAGCAGGCTGCAGAACACAGCTCAGGAAATATTAGTCAGCACAGGCAATGGGTAACTGTCAGTCACTTATCCCAGGATTTCTTGCCAGGGAAAAGCAGACAGCATGTTAGCAACAAAACACACCAGGTCTGCCAGCACTTTCCATTAAGATCAGGTTTCCAACCCTAGAAATGCTTGCAGATATAGGTGATGTTGGCTGATGAAGTTCAAAAGGAGAGTTTTCTTCCTTAAACCAAAGATGTGCCCATTAAAGTCACAGCCCGTTTCCTCTCCATATTACCTCAGTGTGCCTCAGTCAAAAATGAAGTGTTTTCATCACTGTGCAGATGTACTATATGCACTGAAGAAAGAAACCGATTTTGCAAGACCGTGAAGTGCACGTCTTGAACACTTCACAACCAAAACACTTGAAGATAATACCTTTTATGCTTCTTGTTAATAAAGAAAGGATTTATGTTTTCCTGACAGATGCTGTACTGCATAAGTTATGCCTGAGGATGATTGCATTATCAGGCTAACAGATTTGCCTGTCCTGTGGAGAGAAAGTTTAAGAGGGAAGCAAGACAAGTAATAGCCCAATTATGCTATAGAAGAAAGAAGGAAGCAGCCTTTTTCAGACTTGGATGAAATTCACAGAAACAGCATTTGATTTTAAAGTTACATTATTTTTGCAGGTAAAATTAGAAATAGTTCGATTAAACATTGAAAATTATTGTGTTTTGTAATGTCTGCTTTTCTGGGAACTGAGTTTTATGAGTTTTGAAAGATTTGCAAATATTTTTGATTTTTTTCTGTCTTCTCAACCTCTAAAATTTAGCAAAATTCATATTTTTTCTAGGTACCTTATTAATAACTTGTGTTAGACTGACAATTTTCAATCTCTGATCTATACCAATAGTTACATCACAGTAGAAATTGTCCATGTGCTGTAACTGCAGCCCCTTACACCACTGCTTCAATACCCACCTCCTGGCATGGGCATTCCTTCTGTGCCACATCCTCTCAGAGGGCTGACAAACTGTACAAAGCCACTACGTGTAAAACCTCAGCTTTATTTGCTTCACAAGCTGGAATGGGTTGATGAGTGAACTCAGGAAGAGAAAGCTGGGTCCCACAGTCAACTCATAAAAGTATGAACCCCAAGGATTAGCTACTGTGCTTGTAAATCTCTATGTGAAGACATGCATGTTACCAAGTCTACAATTCAACTTGATCTAAAATGTGATTAATCAGACTAAATAGAGAAGTCTATAAAGTAGCTTGCCTTCACTGTAGATAGAGATCTAGCCAATATAATCAGTGGAGTATAGGACACAGTTCATCTCATTTTAAAGATGCTGTCTAAAATTTGCCAAATTAATTAGCCTTTAACTACGCATTATATTTTCTTCTGTTGACTTAAAGGCAGACAGCTCAAAAACGGAAAATCAAAGTTCAAAAAGAATAACCATAAAATCTAAAAATGAATGCAATCTGGCACCTTGAAAGTATTCTCAGTATTGATAGGCATTAACACTTAGTAGGGCAATTAAAAGCACTTATTAGTTGCGGTTAGTAACTTTGTTTTTAATTCCCGTCTTTCTCTGCAGCTTCATTGAAGTATGTCAGAGAGGTGGCATTTCATTCACTATCCTTCACACAGGACTCAAAGCTATAATTAAATCCAAAGAATGCCATGAAGAAATAGATCATTCTGTGTCTGGGATTGTATTGAGAAGATTTGTGGTGAATATAAAAACGCTCATAGAGGTATAGCTGCCCAAGAGCAAGAGATCATCTTTCTTGAACTGAACCAGGAAGGCCTTACGGAAAAAAAGCTTCATATATATACATCTTTATGTTTTATATCTTCTAAGACTTAGAGTTTCTTTAAACTCAGCTGAGGAGAGCAACAAATTGTCATTCTGTTATTTTAACAAAACCTTTTTATTTTTCACTACATATTGCTTTAAGTGTGGCAACACTGCTGAGTCTGAACAATGATGCATATTCCATGATATACTGGGGTTTTTTGGATGACCTTGTCTATTCAGCTGCCTCACTTGCTCAGCTGCTGCTCTGTCACTATAAAGGACTGTCATTGGTTCCATTATAAAATGCAGATAGTGTGATAGAAACACACACCAGTAACTCTTCTACAAAGATTTTAAAAGATCTCATCTCTAGTATTATTTTACACTACAAATGAAATTTTACAGATCATTAGTCCAAAATGTGAGCTAGTTGTTTGACAAAATGAATTAAAAAGTCTAGGATTATTTCATGTAGAAAAGTATAGTCTGCACATGTGCCATAATTATTTTCTGTAGAAATTCATAAGCAGTATGTATCTGCAGACTTGCACTGCATAATTAAAGACTCTGTATGTGGCACTGTGTGGACATTAGTGCTATGCAGCCTAAAAGCTCTGAATTAGCTCTTGAAATATAATGAATATATGACAGATGAAAGAGTTCTGCAAAAACAGGAAGCTGCTCAAACACCTGCTGTTGCCGAAATACAGCAAGCTTCTTACTAAGGAATTTCATCTTCTGTTAGACTGTGCAATGTCTTTGTACTGGATAAGAGAAATAGAGACGTTATCTTTACAGCTATGAAAATCCACACTGAATCTCAAAATATTTACAAATACAATTAAGTATTATTTTATTTCATTAGAAGTCTTGTTCTATATATTACATAAACTTCTGTTGTGAGAGAGCAAGAAGTCATTTATGATTTCTAAATTTACATTCTATGGTCCACAATGTTGAACTCAGTCCTAAATACACGTAACTTATGGATGTCAAACCAAGTACTTTGTCTGACATCATATACAGGCCTGGCTGTTCATTTACTCATCTTTCCAAAGCAAATGGAAGATGTAATTTTATTTTCCCATTCCTCCCTTCTCCCCAGTAGTACACAGACATGAGCTAACTAAGTTTGAGTAGTGAGAACTGCTCACCCCATTTACCAATAGCAAAACATTCCCTTTGTCTTCCAAGGTGTATAAAAGCCAATTTTTAGTTCAAGAGGAGGATGTGAACTTCTCTTTAACAACAAAAACCACAAAAAATTAAGTGTCTTTGAGAAAAAAAAAACATTTAAACACTATCTAAATATTAAATTATTGTATTTCTTCTTTTTTTGCTTTCACTTTCACTATATTATTGAGGTTTTCCCTACCAAAATGCTGAGACAGTAGCAGAAATATTTTCCTTTAAGGTTTAAAATCCCTGTTGTACCATAGCAGGGCATTTAAGAAATAACACATAATTATACGCAGCTTTCATTAAACAAAAAAACACAATGAATCCACAGTCTGGCAGTGATTTCTAGGAATGAAGAGCATGTGTATGTATGTGTTTTCTGAATAGGACACTTATTAAGATTTTAATTTGCTGTCAAGGACAACTTACCATATCAAGATGAATCTTTTATGATTCATTTACCAAGTGTGACTGAGGCAACTGTCATTAATTTAATCTGTGATTGTGAGCATTAGTATTCATAAAGAATCAGAAGCACAAATAGAATCATTTAGTCTTTCTTTTCTTCTGAAGCAATGGGTTTATGTTGTGTAGTGAAGATCACATCGAGTTTTAGACTTTTAAATAAATGTTGAAATAGAAATAATGAACTGAAATAATAATACTTGGAGAGATTTAGTGCTGCTCCTTAGAGACAGACTTGAGTGAAATACTGTAAAAAATATATACAAGTGTAATATTTACTCCTATAAAGCAGTGTTTAACCTCAACAGTCCCGGTCATTTCTCACTCAGTGCAGGACTTAAATTTTGGGGGAGTTCTAACCTTGATTTAGAATGAATTGGGGAAGGGATGGGAAATAGCTAACATAAAGTAAACTTTTGTTTTTTACGTGTTCCATATTCTCCAGAACATAAAAGCAAGACCAGCCAGATTTTGCCAAATCAATAGTATATAAAAAAAAATATATGTTTCATAAAAGCAAGATAGCATCATTACATAATACACATGGAACTACAAGGTGTTTAGTGTTAAATTGGTCACAGGAGCATAGCTAACCTGGATCTGAAAATAAAAGTTATTAGTTAGGATTCTCTAACAACTGTTCCCTAAATGGGAATGCAAAGGAAGGAATGACATTATCAACCAAAATACCACCTTTATTTCCTATCCAGAGGGCTTTGAACTCAAATTACCTCTGTCAGAGATTTAGGGAGGAGAACAAAATGCTCTGCCTGTGCATCTGCTCAGCACAAAACCTGACAGCCTGTGGCTGCACCACAGTGAACCACAACATTGTCCCAAAAGTGCTGAGGATGGCCTGTCAAAGAGAACAGGAAGGCACAGATGTTTTTGTTGATTATGTGATTTGCACATTAATGTAACACCAGTCAACTTCAGATTTCTCCTGATTCCTACAAGTGCGATTGGAGAAAAACTGCCAGGAATGGAACTGTAGATGAAAAAGAATTCAAAAACGAAAATTGTAGAGAGTATCTACTGAGGGCTTTCTCCAAAGACCCTGGTTTCTTACAGGTCTTCAAGTAACAGACTAATGCCTGTTAAATATGCCTTCAGATGCCAGCAAATAAGAGATATTACAATTTAAGATGCAGAAGAAGTAGGAATCCAAGGAACGACTAGAACTTAGAGAATTTATAGATTTCAACAAGAGACACATTCAATGATATAATAATTTAATCACTTCATATTTGATCTAAGGTTAATATTTTATTCCAGTACCAATTTTTCATTTCAATCTAGACAACCTTCAGCAACTGCATGTATATTTCTAAATTCTGACTCACAAAATAGTAAAATGATTTTGAAATTAATCTGCCTGGGAATACAAATATTGAGAGTTGCTGACTGCTTAAAGCAAACTAATTAAGTAAAATACTGATTCTTTGATTTCCATAGACATAGCCATATGACACTAGCAATAGCTTGGAGACAGGAGATGATAGAGGAGACACTGAAGAAGTTTCTAAGCCGAAAAGTGAAATATATGTACTTATTTAAGAGAAACTCATTTAATTGTCTGGGTGTACTGAAATAACCAAGAATATAATTGTTGCATATGTACTCCTTCAAAGGAGGTAATAGAATGAAACTATACAGTAATGGGTAACCATATTAATTCCACTAAAAAAATATTTCACAGATAAATTAAGTGTGCCTAATTTTATCCACATTACCTATATTACAAAAAAAGATTCTACCTTTTACTGTTCACAGTATATAGTAAGATGTCTTTTTTCCCTTTATTCATTCTCATACTTCTTATATATACTACGACAACTTCAGCTATAACCCAAATCTGAATTACAGAGTAATTTCCTACAAAGTAGGAAATCTCCCTTTAAAGAAAATAAGCCTAGTTAATTCTTGTGTTCTTTCCATATGTCAATACATAGAATTGTATATTATAACACTATTGGCAATTATCAAGAACTTATGGCTCAAACTTTTGCATGAAATAGAACATAGGGTGAATTACTGAATTAATTCCTGACTATAGCAGACAATAGGAGAAGGAAGCAGCCCTTCTCAGGAAGAATGTCTTCACCAAAAGGGTTGTAAAGTATCGGAATGGGCTGCTCAGGGAAGTGTGGAGTCACCATCCTTAGCAGTGCTCAAGAAACCACTTGACGTGGCACTTAGTGCTGTGGTTTACTTGATATGGTGGTGTTTGGTCCAAGATTGGGCTTGATGATCTTGGAGATCTTTTCCAACCTAATGATTCTATGGTTCTATGGTTCTCTTATTCTATGATTCTATGATCTTGATTTTACAACATGTATTTTTAAGCAGCTATGGGTTTTCCCAAATGCATCACCACCAAAAGGAGGATTTGCTTTATCATTTTGAAGTTAACATTCAACATCTGCAGCAAGATGAACCACCCAGCCCTTTCTTTGCCTTCCTTCGTCTGTTTCAGTTAGCAAACTTCCACAGGACTTGCACATCTAGAAAGAAAGCCAGTAGTGCCCTGCTGTCACACATTGGCAGGATTCATTGGTGAGAATAGGAAAAGTTTAGAGACTAAAGTTAAAACCAGCAGTCACCTTCATATATTTAAAGGCTTACATCCCCTTTCTAAGGATCATCATCCAGACTGCATTGAAATTAAGACTGAAATGTCCTCTTGAACTGGGACCAAAGCAGCCTGAATAGCAAGATAACAAAAATATGTGTGGTTTTCTGCTGCATAGCAGCACTAAGGCACTTCAAACCACCACATGATAATGGCAGATGCCTTCAAAAGAATGAAGCAATGTGGTTTTTCAACCTAAGGTTGATCTAAATTTTAGGTTGGGTTTTGGGGTGCAGACTGGTATTTTTGTTTGCTTGGGAGACATTTTAGCTAAAATAAATTATCCAGTCATAAGCACTGTCAGCAGATTAATGGAAATTCTGGCCTGAGGTTAATCTGTCAGAAATTACAACAATGCCTCTGCTGTGTGAGGAGGGAGCGAAACCTGTCTCACAAATATCTTCAAAAATCTTTCCGTTAATGCCTCTACTATTTCTGATGGAACTGAAATTGAATTTTGAACCTCAGAAACATCTGCCAAGAGTTCTGGTTTTAGAGTGTTGCACATAAATGGGAGTGACATTGGAAGGCCCAAAACAGTTGGATGCTTTAATCCAATCCAATCCAATCCAATCTTTTTTTCCACCTTACTACAATGTTCTCTATAAATATTATTTGTGGAAAACTGCTTAGTATAGTGTTCTTCCGTTGGTCTCAGTTCATCAATATATGTGCCTCCTTTTCATCTGAGACCAAAGCATTGTGTCATTCCCAATGTAATATTTCACATTTAACACAAATCTTCACTAAGCTCCAAAAAAACAAACACTGTAAATTCTTTAAAAGAAAAAACAACTTAAAGAGCAACAGCATAAATATTAACAAAGATAAATATGATCTCATAACTTCACAGAGGCTGTGCCACATTACATGAGATTTTGAGATTTCACAAGAATACTGTACCAGTAAAGGGATATAATTTTCAATTCTTTTGGGTTTTTTTTGTTACACAGCTGACAGTGACTGAAAATGTAGGAAAAAAACCACAGTGCTGACATGCTGAATTGACTCCATAGTTATCAAAAAATAAAGCTTTTTCTCAAGCATACCAACTACCTCAATTTTCCGTTGCTGACAGCAACGTTGCCATGCAGTCAGAGGGGAGGGGTGAGCTACGATGTGGTGACTTCAGTGGTTCCTTTCTGACACTTCTGTGTTCCAAACTTCTCAAACATACAGACCAAACAGTATTCTATGTTATTTTTGCTTTTCTCCAGGCATGTTCCATACCCCTTTACTCAAAGTATAAGTTTCCTCTTACAACAACAACAACAACAACAGAAAAAAAAAAAAAATTAAATTCAATATTCCCCTTGGCGGTTTTGCCTTTACATAGTTTTAAGTCTAGACATATTCCATGAATGTCTGCTTACTTTGGGCCATGTTATGATGCTCCAGTTCAATAATGCTTTACATCAAGAGTGAAATTTTGATGCTTTTCTGAAGTTTTTGCAGCCTACTTTCATGACAACAGGTTTTAACACGTCACTTTTCAAGGAAATCAAGGGGGCAGTACAAATATACTGTTGTATGAGGGCAGTGGGTCTGGATAAGCCTTCCTGAATCAGTTCAGAGGTCCAGACCCTTGCAATCCTGACCCACCAAAATAATTCACACACAATATTTCTGTGACATTTACAGAAAAGAGTACAAACCTGAGGAACCAAAGTCTATGGCAGACTATTTAAAAAATCCAGAGTAATTCCAGGCAGTTAGTAATTTGGCAATTAAGTCCTTTAGGGACCACTGTAACTTTCAAACAATGCAAGTGAAATTCTCATCTCAGGATGGAAAAATCTCAATCCACACACATTTCAGACAACACAGAATCTCACATTTCCATGTTTGCTGCAGATAATAAAGGTTCTAAACATTATTAACTGCTAAATTCTGTCATTGCAGGATCATCTTATTACAGTGGAGAACTGTTGTCACCCACTACAGTGGTCTGCAACATTTCCAGAAGACAAGTTTTGCACCCTGATTCAGTTCAGGTGTGTCTGGGCTCACAAGTTACCTCGTACACAATAAAAGACACAACTATAATAGAAACATTGCCACAAATCTAATTTCCAAATTATACTCAAATCGGAGTGATAGAGAATTACACATTTACGTGTGTCCTGACTGCAAACTTTCTGCACCCACCAGTTTTTGTTAGCTATGTTTGGATTTTTTTCGAATGTTGCTCATTTCACCCTCTGTTACCTTCCAGACAACATGCAGTTTTTATGATTTTGTCTGACAGCTTTGATCTTGATATCTGGACCACTAGGTTAGCAGAAGTCTTAAGCCCATAGTTTGCATTTGTAAATTCTTATAAATTTTTACATCTCACTTTACTGATTTTTACATTACTGATTTTTGCATCTGCCTAAAGGTGAGGTTTGTCCTGAATATTGCATGTATTCAACTGCTTAAAAGATTGTTGATTTGAACATCTGTATTGTGTCACTTAAATTTCTAACTAATCTTTGGAATTCAATTCCTTAGGCCATGCAATCCTGTAATTTTGTTCTTGCTGCTAAAGAATTTTTTGAGTAGGTTGCTTACATGTGGAGAGTGATGTTTCAAATTTTACCTCTAGGTTTCTTTAAGCATCCACACTGAGAAGAATAATACTACATGGAGTCAAATAGGTTTATTTCTCCTTTTACAAATTTGTATTCTGAAACTCAGCATGAGACCTAAAAGTGTGTTCTGTGTCAGGGTGGGAAAGTGGCCAAAAAATATTTCAAGGTCATTAAAATTCAACAAAACTTCCCTTTTTCACGTAGAGAAGTGCAATGTTGGGTGCACATTCATGCGTCAGGTACACTGTCAACTCTGCAGAGGAGCACTGAGGCTCAGAAGGCTCTGGCTGCAGTAGAACTGTCACCAGCATTATTTTGGGCAGACAATGGCAAAAGCAGTACTGCACAGCCAGACCCATACTGAGCAAGACGTGGGGAAGCGTGCCAGATCTGTGCCTAAAACAAATGGGAATAATAGTTTAGTGGAATGACGGAGGTAGAAAAAGATAAATATTTCTCAGAAATGAAAAATTAGGAGGAACTGTTGTAAATTTTTAAAATACTCCAAGTTAAGTTCAAAGATGGAAAGGTGAAACTGGAAGTGGAAATAAACTGAAAAGAGAACTATCAGCTTTTTCCACACAAATCACAGGGATTGTATGACACAGCACTGAAGACATATGGGTGCAATAAGGAAACATGATGTAACTGGGGATAACTGAAAGTTGACCATATTAGGAAACTAGCTGGATTATATAAATACTCCAGGGCCATTAAGTTTATAGAAAGGATAGTTTATATAATGGGAAATATTTATAGACTTAGACCTCCTGGTTATGTGGAAAGAACCAGATGGAATGTATTGCAAATGTCAGCTATACCTAGCTCTTACACAAAGAAGTGTAAAATTTTGTATCAGTCCAAAATATCTCAAGTCAAAAATATTTCAGTTCAAAGTACAAAAGGATTGTTTCAATGAATGCTACGAAAATGTGCCCTGATAGTATAATTTATTTTTAGTGCAATATTTTAATTCTGTTTGTCAGTTTATATTTTTATCTGGTAGTTTGTTTTATTTTCTCTGAAAAGTATAAGATTTTTATGATAATATGTTTCCTTACTTCCTACTGAAAAGTGCCTGGACTAACTGTCTTAATTTCATAAACACATACAGCCATAGAATTGTAGAATGGTTTGGGTTGGAAGAAATCCTCAGGGTCTTTAGAATTATCCTTTGAACTTCTGTTCATTGAGAATTAAATTCTTATTCCTTAGGGGATGAATGCAAGGATTCAGGGGTGAGATAGGGTGAAGTAGGTTAATTACTGCAGCTTTACATGTATATCTGGGTTTACTAGATTGTGGCTTTGCTATTCAAAGCAGATCTGCTTCATCAAGATAACACTCTCAATAAATGCATGGAAGTGTTAAAAAAATTACATAGATGTGGTGCTTAGGGCCATGGTTTAGTGGTGGACTTTGTAGTGTTAAGTTAATGGCTGGACTCAATGATCTTAGATTTCTTTTCCAACTTAAATGGTTCTTTGACTTTATGGCCCAGTATGGCTCAGTTGTCTATCCAAAGTCTTAATGAACTCTAAACCCTCAAATGGAAGGAAAATATAACTTGACCAAGATTCAGCAATTGTTCAGATGTCTACAGAACTCCCATGAGTAGCTCACCTGTCACATAAGCCTTAACCCAGGGCAGGTTTCCTATCCAGCAAGCAGGCACTTACATGTGTAAGTCTCACTGAAGTCAGTAGATGTTGACCTTCCTGTTGTGATAACCAAGAACTTCTTAGAAATCAACTAATGTGCTTTGCTAACTATGGTATTAATGTTAACATTTCAACTTGTTTTAGAGTAAGTGAGTTTAGTGGCACAGAGACAAGAAACAAAACCTTGCACTTCTATCACCTCTAGACTGATATGGTACTGGTAACCTGCTGTTGTGGCTGTTATTCACTGATACATATATAAAAAAATCGTCAGTTTCAACTCCATTCCTAGAGGATTCACAGCAAAAAGTACTAAAAGTTCTTCTTTCCCTTTTCAAAAGAAGCAGCACACAGGACAAAATCAGATTCTAGTGTTGCAGTGATATTCTCCAGTTCATGACCCTAATGATTTTACCTCTAAACCTAGAAACAAACTCCATAGACTTGAAAATGCTGGAGTTATACTATCATCTAAGAAGAAAAGTGGGAAACAGTGTTTTCAGAGAAAACTATGCAAAAGAATTACTTAGCCAGCTTTTGGTAATTTTGGTAATCTTATTTATATTGACACAAAAGCTTATGATCAAAGGAGATACAGAGCTTCTTCTTCCTTATTCTAGAACATCTGCTGCAATTCTGATGCTGGCGAGTTTTTTCAGCAAATATAACTGGTGATGTGTCCAGTCTTGACAATTGAAACTAGATGGGCTTCTAAAATTAAAGCAGCACCATTGTCACTGAAAACTTTCCGAGTTCTATATACTTTAGAAAAATACAATATGGAAGAGACAAGTTATTCAGGAGTTAGGGTCACTGGCAAATATGGAAAATAATGCCATATATTGACATCAGTCATAAGTTTCCTGAAATATCCTAGCATAGAGAAACTGCCTAGGATAACGGGTAGAAACAGCATCTCAAGAATATTTTCTTCGGAATAATATTTGAACAAGCTCACTGTATAAAACTAAAAAGGAACCATTTCTTATAAATAAACCTAGTGGCTTTGTTTTTTATGTTTTAGAATTCTTGTGCTAGAATTTAAAATATGAGTAGTTTACTGAGAGGAAATTTAGAGAAAACCCTTCAAAAGGCATCTCTGTGAAAGGAATTGCACACTTTTTTATTCTTTTTTATAAAGACTATTACAATTAGTTCAGATTGGGGTGGAAATGAAGGAATGAAGTTAGGAGGGGGGCTTTACAATTAATTTCCCGCTGATATAACTATAGCGGCAAGATATAATCAATCTCAATCACATATGAGATTGTGTCACCACAGGGCATTAAAGTAGGCCAGCATATGGTTAACATTTGTCTGCATTAATAAAATATCCACAAAACCTTCCAAAATTTCATGGACCATCAGTCACATCAAACTTAGCTAAAGCTTTCATGACAAATTTATAATGTGGGACAAATGAATTGTAAATTGTACATGTTTTGAGCAGTCTTGTAAAAATGAGAAACAGAAATGAAAGTTTCAGTGATTGCAGGCCAAATTCTGAACAGACTCCTGAGAACCAAAGGAGCAAATTCCATCCAAGGAGGCCTTTGGTGGTGTTAGTTGAAAGGATGATATTATATTAGAGATAGCTGTGAGTGTTGAAGGTTAAAGCCAAAGAAAATATAAGGTGAAGAAATCCTAGTTTCCTAGTAGGAAATTAGTCATTGAATCCAAGTACATTGGAAAACATGCAATTCAAACCTCTCAAATGCAATTCAAAACATGCAGTTCAAACCTCTCAGACAATGACAGTCTTGCTATGAGCATCTGGTTTTAAAGTCAAGAGAATGTGGCCTTCCTGTCAAAATCTTATTTACACCCACAGCCATTCTGTCATTCTTAAGGGCTTTTGAGACATTTTTAAAAGTAATGGAATTAGAATGATCCAAAGAAAATAATCTCCACCCTTTCTTCATAACAAGTACACATAATTTTGCTGTATGTGTGTGCTATATTTGTTAACATCTCTGCTCTTAGCAAAAAACCCTCCAACAGTTCTACCCACAGTATTTTTAACCTGAAAAATGTAAAGAGCACATTTAAGGGGTTTCCTGCTGTCGGATACTGTGTTACTTTGCATGAAAGGATCGACACAATAGCACCTGAAAATAAGATGTCACACAAAGCAAATGTAACCGCCAGGCACCGTAGGGCCCTCGGTTCTCAAAGTAGCTCTTACTCATAAATTACCATTGCCAAATGTCTGCACACTCCTCGGGTTTCTGGCTGTTGTCAGTAGAAGTGTGGATAACTCAAGGATAAATTCAGTATTGTTTGGCTCAATACTTTGAAGCATTTGATTCCAAAGTATTAAAACATATCTCCCAAGGCTGAAATAGCTACATCAATTCAAATAAGATTTACAGCGTAGGTCAGTTGGAGCTGGAACGTGTCGAAATCAGATGCCAAGATTAGTTCATTTTGAGAAGAAAAAAGGTGCTACATTCCTTCAACCAAATCTTTCCACAAAAAGTGTCAGCCCTTACTCACAAAATGAAGAAAGGATGAACTAAAAGAAAATCCACACAAGAAAATGAAATGCATTGTAGGGACAGGCAGCAAGGAGAAGGCATAATTAAAAAAAATACTACTGAGGGATCATCTGAAGATTTGTAAAGAAGAAATGTATTTCACCTGAAGACTTTTCTTTATAGTTTAAATAATAAAATTTTGGATTCAAATACATCAATGACACCGGGATCTAAAAAGGAAATTGAAGAGACTTTAATATATTTAAGCAGCTGTTGATTCTCATATCAAAACTGGATTTTTCTATTTTATTTTTTCTTTTTTGTTTTCTCAGTGTAATTGATTTGATATATTGTATACATAGAATACAAGCACAAAATGGAAAAGAAACAACCTAATTCTCTTCTTCTGTATTTTCTGTTTTATTTAATATTATTAATAGTATAAATAATAGTCTAAAAGTATACTTGTGAGGCTAGCAGAAACCAGATTTCATTGGACCTAGTGGCAAAATGTCCAACCATCAGGACTTTATTTTAAACAACAGTGAATATGAAAATGTTGTGAGGAGATGGAAGAAAGGAGGAATTAAAGTGAAAGAGCAATAACTGTGTGTTGTTGGGGGGTTTTAAATGGGTTTGAGAAAAACAACCTTTATTTAAACAAATGTCAGTAGAGGCAGAATGCCATTGTGGCACTGAGGAAAACAGGATTAAAAACAATAAACTTCTCACAGGGTTTGGTTCAACATGTATTTTCATTCTTGTCAACCAAACTTAAATAAGGGGACTTGATAAGGAAACATTTGTGGCATATTTATTTTACACAAGAGACAATATTTTGAAATAATACGTGTGAAGTGCATTAAGCACGTTAGTATGGGATTTTCTGCCAAACATAGCTGCACTGGAAGGAAAACAAACAAACAAAAGAGTGTCTACAAGTATTCAGAGACAGTGTTAGCAGCTAAAGAGGTGTTTTTTGTCCATAAACATTGGTGTAAGCAAGTGAATGCCATTCTTTTATTTATATTTGTTACAACCAGAATAATATACCAAGAGGTGCAGG
Organism: Rhagologus leucostigma; assembly: GCA_013397725.1. Taxonomy (NCBI): domain Eukaryota; kingdom Metazoa; phylum Chordata; class Aves; order Passeriformes; genus Rhagologus; species Rhagologus leucostigma. The sequence continues at coordinate 210,900 of VZTD01001192.1, read as the reverse complement.
AGGGGACAAAATTTGCAAAAAACTATGGTATGTCCTAGTAAATGTTTCATGGGTGTGAGTCACGGGGGAGGAGATTTCTAACACAACAGCAAAATGAAAAAATATCTTCTCAAACTAGAGTACCTATCCTAGCCTGAAATTAAGTTTTCTGTGTGTTCAGATGACTGAAGAGAAAGAAAGTGGTGTTCTTAGTCAAAGACTACAAAGGCAAAGAGAGCAGTCAGTCCTCAGCAGTCTATATTTGCTGGTGGAGCTGTTTTATTTCTTCATGGTATCCTATAGGCTTTTATAATTTAACTTCTCAGTTTTTCTGCAGCTCTTATTTGCATGATGCATGAGGAAATAGATCAGTTTATATTCTCTAATTCTTGCCCGACTTCCCCCGCTTTTCAAGTCCAGCTTTCCTTTTCATTTTCCCCATTTATTAAATATTCACTGTCCTGGCAGTCCAAACTCAGTAAGAACTGAGTGTAGCATTTGCTGTAGTGTTTGGTATCTTTTTTCAGCATTTGGATGCAACAGGTAAATTTATAAAAATAGAGTGTGAATATGACACATATTTAGTAAGTATAGCTGAGAGGAAAAAATGGCAACATTGTTTCCATGATGGGCACCCAAAAATCTCCAGAGATTTCTTAACAGGGACATGAAGAAGGACTCAAAAGGTCCAGCCCAGTAATCTGTCTCTCACCACAATCTGTAAAAGGCCACCTAGAGATTACTGAGGCAGAAGAGGCAGGACTGGTGCTATTTCCCTTATGGCTTATGTTCTTTGTCATGTGTGGATATTTATATAGAAACTAAATAGCCTAAGACACTACTACTTTTCACTTTAGCTCCCTGCGTGAGGTCTGACTTATGCAAAGCTTGTAAGCTAGGAAAAGGTACTCCCATCTCATCCTTTCTGCATCAATGCTAGTCGAATTGCTGTCCCTTGTCTTCAGTGATTACTGAGCCTGTGTTTCTGCAGTCAGAATAATTATGAACTTTTTTACACACTAAGTGTTAATTTTCTTTAGCTGAACAGAGCAGTCATTGCTTCCCAGTGGAATTGCTGCTTCCAAAGAATATACCAAATTAAAGATAAACCTTGACTGCAGTTTTCTATGTTTGTGCTGTCTAATAAATAACTCAGTGGCTACACACCTGCCCTGTCAAAAGTTGTACGTTGGAACTCCCTGAGGATAAATCTTCCTGAATATTTCAGCATCTTGATGTACAACTACCCTTATCTATCCCACACTATTCCTCTACTGAATAACCCAAGGGATACTACAGTCTGCCACGCTGGTGGTGTGACTACTCTGAAATGTGCACTGCTGGGCTGAGAAATGTGTCAGCAGAAGCACTCTGGAAGGATAGCGCCATGCTAAATGATTCATTATGATAGAGTCAGTTAGTTGGTGTGAGCTTCTAAAATAAAATTGTTACAAAACCCTGCTCCCAGCAGGCTGGAAAGTGAATGCCAAGTCATACTTTGAAAAAACAAAGGAACACTGTCCTGATGCCCACACAAATGCAATCTAGTCCATTCTAGGCAAGTTTCTTCTTCAAAGTCTGAAACATCTTAAGACAAATTAGAGTGATTTGATTTGTTTGGGTTTTTTCTCCTTTTTCAGGCTCCAAGCAAATTCATTCTACAACTTATCTCATTCCCTGCTTTCTGTCCTGTGTAGCAAGTCATCACCCAGATATGGACAAGCAAATAGACCTTTGATTCTTGTTCCTTAGTGCATTATCCACAGCTGAAAATCAGAACTGAGCTGGCTTTATCTCTAAATGAACACTGTCGGGTTCTGGAAGCTTCACAGACTGGGTGTTTCAGTGGACGTCAGGCTTTATAGACCGCACTTCTGATTCACTAAGACCTCTTAATCTGTTCTAGTTTTCAGCACTGGATTCAAAGGAATATCTCTGCAGCAAAAGCCAAGAAAAGGAGATACAGAATTCCAAGCTTACTGCACAGATTATTTATATCAGAGATCTCTTCTTTCTCCCGAGCTCTTATATTTGGCAAAAAGAAAAAACAATTTACTCCAAATAATCAAAAAAAATATATGCTTCTTTTAACTTAAACCAATCCGTCTAAGTCAAATGCCTTCTAATCACTGCTCCTGCTTTTTTTCCCTGTTTTTAAAGACATCATAGCCAAGAATCTGAAGCACAAAATAACTACCTTGTGTGTTGCCATCAAACATATGCGCATGCCCAGCATATATTTGATTTTACAGTTAAAAAATAAAGAAGTATGGAGAAGGAAACTGTTAAGGTTCAACCAAGTTGTCTGAACACAACTGATACAACAGTAGGTGAAAACTGGTGACAGCCTCATCTGTGGAGACTGCTGGCTAAATGACCTGGAACTGAGACTCATGATCAGGTAACAGAGGATTCAAATGTTATCAACACCTGCACATTCTTGCTGGTGGCAATCGTGAAAATGTACAATTTAACAGGGAAAGAAGGTTGAGTTACCTTTTCATATTTGCTACCACTCTTAGTGTTCAAATGTGGAGCTACCGGCACTCAAATGTCACCCACATGCTCTGCAAAGCTCCTGGTGTCTTTGATTCTTCAGCTACGCCCTGATTTCTTGAGAAGTGTTTCAAATAACAAATAGAAAAAGATGAGCATAACTTAATGTAACGAATATGGGAAAAAGACGATTTTGATGCTGTTGAAGATGGAAGGGTTTTTGTCCACTGGGAATGTGTTAGGTAAACAGAAAAGGAGAAATAAAGCTCAAAAGTGTCTCCCATCAGTATTCTGCATCTGTGGGAGATGTGTGCAGTGTGACAGCCAACAGTAATGGAATGTGATCACTGACCTGCCATGGGAATAATGAATACTGTCACTTCCCTTGTTGTGCAAGTGCCACAGCTCATTTCTATTCTCTCCGCATTCAGAGGGTATATACCCAGAATCAGCACACAATAAGAAAAAAGATGAATTTGTGCCTCATGTGGCCAGACCAGGGGTTGTGTTTGCATCCTGAAAACTCGATTATACAAACAAATTCCATATATTAAATATATCTTTGTGCTTATGCACTGATAAAAAGTGTTATTTGGAGGTCAGTTAATATGCTCCTAAAATTTTGGGGTTTTTCCTAAGAATAACAGTCAATTTTCATTTATGCTTGATGGAAAAGTTACGTTAAAATATTTCTCAAGATACTTTATATAATTATTGAAATATAAAATAGATGCATAGATATATTTGGATAGACATGTGCCTGTAATCTACTGTATTTTGGAAGGAATATGTTTAATGAATAGAACTCACAACCCAACATTATGACCTATTTATTTAACATCAAATATACACTATGAAAAACATAATCTAGCTAGATTTCAAGCAGCAGTAATATAATTATCTAAAGAGCCACAAGAGGGAGTAAAGAGTTACCTTAAGAAAATTAAAGTTTGTGAAAATGTAAACCCCTGTATGAGCATGTATCTAGCATGCAGTGAGCAGCAAAGGTACCACAGACAGAAGTGGAAGATAACTCCAGGGACTGTCAGTGCTACCTGGCTTAAAAAACATTTCTCAGTGGTCTAAGGGGACTTGTAACACCAAGACATTTAATTATACAGTTCATTTTTCCTCTCTATTCTATTTTTATATAGTGAGAGGACCAGCATAACTCCATACAGATGTTTTTAAATCAAGTTTAGCAATAGCTTTTAAACACATCTTTTTGGTCTGTCTGTGTAAGGTCACATTTTGTCTGCATGTCACATGGAAAAGATTTTGGTTTGTTTGCACTGAAACATCATCACAAGGCAACCTATATAAAAACTTTTTCTACTGGAAATCTGCATTTTTCTATAGGCGTTGGAATGGTCTGTGGCTTCTGGCATGTGGCCATGAAAAGCTGTTGTCTGGTACTGCTTCTCTGAACTCCCACCATGTCTTCACCTGATGTTGTCCTGATCTCAGCCAGGGATGGGCAATATAGATTTACTTTCCAATGCAGATCCACTTTCGTCAAAATTTGCCTTTAATATAGGGTATGAATGAAAAGGTAACTGATAAAGTGAAATGTGTATGAAGTGTCTTTTAGATAATTATTCTCCATTTCAAATTTATTCTCGCTACATTTATTATTTGATATGTAGTATAAATACAATTGAGGATTGTTTCAGTCTTGATACAGTCCTGAATGCAAATTCTCTTTTCTGTTCATTTGCTTTTATATTAAAAGAGTTGTTCTGCTTTTGTTCACAATCACATCTGAAATAAGTTTTTCCATGATAGTTAAGAAAATAGGCTAAACCGTTTCCCTGGTAGAACTGCTAAATCTCTACAGATGAAACAGCTGTTCTCAGAGCAATTGTTACTCCTGGATCAGCACCTCTCATGTCCTGATGACATTTCTGCAGGCTATGTAATATTTTTTTCTGCTGACTCTGTCTGGGAGCCCAGCTGTGAATGTGTGAGAGAAAGCGATGCTATTGTGTTTCCACTTCCTCCTCATCAACAAGCAAGAGCTGTGTCAGACCCCACTGGTATGCTGCAGTCTGGGAAGGAAATCAAATTTTCAGCACCAAGGTTTCCTGAGGTGATTATGCAAAGCTTGGCTAAGACTACTCAGGAAAGGGTAAAAAAAAATGTATCGCTGTGTAGAAGCAGCAGATGATTATCATTAATTGAACGCATGTATTTGGCAACAAGGAAAGATAGTACATACCGTGCTCTGACATACCAGATGGCTTCCCAGAGAGACTCCTCTGAACATACTAATACGTTGGGAACACCAGACTAAGCAAACACAGAAACATTTTCTTGAGAGTTATTGAAAACTAAATACCCTCATATTAAATTTCTCAGCTCTCTAAACTTGTCTTAAACTCTGCTAAGTCCTAAAATGCTTTTTTAGCATCTGTGTTTGCTAAAGGTGTCCTATCCCTGCAGTCTGGAGCATTCAGGCTCCAAGAGTGATAGTGAGTGAGAGTGCAAGAGTGCTAGTGAGAAGGGGCTAGAAATCAGCCCAGAAAAGAAGCAGGAAGATTGCACCAGCGAGTGTGTTTAAACTGTGACCAATTCAGTACAAAGAGTGTCACCTAAAGAACGGGTTTATTAGGCATACTGGGGATTTTTCTATGAGTAACATGGACCTATCTTGGCAAAAAAAGTGACCAGGATTAGTTTTCTCCAACGCAAAATGTCTTTATTTGGGAAGTATTAACAGGTCACAGGGTGGCAAGGTAGTTTACAGAGACTTGAGTGCTGGAGGAGGTGACAAAGACCTGTGATTTCTCCTCAGCAAGAAGAGCAGTATGCTCAAGTGAGAAAACTGGTGACTGGTGGGGATGGCATCTGTTTTTCTCTCTGTCCTGCAAAGATGGTCTTGGTTTACAGCTTAGGACCCTTGCACTGCAGCCAAATCATCATGTCCGTCATCTGAAATTAAAAAGGAATCAGATTCGTGAGTCACAGACTCAGAACCACTCTTAGTGGACAAACCTGAAGATGCTGTTGGGGGAGTTAATAGACTCTCTTGGAGAAGTTCTTGAAACACTTAGCAGAATGCCTCTCAAGAGAGACATAAATTTGTACAAGCCTATCTTGATAAAGCCTGAGGGTAGACTGTCTCTTTTACATTTTATTTCTCACCTATAAAATGTGTAACATTTTTCTTTGTCCTAATTGCTTTAATTGGTAGAGAGGAAATAATCTGAAGTGGCAAACTGCATGTTTAATGCTCCCAACCTTGTCCATTCCTGCTGTTCCTCAGACACCTACATCTACATGTCAATGCTAAAGTTTTGGGCCTTACCCCTCTATGGATACCCATGCATTTACGGAGAACAGGCTGGCTTTCAAAGCCCATTCCCTATTCTTTGTGCCTTAATTCTAAAGTACTTAAAATTGTATATGGAAGAGAGGACTGCCCAGGGAAAAGTTTAGAAGTTTTACTTTAGCTATCTAAAAGTTCAGTTCTCATGTGTCCTAGATTTAACAGAAATATCCCCAGATGTAACTCTGCATCATTCTCTCTGTTTGACTATAGGAGAACTATAGGCTTTAGAGCTTCAGCTCTATTATTACATAAGAAATATTTTGGAAAGATAGGATTCTCCACTCTAAATCCAAGATCAATGGACTTATAAAATCATAGAATCATAAAATTATTTAATTGGAAGGCACCTTTTAAAGGCCCTCTAGTCCAACCTCTCTGCCATGGGCAGGGACATCTTCAACTAGGTCAGGTTGCTAAGAGCCCCATGCAATCTGGCCATGAATGTTTCCAGGGATGGGGCATCCACAGCTTGTCTGGGCAACTCGTCCCAGTGTTTTATCACCCACATTGTAAAAAACTTCTTTTATCTGATCTAACCCTTCCCTCTTTCAATTTAAAGCCATTCCCCCTTGTCCAGTCACCACATGGCCTCGTAAAAAGTCCCTCTCCAGATTTTCTGCAGGTAGTAGAAGGTGCTATAAGGTCTTCCTGGAGCCTTCTCTCACCCAGGCTGAACAATCTCTAATTCTCTCAGCCTTTCCTCATAGAAGTGCTCCATCTGTCTGATCATCTTTGTAGCCCTCCTCTGGACTATCTCCTGCAGATCAATGTCCTTCCTGTACTGAGAACCCCAGGGCTGGACACAGCACTCCAGGTGAGATCTTCTGAGAGAAGAGAGGCAAAGGTCGTATTCTTATAGACTGAGGAAGAAAGGATAATTTTTTTCATACGATCAATTAGAAAAAAATGACTTTAAAGAACTTGTGAAATCATAGATCTAGGGTTTGACATGTAGGCAATCAGGTTAGACCAAGTAGAAATTTTGCATATTTGCACCACTTCTGCAGACAATCTACTTAGATGTTTCCTGTTGTGCAACTGGCAATAAAAATTAGGAATAATTGAATGCATATATACAATAAAAAGAAATTAAGTTCCAAGATAAGCCCTGTACCCCAGGGCCTTTTAGTTTTGTTTTTCTGTTCAAAATTGGTTTTCCTGTTCAAATTTGCTAGTACTCTAAGTGGAAATGACTTTGATTTAGTTTTTCACTCAGTCAGTGCCTACAGATTTAAATATAGTGCTTGGGGCACTGTCTTTTAAAAGACACCGTATTTATTTGTAGTTCTGTGCTGTATATACGATACAAAATCACAGACTTCTGGGATTTGTCACAAACTTTTGCTCTCCTTTAATAGTGTCTAAAGTGGATGGAGAGATAGGAGTGTAAAAGGAATTTAAGAAATTTCCTAGGTAAGAGTCTCTAAGAGACACAAAAAGAGCCTAATATGCTCAGCACCACCTAGTTCCTGGTTTATTTTGCATGGAGGACATATTAGGACATAAAGAGTGTTATGAATTCCGGTGTGTTTTTCACAAGTGCAAGGGATTACGTAGAAGTGTATTGAGTTAGGGCCAGCAAGCCCTTTTGCTGTTATAAGACTGAGAGGTTGCAAATACAGTAAAGAGAGGAATTATTTGAGTGCTTTTAGAAATAAAGCTAGGCCGATATGATTAGTACCAAATATTCCTTGCAAACATTTCCACTGGGGACTTTGAGCCTGTGTGAGAAAAAAATAAAAATGTGCAGTCTGATCCAAACACAAAATTATTTTTCATTGAAACTGAAATGAGAAAAACACTGTCAGGTACACAGGAGAAGGGAACAAATCTCAAAACCTCATAATGTAAGAAAAAGTCTAGTTGCCAAATTTTGCTCAGCCTCTGTCTTCAGTTTCTGTAGGATGTGAAGGATCTTTTTATCAGTTACGTTTGATGAGTATACTAACTTCTGACTTTAATTCTAAGCCAGCTTTATGAAGCAAAATAGCCCCAAATTTTTACCTTACCTGCTTACTTCTGTGTGGTATGATGTAGAACTACTATATTAAAGTACTTAAAACTCTGCCAAGATAGTTACAACGCAGCAGTTACAGGGAATTAACTGTATTGATTAGGGAATTATTTTTCTCAGGAAATAGCACAGAAAACAACTCTATAAACTGCCAGTAGTGCTCAATGTTTATTGAAACGTTACCAGTGTAATCCCTCTGAATCAGCAGCTGTGACCATGCCCAAATGCTGAGGGGAGAAGCAGTGATGATCTACTACTGTGAAGGACTGTTCATCTCCTAACCTTTAGGTTTCAAACATGTTTCATCATAATAGGCCATAATATGCATATTGCTCCCTACCACTTGCTCCTGGCCACAAGGTTTAATCCTGTGCACCTCACATTGTAGGGAGAAGCCGGCAAGATGGCAAAATCTGCTGCATGCGCGTTACATTTATTTCCTTGTAGCATAAACTTCGCCAAATCTTCAAGGGTGCACCTAGACACCTGGAGAAATGCTTGTATTATTTGTGTAGAAGGTGACCAACAGATATTTGTCCACAAAACCTCTTCAGGAGGTACCCAATGTAAGCAGGGGCTGTTCTGCTTCTATCACAGAAATTGGTTGCCTTTGCACAAAAAGAAAGTTTTAACTACTCTGATCTCTACTACAGATTCCTCTTGCTCTTAAAGTCACTTAATAGCTCTCATGTAAATAAGGAATGTTTTCTGGGAAAAGTAGTCACAGTTATAGTGGGGAAAAATATTGTTTATTAAATCTTCCACCTTAATTTAGAATCTGTGGGATAATGGTGACAAACAGATTTTTTGCTGGGGATAAAACAGTAGTGTCTATATAAAGTGCTGCAAAAGAAAAAAGGTAAAGTCCTTTTTGCCGTTAATAATTGATGCAATTACTTGTCAGAATCTCATGTTCTCTTTAGCCATTTCTAAAAAAATAACAGGTTATATTTTGAGCCTATTTCTTCACCGTCCATAAGAGCATAGTATCTGAAATGCACTATTTCACAGGGACTGTGTGAAGTTACCTGTGGAGAAAATCACAGTTTTCTTAAGAGAATCATATTTCAAAGTGCCTTCATAAAGTGGAAGCAACCGTTTTGCTAAACACACAAAAAAGAAAAAGAAAAAAGGAACTCGGTACCGCGCGGGGCCACGAGATGGCGCGAAACACCTGCTGATAGCGCCAGCTGCGCGACAAGCGGGGTGACGTCATCTGCCGGAGCGCTGACGTCAGCACGAAACATTCTCTCATACCGATGGTCTCGTTTACCTTTTTTTTCTCTTTCCCTTTATCCTGATTCATATTAATGAAGTTCAGCAGTTTTGAACCAGTCAAACTTCAATAAATTCTTTGTCGATATATTTTGGCATGGATTATTAGATAAGTAAATTTATGACACACACTAAAGCACCAAACTAAATATAAACTAGAAGGAAAATGCTTATAACTAAAAGGCACTTCTTGAAAATAGTAGTTTCTTCCACCCTGGCTAATAAAGAAGAAATTATTTGTGACTAAAAGTAACTATGAATCTCTCCATGTTTTTGCTTGCTGAACCTTCTGATACGGTTTGGTATGATCACTCCTCAAGGACCACCCTGGTTCTGCCTCTCATAGAAATGTTCAGTCATTTTGGAGGATGATTTGAAATGAAAAATTCATATGGTAGCAAAGACTAATGGGTTAGCTCCTCCCAGAGCCAATGATCAGCAATTAAGAAGACAACACAAGCAAGTGGTTTATGCCGGGTGTGTGAGAACACTCCCACGGTGGATCACAATGTGGAGGCCACACTTCCTTTCCTATGACCCAGCAGAAAATGCCAAGAACAGAAAAAAGTTCAAGATAAATTAAAAGATGGCTTCACAAGGTGAGACAGATTGGCCACACTGACAACATCCCATACGTCTGCATGCCCTGGTCTGGTGTTTATGGATAGACTTAGACAAACAGGAAGAGAAGCAAGCACTCCTCCACTGCAGCTGTGTTTGGCTTTGACATCAGGCAAAGTAACTACGAGAGATTTAAAAGCAGAGAATAAGACTTATTTTTCCTCTTAGAAGTAGCATGCACTTATTTTATTGCTAGAATGTTATATGCTGCTATTTTTCTAAAGAAAGATCTGATTCATCTCAAAAAGGGCAGGTCTTCCTATCAAAAGAATCCAATGAGAATACTGATTCTCGCACTGGGAATTAAGATGTATTTTATTGAACGTATAAAATGACAACATAACGACAATTCCAGCTTTCTAATTCCCTAATAGAAAAGAGGGAGATTCACTGTCTCCAGAATGGACTGATTTTTCATATATATTTCCCCCCACCTCTCTCCCAGGAGACCAGGTTGATTGTTCAGCTCGTCCTGTTGACTGAAAGAGAATCCCCTCTGATTTTTATTCCTGGAGAAAGCTCAGAGGAACAACTACCTGACTGCTGAAGCACTTTGCCAAGTGGCTGGTGTTTAGCTTCCAAACCAGTTACAATCAGCAGCTTCAAATCTCATAAGCACCTCCTGGATTAGCAGCAGAAAGCAACGCAGCCACAACCAAGTAGAAATTTCAAGAAATCGGTGCAAAAAAGACTTTTCAAAACATCTTTTTTCAAAACATCAGCTGTTTGAAAACAGTAGATGTAAATAGAAGGTGGTTTACTCCAATCTTTTTGAAAATGCATCTGGCAGATCTATTGTTTCCTTCACGCTTTTTTAATGGGCTGATACTAAATTACTTCAAAGAGGTTGCATTTAGTGCTGCAACCGGTTCAGAGTTCAGGGGGATCTCAGGCTCTACACTGGCGTCAGGAATAGAGAGGCAGAAAGCTCAGAATTTTGCCCCTCTCTCCCCATCCACAGATCTGTGCTCCAATCTCTTGCCTGGTTTGTCCCTGCATTGCTGCTTATCTTAGACATTTTTCTTCTCTGTTACAATTGCTTCCTCCACTGAAATAGAAACACTGAAATGTGCAGAGAGAGCCAGGAGAGTGTTATGGTGATATGTGAAAACAAAACACAACGAAAGTGCAGTCAAAGAATTGCCACCTACATCTAGACTGCAATACACAAGTAAGGAAATAACCCTTAGCCGAGGTACATGGATTTGAAATGGAAACCTTTGTATTTACTGATACAAAGGCTTAGCAGCATCCAGACCCCTTGTGGGACTGCAGCAGGAGCAGCTGTAGATTCTTTGTCTTGGCTGTTTAATTAATATCTCTCTGCCTCTGGTTTATTTGCAGAGCAGCAAAGCTTTAAAAGAAGTGTGTTGCGGCGTTAGCATGTAGTGAAGGCTGAAATCCATTTTCTATTCACCTAGACCTTTGGGTACCACATACATTTAGCTATATAAAAATTTTAACCTCCTTCCAGCGCAGCTTCCTAAAAAGATTCGTGCTGCTATTCTGAGATTCCTGGGTTGAGGGGATGGATAGGATATGTCTGTATTTTTTCCTGCCCCTTAATCTGTTAATAAAACACTTGGGCACACTCTGTCAATATTGTACTGAGACATTTGGGGACTCATAGCCAGCTGCTTGTTGGCTGGATCAATATCAAAGGCAAATCTGGAGCAAGGCAGACTTTGGAGGGCCAGAGGAGACTATAGTATAGAAAGAACCAAACACAGAGAAATGAGACCACAGAACTGGAGAGCTTTCTTTCAATTAGTCATGTTGAAACACTTAAACATATTTTTTCCTAACTCTACATACTTTAGTTTTTTCCCTTTCAACAGGACAGTGTAGCCAAATTAAATAGAAATTACCATACTTATTAAATGGCAATTAGGGTTTGTTTGCTGCATTGCATTTCTTCCAAATTAATTTACTATTGCTATATTGGTGAACAGTTAAACCATTTGATATGGTTGAATGTGCACATTAATATAATTTAAAGACCATAATGATTACCCATTTTATTACTTCTGTATTGTAATGTTGAATTAATTTATGCCAGTTATAGTTGATTATTATGGTTATTAACATCAGTAAGTGCTCTTTAACAATCAGTCGAGGTCTAACACTAACTGCCTTGTTAGAGCGAAATGAAATGCTGGAGACACTCTGCTCACTCTGTAACCCTATCCAGTTTCACTGCAGTTTTCTTCCCTTTACCTAGTAACCTCAGAAGCTGGATTAACTGCAGCAATTATATGCCTCATTAGCAATAAACAGTACTAGCTGGCTGCTGGTGGCTATTGTGCCACAGGTGCACATAGCCATTACAGCTGTCTCAGCAGACAGAGGGGGATACAGCAAAACCTCTTCTCTCTGGAGTGTCTAATCTCCAGGAAATAGAAGGTGTTTTAGCCTGCTAATGACAAGGAATGAGGGACAATGTTGACATGCCCCACAAAGCTGCAGAACAAGGCAAAATAAAAATATGGCTGCTGCCTCTCTATGACTAACTAAAGAACCATGATTTATACTTAAAAATTTCTATGTGAACAAACTGCAATGCCCATATTTAATGTAAAATATGTAGAAACTATATTTTCAATGTTCTTGACTTTTGCCTATATTAAATAGCTTCATGTGAATAAGTATCGCCACTTCCAGGTACATAAGATCAATTTAACTGTTGTTGAAATGCAAGTTTATTTTTAACTAGAAAATCAAGGGTGGTGTCAGAATTTTAAATTGCTGAACCCTGCAAAAGTTCCCTTCATTTCAGGAAGGGGTAGATGGGTTCTTGTCCCTTCTCCGAATCTTTGTTTCCTTAATTTTCCTTATTGAATTCCTATTGTGAAATGAAAATAAAGTCTGAGAAAATACAGATGAAGAATTTTGCTGTATGATCCTTTGAATAGGGTGCTGCAGTGGGAGGTGTTGCAGAGACAGTTGCAGGGTAAAGACAGTTCAGGTGATCCCACAGGTTCCTGACACCTTGGTAAAGGGAAACCAATAATCTGCTGTCTGTTCAAAACACTTGAAGCAAACAATTCCTTTGAAACTGGAGAAAAAGTCCAGTGCCTGCAAAAAGAGACTGGATTCTTTACTAGTCCAAACTCTAAATAAACTTTCGTAGCTGGAGATGTTGAAGAAGGATATAGCACTTGCCATTTGTTTATAAAAGAGTCCACTAGAGAAAATATTGTATATACTCTGTTTCATAGACCCTGACTAATTGGAGTTTCATTTCGGGTTATATGTGTTTGAAACTTCACACAGTGTTTGCATGTCTGATTGGTGCACTATAAAGGTTTTAAGCACTTTCTTCCCATCCATATCCCAGGTCTCAGCTTACTTTATCTGTGTCTGTATCTTTCTCTGCCTACCTTAAAAGAGGCACATGGAGGTGTCCCTGCCAGGAGATGCTGATAAGATACAAGATGGCACTGAAGGAAGGTGGGCAAAAGGGCACAGAGCAGTGGCAGAGGAAGCAAATTGTAACCACACTATGATTTCAGCTGGATCTCATGTTGAAATTATAGGTACAGGCACTTTCTGAGCCTGGCTTATGTAAATAAGCCTGTAAATTCATATCCTTTTTTTGTCGTTTAAAGAGGAAAAGCTGCAGATCTTTGGGGCAAGGAGCGAACACTAGTGCAATGTAGTAAGAACAAGAGTGGTTTCTTTGGTGATATCCTCTTTTCCCAGCCTTCTTGTCTAGGAGCATACCCCTAGGATGGCTGGAGAATGAGTCCAGATACTCCTTTTCACTTCAGCCTGAAATCCAATAACTCCATGCACCAATGTATTGCCAGAAAATAAGAAAAAAATGCACAGAAAGCAGCTGCAGGGAAGCAATCACCATTTCCAAACTAGAGCGAGAGTCTAATCTCATCTCAAATAAAAATTGCTTTATGAACTGCTGTCAAACCCCTAAGTAACAGGGGCTACAGTATAATTGCATTTGACAAGGGGAGCAGCATATGCCAAAATTAATCAGGATGCTAGGCTATGTAAAAGAGAATGGCCTAGAAGGTCCAAAGAAATCTCACATTAATTAGAAGCAAGAATATCAATTGATCCTTGTATATAGTGTGGAGGCAATTCCTGTGTGGGATAAGAGACCCCCAGAAACCATGTCTAACCTTGCAAGGAGGAAGATGTGAAAGGATTCACTACTGTTCTTAATAGCAATGGTGTGCAGGGCACCTGAGCTGTTGTGCAGAAATGCTTCAAAAGCTGGAAATATGGTTTGGTAAGAGACAGTAAAATACAAGTTAAATTCTTACAAATAAAAGTGTAGAGCAAAACACTGAAGCCAACAAAAAGAAAATAGTATACATACCTATTAAATACAGAAACTCAGTTTGATGAATTTTTGAGCCAGAAGTAGGAAATTGGATAATGAGAGAAGAAATCAAGGAGGAGGGGAGAATAGTTATATGGAAAATACACTGACACCATGTTTTCATGACAGGATGTGGAGTGGGTTTTATTTAAGGTGATAAAGATGATCAAGGGGGAAAAAATCCTCTTTTATGAATTTTGTTAGGAAGAAGTCATGGAAGGTTTGAGACTTAAAGTTTGGATGTACCACCTCCTGCTGCTACAAGCACAGAGGAACCTTTCAGTCTGTATGCAGCTTCCAGACTCAGACCTGTAAAAACTGGCAGGTCCCCAGGCAGTAGGTTTTATGAGTCTCATTTTTGGACATATCTTGGACACTCAGTAGATCTGCACCTACGTGACAAGCCTCCTGTATTGCAGACAAGCCTGGACTGTGCAAGGCAGAACAGTGTGCAGGAGAGCTCTTCTCTGTAGACACCATGGTCTTTTGTCTGAGATTTTTGAACATCTGGTAGTCCGGGCTGCTAGCCATCCTGGAATCTAGCAGTCTACCATCAGGACCCAGAAAGCTGACAAATGTGAAACATTTTTCCTTTTCTTCTGTGAGAGTTTTTCTCACAACTCTGTTAAAATACAGCACTCTTTGCTGGCCTCTGAACATCTGCTCTCAGCTGGAGCAGAAGGGGCACCAGACTGCTACTACAGGGCATTTAACTGAGATAAGTAATTCCCACTTGGAGAAAGCATGCTGGCAGCTGTTGCTTGGTACCCTCCTGACTTGTGTGCTTACATGCACCATATTCACAAACTTTTTTCTCCAGTATTTGTTCAGGATTCAAAATATGACTTGGACCCCTCCCAGACCTGATGAGATTACTCTGCAGTGCCCTTCCTCTTAGAAGCTGCCAAGATTACATTTTTAACTGTCTGAACACTACTGAATATCATGTATCTTCCAGTCGTTATGTGAACTCCAGACGCTTCAATGAAGAGGAAAATCTTGACAGACTATTGCCACTGTATCTTGTCTTCCTGTTTGCTTTTATTTTTTATGTAATCTATTCTTTTAATATGCGATGAAGAGATATGACTTGGTGGGTCAGATGATCAGATTCATAACTGATCTCAGTCCACTGAAGCCAGGCTGTTTTACCCCTCTTGTGTGTCAGTCTTCTCCCGCTCCTTTCTTTTTGTTCTTTGTTTTACAGCAGCAAATGCAGGCTTCAGCTGAGATGGGGCTCTCAGTATATTAAGCATAATATTAATGCATAAAAAAGACTGCCAGTCTTCCAGAGAGTTTGGATCCATGTTCAGACAGCCTGACTTCCATCCAAATCCTCATGTCCAATGATTTCAACTGTTTGTTTCTATTTGTTTTTGTTTAGAATCAGAAGTAGAAAGTGAAAGGCCTAGCAGCCTCTAATAGTTCCATGGCAGGGTACAGTATAGAAATAAGTTTCCTGCTTTGAGATTTAAGTCCTGTGCAGCTTTATTTCTGTTCCCACTTTAATCCAAGGATGTTAAAATTTCCGAATGAAAATTGGATAATTTTCTTTAATGCTGTGCGGGACAGTGTTTAATGATGTTTCTCTACCAGCTTGCAGCCTTTCTGCATTTCCAATGTCAACGGAAAACAAAAAAAAGAAGAAGGAGGGCTTTGAGCAGAGCCTGGCTGGCTGCTGCTGCGCACTCCGCGTGTCTCACATACACATTCTGGCCTTCCTGCGAGCTGCTGCCTGACAGCTTCCTGCAGCCTTTGGAGACAGCCAGGGAAAGAGAATGAGAGAGACACGTTCAGAAGTAGTTGTATTTAGTGTGTCAGAAATAAAAGCAGTCCTTGAAACCTCTTTGGGGATGGAGGGGGCTGGGAAGCAAACCCTGGTTTGCAAACAGCTGAAACTTCATCTCTTCCTTTCTCTCTCTCTCCATGGAGCACCCTTATATTTCAATGCTAAGTGCTTTTTAAATTCCTCCTGGGGTGACTATTTACATATTATAATGTGAAGTAATGAAGAGAAAGGGATATTATGCAAAGCAATTGCCTCTCGTCCTCTTCTGCTGAGTGCAAGGGCCAAGCGCATTTCCTGCCATCTGTTTAACTCCATCTCCTGATGCTCATAATGAACCTGGCAGTGCTGGGCAGATGGAAATCACTGGCAGGCATAGCTGTTTACTTGTAAAGGCAGCCCTAATTTGTTAGACTTGCCAGGCAAGTCCCCAGTGGTCAGATATTTCATAGTGATGGAGGGTTATTAAAAGAGCTCAGGTGAAGAAAGCTCTTCCCAGCATATGTGCCTGAGCTAAAGGCTGAGTTTTGCCATTGTGCCAGAACAGCAGCAGAGCTCGATGCTGCCATTAGCAGAATGGGGGCCAGGTTCCTGACCTTGTCTGGTGGCAGTTCTCACTCAGTCTCACACTGACCTGGGCTTCGTTAGCTGTACAGCCATCTGCCACAGATCATATTTATCTCAACTTAAGACCTCACTAAAGAACAAGAGGAGAAATGTGATTAGGCTTTTGTGTGTTGGCTACAAGGACATTTGCCTGGTGAAAGGCACATAGGCAGCTATTCCAGTGAAAAAGTCTTTTTTAGAAAATAAAAAGATAACTGAATAAAATGTGGGTGTCATAAGAACACTCTAGGGGCTGCTGGTTGGTTTATCTTTCTATATCATTCATATCTTTTCTTCTCCCTCACCCTCCTCTCTCTGACGTGAAGTTAGAAATGAGAAACAGAAAAATAAATATTTAGTGTAACTAAAGTTGTTTTATCAATCAAAAAAAAATCAAATGTAGAAAAAGAGAGAGGATTAGAGAAATGTGAACCTTAGAGTCATTTAATACATGGGACTTAAAGGAGAAATTCTATTTCTATTACAGGATGACATTCCCTGTTTTAAAATTTACCAGTTATTTTACATAAGGCCAATTTTTGACAGTCTCATCAAATCTGGGGTAGAGTAAAAATGAAAAATAAGACAGGAAGCTTTCATAGAAATAATTTGTTTCTTAGAAATGTCTGACTAATCTCTTATATTCCAGCCAACTGACCATTTTAAAACAATATTATAAAATATTTTGTACAAGTTGCACATTTTGTTTAGAAGTGAAGACCAAGTGAATATAGAGATTACTTCAGATTTTTCTGTTTTGAAGCCTGCATTCCACTGTGCGAGCTATGTGGATACATATTTACTCATTCTGCCAACACATTTGACATTCCCCAAATTGAACTGTGGCTTCTTTGCGCACAAACACTTGCTCTTCTGGAATTACCATTTTTTGAGGCTGTCTTGAAACAGGAAATGTGAGGGGGAAAAAGCTGTATCATTCACTTGAAAGAAACATAAGTATTGCAAGGAATGTTTGTCAGCCATGTGGTCACCACCAGCCTAACTCAGTACCCAGCAAATGCAATGGGCTGTATCAGCAGCAGTTGTTTGGATAAACTTATCAAGAAGGAAATCTGAAACCATGTGATAAAATATGACCTTGACAGATTTGTTCTATATGGTGGAGAGACAATTCATAGTAGCTCCGCTATGAATTACTGCCTGAGTATAATTCTTTGCTTTTCTTCTTTTTCTCTTAGGATGTCGTATTGTTTCCTGCAATATCACAACACACGTGTAACGTCAATATACTTCATCCAAACAGAACTTGACTAATTTTTTTTTTTTTTAGGAAGGCTGAGTTAGGCTTGAACAGAACACATCAGGATAAGCTTAGTTGTGATTGACTCTGAAACAAGCACCCACACAGGTAAAGAGTATGATTCATTTCTCTTTTTATACAAAGCAAGTCTCCACACTTTATGGCTGTTCTAAGACATTAAACATTAGACCTGAAGGTTACTATTCATCTAATTTAATAATGCTCAAGCATGATACAATTGTAATATAGATGTCATTGGCTGTGATTCTGCTGACAGCTTCTTTTTCATGAAGTATTTGAGACCTATAGTGATTTATGTAACAGCAGACATGGACTCTGGTTTCTTACCTTTACATCAAATGAGTTCCCCTATATATCACCTTTAAAACATGTACCAAAATCCTTGCTAAAATGACAAATGCCCATAATTCCTAGTAAATTTAGGAGTCACTTCCCCTTACTTTCCACTCCCTGTCTACTTCAATTTCTGCGTGAACTTTCACCTGTCAGCTTATAATAATATCATAATTTCGGAAAACAATGAAGATTAAAGGGTTAAATATTATCAAATAGATAATATTTTCCACCTCTTTTCTCTATTTTTTTTCTCAGTATCTTGGCAAACTAGTTATTCCTTTGGAGAAATACAACAGCACAGAAAATTTGTGCCCATTTCCATAGTAAGTGAAAGAGGATTTTCAATTTAGCAGAAAGATAAGTCAACTGAAACTCACTCTTTCTACTCTAGTAGAATTCGTTTTGAAGAAGCTTAAAGAATTCATGCTTGTTTAATTAAAGAGTCATCACTTTTAAACTGAAAAGTACATGAATTTTAAGTTTGCACTAAAATACAAACATCATGTATTTTTAATTAACCATAGATTCCAATGGTGTATATAAAAAAGATTTCATAGCAGGCAATACTCATGTTTCCAAAAGATAAAAAAAAAAGTGTTTAGCATTAAGTCCACTGCAGAATCATACAACTGAGTGCCTTCAGGACATTGCTGTATTAGACCTTCTGGTGTTATCCCAAGGTCAAGAATCTTTTTATGGCAAATATATAGCTGAGTGTTACAGCAAAAAGCACAGCAAAAGTAATACAGTTTTGACAAATATGGAAAATATCTCTCACATTCTTAAAGAAAAAAACAAGAGGAAAACCTGGCCACTGCTGAGTGTTTTCCCAGAGGTGAAACATTTCTGAATGTGGAATAATTATCTCTAATTTTTTCAGATACAATATGCAGTGAGAACTACTTAAACAGAAACAGATTTTGCCATTAATAATGGCTACAATTTCTTGCTTTTTATTAGTTTCTTCACCACTTAAAACAGTGTCACTGGGGCAAGGACCTGATTTCAAGCTTCAAGTTAGCTCTGTGTCACTAATGAATATTTTGAAAACATTACGTAATACTGAGTTGTCCAAAGTTGTCATTCAAAGTAAAGTACATTATTAATTACTTCATTAATTTTATTGCAGTCTCGTCAGATTTATGTTCACATCACTGTGTGTCAATTTCTGCTTAAAAACAAACACTTTTCTTCATTTCCAATTCAGATTTTGAAACACATCTGCCAAATTTCAGGTATCATCACTACATACACGTATGTATGTATGTATGTATGTACGTATGTATGTATATATATATATGTATCAGCACAATTCTTAGTAGATATTCAGGACACTGAGTTAGTAACAGGAAGGTGGCTTTCTTTGTGAGCTGGTGATGTTTGTTCGCACAGTACGTATTAATCACTTCTCCTGTGACCCAGCACGGCTTTACTAGAGTAACACAGCCTGCTGGTTTTGGCTGGGGTAGAGTTAATTTTCATCAGAGTAGCTGGTATGGGGCTGTGTTTTGGGTTTGTGCTGGAAACAGTGTTGATGATTCAGGGATGTTGTGGTTACTGCTGAGCTACACAGTGAACTACACCAGTCCTGCGTGACACTGAGTTCTGCCTCTCACTGCACCCCACCAGTGAGGAGGCTGGGGGTGCACAAGAGACTGGGAGAGGACACAGTTGGGACAGCTGACCCCAACTGACCAAAGAAGCATCCCACACCATATGGTTTCACAATCACTGGAAAAAGTTGAGGGAAGAAGGAGGAAGGTGTGTGGGTGTGTGGGTGTGTGTGTTGTTCAGAATGTTGGCATTTGTCATCTCAAGTCACCATTACGTGTGATGGAGCCCTGCTGTCTTGGGGATGGCTGAACCATGGCCTGCCCATGGGAAGTGGTGAACGAATTCCTTGTTTTTCTTTGCTTGTGTACACAGTTTTTGCTTTACCTGTTAAACTGTTTTTACCTCAACCCAGGAGTTTTCTCATTTCTACCCTTCCAATTCTCTCCCCAGTCCCACCGGGGAGGAGGGAAGGAGGGATGGAGTGGCTCTGTGGGGCTGGGATTAAACCACAACACTCAGTGAAACTGGTCATTATTAAACAGTAAATGCAAACACATTTTCAAGATTTGTGAGGGAAATCAATAAACAAGGAAAGGCGTCCATAAAATAAAATATCTTAATAACCCATTCATTGACAAATTTGTAGCAATTTCAATTGGTTTTGGTATTCCCATAAAATATATTGGTCCAGAAAACAAAAAGAGAGTACATTAAATATGGAAAAACTATATTCATAACCCAGAATCTCACAGTCTATTTCATGCTTTTGGCGATTAACCTGACATGTGCACAATGTCACTTACAGTACTATGCAAATGTGCTTCAGTGTAATGTAGTTCTATTCAAACTCTTATTGCTTGTGCATTCACTTAATATAGATAGTAAGGATATGTACTGTTTAAAAATATATTGTTTGACAATATCTCCATAAATTCTCTTTTTCTAAAAAGCAAAAGAAGTGCCTAACAATTATTATTAAATTCAAAACCTATAAATATATGTTTGCAAATTCACTCCTTTAAGTTAATACTTTTCTTTCCAAAAATAGCAAGAAGAACATTTTAAATAATTTCTACATGTGTGTTCTTATTTTTCCATGACTTTTCATTCCTGTTAATACCTCCACACCATTTGTCACATAGCAAGGAAAGTGATCGGACGCTTTCCAGACTTTAGTATTAAATTACCAAGGAGGAAGCCAATATTTAAATATCTTTTATTTTCTTTTCCATACTTTTGTTCTCTGTAGGGATTTGAATAACAGAATAGAGCTGAATGTCTAACCTATAACAGCTTCTCATTTCACGGAATGTTGTTTTCCTAAGTATTCCAAAGGTCAATCAGCTGTTCTGCATGAACTTCACTCCCAGGTACAATGAAGAGGAAGGCAATGATTCTAAATTTAACCTGAAAACCAGGGGAAAAAAATGTATATTTCCTTCATCATAGGTGTTGAACACAAGACTTCAGGAGAATACTTAAGCAGAAGGCAGAGAAAGAGAGAAAAGTAATCCAAGTGTCCACTCATATCTCAAAGCGTATTGACGTCTCCCTCTGACTTCGCAGTCTGAGTACCCATTTGTTGATAGTGGTATCTTGCATACCTAGAGAGACATACTTACCTTGTAGATGTCCTTTCACTTAAAAGAATTTTAAGGAAACAGTGTCTTAGTTGAGATACAGCACAGTTGGTCTTAAGTACAGCACAGTATCAATTCATGAGATAGGCTCAGGATTTAACTCCTGTATCAGAGGGAAGAAAAGCTATTCCACACCTGTGGATCTTTTTAATGTGTTCTTGTCACCTTTTCCTGGCTAAGAAAGTACACAAGTCTCTTAGTGTGCACATACCATGATTCGAGATCAAGTTTCCAGCTCTGATTTTGGTATTTATTCTTTATTTTTCAGTTACATCTCCCAGTGACATACTTGGCAGGGCTGTTTTCCAATACAATGCCATTGCTACTTTAATGGAATATGATAAATTGATGTAGCAGTGGCAAGCAGGCTCAAGAAAGTAATTCTTTAAAGAAGTAGGTTCATCTTAGACTGCTTTCTTAAAATGCAACCTCATTACTCAGCCCTGGGGCTACCTGTAGGGTAATCCCAAGAGCTCCTAAGGTGAATAATGGAAATATTCTTTGTAGGTAGGATTTGTCAAGATATGCTAAATTTAGGCTACTCTTATAAATTTAGTACAGCTCTAGGGTTGAATTAGTCTCAAAGAATTTCATTTGTTAAAAATACAGGACTCTAGTGTTTGTTGTTCCATAGTCAATGGAAAAAGTTTCCTCTCAGAAGATATTTCATCCTGTCTATTTTAGACTTGTGTCTGAAGAGGTGTGATTCAGCCTTTGGAGATGCTTGTACCTCTATGGTAACCGTAGTACTGGCTGCACATTTTAATCACTATAGTTAGGTTATGCCTAAATTCCTTAGTCAGGGCACCCAAAACTCCTACAAAAAAATAATCATCTCCCAGTTTCAAGGCAACTAATTCACTTTCCCCTAATTTAAGATACATACCTTGGGTTTTTTTATCTTAATACTTCACCAGAGAATTATTTAGAGGCCAACACCAAGTGCAGACAGTTGTCATAACTTGGTCAAATTGAGGCAGACTTTGGAGGACGGGAGCCGCTATTAGCCTTCACAAAAGCTGCTTAAAAGACAGAGAAATTTAGATTCGGTTGAACACAGCAATACCCAAAATCAGTTATCTTGAGAAATGTAACTATAAAATGAGCCTTTTGAGAGCTTGCATGGCAGTCAGGTGAACTGGTTCAGATCTGCTGTGTTCAATACAGTCACAATAGCTCAGTTGCTCTCAAGAATAAAAAAATTCCAATATTCAGAGAAAATATGAATATTATAACGTTGATTATCTGTATCATAAAATGGAAAGTGTATTGTAATTTCCTTTGGCAGCGTGCTTAGCATAGGAGGAGTAATCTCAAAGGAACAGTGTTCTGTCTGACCGCATGCATGAATAGATGGCTGTCAAGTTTATACTGCATTGTCTTCAGGCTGGCATCATGCCAGCCCTCAGGCAGGCAGAAGGAAGATATATGTGGAAGGAGGTAGTCAAATTGCTTCCCTATGGCTGCTTTATAAACATACATATGTTAAACACATTTATTAGGGCAATCAGCAGCAGCAAGTGCAAGGGCCCTTCTTCTGCCTCATGAGGGATAGTTGTTGCTTACAGAGGAGTGCGAAGTTGGAAGCTGGCCCAGAAATCTGGAAAGCATATTATGCTGGATTCCCCATGGAGGATCACTTTGCTGCCAACATATCTTGCTCTGGGGTTTCGACACGCCATCAATCTGGAACCTGGCAGCCACCATTCCCCAGCTCACCTCGGCTCACGCAGCGAGCAGACACAGTGCAACTATTTGTCTCAGATTGCAGCCCAGCTACTCAGGGAAGGAAAGGAGGAGGATGGGAAACAAAACCCCTCCGGTGGAGCTGCGGTCAGGGCTGTGCAGCTGCAGCAAGTTGCTTGTTGCAGCAACACAACCATTTGAATGACATGCTCTCTGCTCTTTGTGGGACCACAAGCCATGGAAAGTGTTGCTGCTTGCACAGAGATATGGCCCTGTGCAAGGAGGAGGAGGAGGAGGAGGAAGATCCTGATGGAGCTTTCAGACAAAGTACTGTCAATTACTTTTCAGCATAAGCTGTGCTAATGGATTTAAGACTCCAGAGAATTTTACAAATCTCAATAAAATCTCAAATAACTTCCACTTATGAATGCCGCTGTTGTTCAGAGAGCATTGTACTCCTTGTGGGAAGGAAGTTACTGATCTCTTATCCTGAAGACCTTGACAAATGTGAAGAGAATATCAGAGGTCCACATTACATTGGCCAGGGACAGTGGATGGAGTCAGCACATTCCCAGCATGGCCAGCCCTGCCCACATTCACATACTGGGGGGCTCTTACAGCCCTCAATGGAGGTCAGGTTGCCTGTATTGCCCTTGCTCCCCTCCTCCTTGTTCTATTTATACGACATATTCCCAGGAGCATAAAAAAGAATCTGAGGTAACCAAGAGAGCTAAAATTCTAAGTCTAAGAGCCAGCAGAATCAAATTCTTGATTTTCCTTCTCTTCCACAGCAGCAGCTGATTATATTCCTCATTTTAGTTGTGTTTACGACTTCTGTTTGACCCTCCTGAGACTAAAGCCCCTAGCAGCATAATTAGTTCAGTGAAGAACTGCTATCCGGCCATTAGTACAGTTGCAAATACTTGTTTTAGGTTTAGTCCCAGCCACGCAAATTAATGCATTAATATGCACTGAAATTTTTCTCTAGCTCAAGGCAAGTCATTACAGTTGTCGTCTGCTTGCAATAAACCTGTTCTGTCTCTCACTTCACAGCAAATGCAGACTTTGAAAATCATGCACAGAAATAGGCACTGGCTGTGCAACGCAGTTATGAGAGTGACCAAAGTTTGTACTTTCAATTAATCTAAAACAAAGAGTGGGAGGTGGTGTATTGGATGGCAAGTGCTTTTCCACCTAAGCGACACCAAGGTACTTTTATATCTTTGTAGCCTACTTAGATTTTCACACTTTTAGTTTCACACTATGAATTGGAGTGTGAAGCTGGAGGCAAACTTATCTGGAGGCTCAAGGCAAGGCAACACGCAGGCAGAGCCCAGTCCTCTGCTCGTTCTTCGAGACAGATGGGTGTGAGGTAGCTTTAGTTTGAAGCCCATCCAGTTGCATTAACTCATGCTGTGATTGAGCTAATTAGTTCTACTAAAATCTTGAATCTGACAGTGCCCAGCTGGGGGGGCATGGCCTGAGAAAGGTGGATCCAGCTCAACCCCCAAAGCTCTATAGTAATTCAAATGAACATTAGTTTTTTTCTATAAAATACAAGCCTGGGAATCAGATCTGTAGTGGGGCATATTGATTTAAATCTGATGTCTGCTGCAATAAACAGACTGCTCCCAGAGAGTAATATAGCCTTATCTTTTCCTCTTTCTGAAAGAGAAAAAAGCTAAATGAAAACAGTAAATTCCTGACGTGTGACTGACTAAAGATATAAAAAGTGGGGGGGAGGGTTTCCTCATTTTGTTACTAGACATCAGCAGTGAATTACCTAATTTTGATATATGTGTGGTCTCTAGTCATAGGCTATGTCTGACATTTTAAAATGGTTTCATTTTAAAACACATGCTCTGAACAGGAATCATCTCATGTAACATATGGCTTACAGGAACAAGGAAAATAGTGAGTTTGCATGGGAATTCTGTGTTAAAATCAGGAATTGCCTTTACTTCCCACACTGCCTCGAGTATTTAATAGGTAACTCATTTGTTCTGTTCAATAGTTCAGGCTAAAAACAATATGCAACACACGAAAAATAAAGTTGGCTTCACTTGGTCAGTTGCCAGCATATCTAGATATTTGTTGTGCCTACCATCACTTATAAATATGTGAAGGAAAATTAATTTTGGAAATACAGAATCATGCAAATAATTTAAGTCCCTTGGTTTCTATCTTTTTCTCTGCCTAAGTATACAGAGGCACATGTAGGCAATTTATGGGTAACAGAACTGGAAAAAGAAAACTTTAAGTAGCATTTGAGCTTGCTTTCTACAACTGAATCTTGGATTCATGTCTGAATTATAAAGATGTTTTTTACTCCAATTGACAAGTTTCATGTTTTGGTTCCAGGAGGTGTGTAGTTTGGAAAATCGATCTTTTATTTTTTTTTTTTTTAGAAAATAGGCATTATTTATTTAAAAAGTCTAAAGAATGAGAAGATGCAAGGAAGACATTAGAAAGTAGCCCTGGCTGTAAGGAAGCCTTAAAAAGGTCAGTCTTTGGATCTGAGAATTTCGAATTATAAATGAAAGGTTTATAACGGAATTGGGTGATATCAATGCAAGTCTTACAGTAGTGTTATTCTTAATTTATTTCTTGTTCAGAACAAAATGAGTTTCTTGTAATGAGATCTGTGGGAATTTCAAAATTCAATTTCAGTTAAGCTTCTGCCAGATGAAAACTATAAAATTTGAAGTTTAAAATTACAGGATAAAAATGCTTCTGTAGAGGCTGAATTTTATCTTGAAATTAGTATGTGAGGTGAGCCAAAAACTTTTACATTTTGTAGGTACCTAATAATATGCAGGAGTAATGAGTCTTCAGTTAAAGATAAATTTTATCTCCCCATGCAATTCCAAAGGTAAAATTCACCTTTCTAAAAGAAACAGATGCTTGAAAAGAAGCAAATGCCCTTGAAATATTCAGAAGACACACTTCACCTTAGAGTAAAGGATTTTTTTCTCTTTGAAACAAAGATATGAATGAAGGAATAGTAAAGGTAAAAGCCCAGGCCCTTCACTGATGTAGTTTCTTGTAATTTCATGAACTTTATGTCATATATGTTAATTTACTCTGAGAAATGTTGTTTTATGTGATGCTTTAAATAATCCCCATGACACTGAACTTTAGAAGAGCCCACGGGTTCTTTTGGTCCTTAAAATAGTTTGCCCTTAAACCTCAAAACTATTTTATGTCAGAAAGGCTTATAAAAAGACTATTATTCATCTTTGGTGTAAGAATTTTATGTCTGTTTTTTTAAAAGAATCTTGAAATGGAAGTTAATTATAACTGACTTAATGTTGGCATGTTCTATTTTACAGCTTATAAAAACTCCTGAAGATAGTGTTAATAAGAAACAGCTGTAGAGTTGATTTCTTTTTCATACTTTTTTCATGCCATCGGAAACTTATTTTTTAAATTTTTTTATATCTAGCATTCACAGATTTGACCAAGTTGCTTTTGAGAGTTGCTCCCCAAGCATCTTTGAGAAATTTCAGGCTCTGGATGAGAGGCACTTCCAGACACTAAATAAACACCCAGGTAGTCCAGGCTGACTTCATGTAAGCATGCAGTGATGCACCATTGAGAGGTGTGTATAATATACCAACATATCTGCCATTTTCAAATTTCTCCCCAAATATGTGTATCTTATTTAAGAGAGTCCTTTCAAGATGTCTTTGTTTTCTATGTACATTTTTAGTTTTTCTTCTCATAGAACTGTCACAGAAAAAGCAACACTTTTTTTAGTATCTTTCCTATACAGACATCAAAAAGCTCCTTCTGTCTCAGCATCTGCCTCATTGCTAGTGATCAGCTCACTTTCTTCTTCATCCCTGTGATGAGAGAAGAGTGGCTCCCTCCAAGCTCCAGGGAGGCCCCCTTGCCTCTGTGACTTCAACTTTTCATTAAAATAAGCTCAACAACTTTCCACTGCCAAAAATCTTTCTGTCCCTCTTTCCTTCCTTGCTGTTCCTTTCTTCATCTCTTCCTGCCAGAGGAAATTAACAGCAACCCAATTCCTGTTCTTTATATATTCCACTGCATCATTTTTTCCCAAACTGACCAAGTTTTCATATCCAAACTGCACAACTGATGCTGAATTCAGACTTTCATTTAGACTTTGGTGACTTTGACACATGTTCTTCTTCCAAAAATCTTGTTGGATCGTAATATCCTTAATGTCATTCTCCCCAGTGTCTCCATCTATGATTCAAATAGTTCTCACTATGTGAACCTTGAATGTTTTAATTCCTCCCTTCACCTTTCACTACAAACTCCTGAACGGGCCTGTGGTTATGGACTCTTTTTCATGCTTCAACACCTCTTTGGATGATTTCATACACAAATTTGACTTCCACCTCTGCTGACAATCTGTAGAGACACGTCTCTCATTTGCACTGCTCCTGTTCGGTGCAAAGTCTCAGACTGTCTCTGATGCCTCCTCACAGCTATTTAACTATGAACTCAGGCACGGCAGGGCTAAAAATGTGCTACTCCAAGCCATCACTTCGACTCATTTCTGCTTGCTTATGCTAAACAGCAGTGAACGATCCTGCAAGTCACTGCAGTCTGGGAAAATTCTCCAGTAGGTTTTCCGTTAGATCCTTTTACCAGAGTATGCTTAATTCTCAAAGATTTGTTTCTAAATAACTTCTCAAAGACACAGCATTTCATATCCTCTCATTTCCACCCAGACTCTCACTTTTTCCCTTCTCAGTTACCTTAGTGTTTTCCCTCACACAGTCACACTCAGGCTATGCCTCTGCACACCAATCCGGGATGACTTCGCAAAGATGATTTTCCTGGTGTGCTGCTTTGCTTCCATCCCGCCATTTCAATTTTTACATCTACCAGACTCTCAGCCTGTTTTGTATCAGACATGAGCCATTTGTCCTCAAGCCCTCATAAAATACCACTATCCTAAAAATATTTTTCAAGCTTTAACCACAAAAGACATTGTTCTGGCTTTGCAGCTTTGTTCGATTTTTTTGAAACTTCTTCCAATTCATCTTATTGTATTTGCTGTTTGAGTGTAATGGTCTCATGACTTCTATAGAAGTTGTGTAAGCATCACTGAGGTCACAAGCTGACAGATTTTTATTTTTGTGGATGCATTTTTCATAAGCACTCCTTCTGAATCACCTATATCTCACAGAAGGAGAGAGAAATAAAGCACCCATGTTGACTGGAGCAGTTTGCATGTGTTTAGTTCCAGGGCAGGAATACCAAATTTCCTTTGAGGATAGGTTTATACAACCGGATACAAATATGTCAGCGTGCATTCAAATAGCATAAATATTATAGTCATATGCAATTACAGTTGATTATTTAACATATGAAAACACTTCCTTTCAAATTCACTAGAAAGGGGAGTGCCTGTACAGTGAGATTCAGTTACTTTTATTTCACTGTGGACACAGGGCTTCTGGCAAGTCTCACACCTGAATTTCCTGACTTAGTTAAGTGCCTACAATTAGGTGAACATCTTGGATCTTACCGATTTCTGTGGAACTGGTATCAAACATTGTTTTTCATTGCTTTTTGTGAAAAAAATAAAATATTGTCTAAACAAGTGACTATTCAGAATTACTTTGTTGTTTTCCTAGACAGAAGTCACTGCATACAGGACTCTCAGTAGTGTTGCCTGAGTTTTAATCAGAGGTGGTTCAGTATCTACCTGGTGCTGCTTTTCCTTGATATTATATTCATGTTAGGTTTGTGAATATCTGCATCTGTACAGTACTTCCTTTCTCTTTCTCTCTTTGTATAAAACCAAAATACTACTTTTTTGCCTAGAAATGTTGGCTTCAGCTAAAGTCAAATTTATACCATAGTCTAAATCTTTCAACATTCAGTTAACTTTATCATTTATTATTTTGAGTTTGGATGAAAAAAACTTGGAAAATAGCTTTTCTTTCTTAATGGATAAAAGCCTCCTGGTATATGTAGGTGTATATTTGGGAGTCTCCTGGTCTTGATAACTGATGTAACTTCAGGTATCAAATATTCCAACATTAGGAGAATACTTGAAAAAAATACCAAAGCTAATTATTTTCTTCCCTCTTCATCCCAAAACCTAAATTTATTTCTGTTTTTCATATTACACATGCTTATATATATGTATTTTAAATGTCATTTTGGAAAATGCAAGTTATAGCCTTGCTTCTTTTAATTTTCCACAGTATTTATGTTGCTAGACTAGAAATAAGGGAATTAAAAAAGATACACAACCAATCTTTTTCAGAAGAAAAGGATTTTTTTCTGTGTGTATTCTGTGTGTAGTCCTTTTTGGTTTGATTGTGTGTCTCATTTTCAGTCACGACTAGAGGTGCTGAATTACCCCATGAGAAGAGAGCTTGCTTTGCAGTCATGACTAAAAGTGCTGAATTATCCCTGGAGAAGAAAGCTCACTATTGTCAGGATTCCAGTCCAATTTTGCAAACACGAAAGGAGATAATCACTCAAATGTGCATGTGTTCTTACTGGAACAGAGTCCAAACTCTGAACCTTTTCAGGTTTGCCCATCTGTATTACCAGCCTTATTAGTTAAAACTGCACATAGCAGCTTGAGAAAGCATTTTTCTGTCCTCTGGCTAGGAGTAGCTCAGTTAGCACACACTCATATGACTAAGTAGTTACTGAAGTTGCAAGACTGCTAACCTTAGTGATTTTTTTCATTAGGCATTCAGCTCTTCCAGTAAACACTGCTTTTTTTTTTTGCCTTTTTTTATGGTTCTCTGCCTCATATGGCCATGAATGCAAAACCAAGACTGTTGTTATTATAGGAAATGTGTGTTCCAAACATTATAAATCTCTTAAATTCTGTTTCTGTACTCTACTTTCCTAGTAATTAGTCATGCTTACAGTTCAGTAAAGGCCACTTCAGTCAGTCAGCCAATAAGACTACAACACTAAGTTTCCTGGCAATGGGTGACTAAAGGGTAAATCACCATTAGAGTGAAATTTAGAGCTGCACGTAAGACCCATCGTAAGACTAGAATACCTATAGTTTTAAAACCATAAGAAATGAAATAAAGAGTGTTTCCTAGGATGTGGTTTTGGGGTCTTTATGCTGGTAACAATCTTCATTTGAAATCAGTTTTCATTATTCAGGGCAGGGATGAATTCAATTGTATTACTTTGGATTGCAACTCTGTGATAATTCACCTAACAACACAGCAGAAGAAAGTTAATCTTGACCTGGGCAGGTGAACATAAACCTTTTCAAAGTTTGTTACTCATAGAACTGGGAAACCAGCTATGGAAATTATTAATCCTTTTTTGGTTTACATTAATCCCTAAGGGTGGACAGACACCTAATAAGGTTGAGTTTCTGCCCTGATGGCAGGCATTGTGTTATTCTTATGCATTTCTAGGTATAGGAATCAAGATCTAAGAAGGCCTTGCTCTGAAAATATTTCCTCTGAGAAGTTTTTTTTCAGTGGAAAATAATTCTGCCCTTGTCTTCTGGAAGGAGAATATCCCATATGTTAATTAATCCTTTCCAGACATTTGGGCCTGCCAAATAATTGCCAACCCCAAAATTGTCTCTTAGAACTCTAACACGTCCACCCAGAACTGCAACTTTTATTTTTCAGTCTTGTACCTGGTTCAGATGGAGATATTGCCTTGGTTTTGTTCTTGACTAGGAAGTCACAGTCTGAAATCCAACCTAAATAATTCTGATGTGAAGGATTAATTGGCCATCTTGAGTCTTTCAGAGCATGGGGCTATATGAAGTGTTATAAAATTTATGCCAGGTATTTAACCAGTCATTTAATGCGGTAGCATCTAAAGGTTTCTACAGTGTCACGTGCTGTGACATACAGGGGTTTTGCCGGAATATATAAGAATATTTTGGTTTTGTATATTTGAGATTATCTGTTAGCATAAAACTATTCACAGGTTAGTCTTTGGGTGACCACAGGCAAATATGACAGCAGCACTTCAAATTCACTAAAGGTTCACTCTTCAGTTTAATCGGGCCTACAGAGATCATTCTGAGTTGCAGAGCTTTCTTTGCAAGTAGGGAAAAAATGTCTAAAATTATTTTACCAAAAAAAAATTTACATTCTTCTCTGGCAATGGAAAGACTTGGTATTTCCAGCACAGAGAAAATAATAATAACAACAGTTGACTGTGGAACTGACCAATGGTGTTCACCAACACCAAGGAGCAGCGCTAGGCATTCTCAGTTACAGGGAGAGCGAAAATCTAAGAGAAGTTTTCCAGTCGGACCAAAGCCACTCTTACAAATGTCCTAGTAAAGGTTCAGCAATCATCTTTGTCTTCAATTAAAAAACCCACAGAGTAATTCTGTACTATATATTTCCAATGAATTGTGTTATTTTTCTTCTCTTGTACAGACACTTTATCAATGAAAAGTTGATCTATATTTACTGATTTCCACTGATGAGCTGTGTAAGATAAGTAAGCAATCTTATCTTTTTTAAGACTGCCCGATATTAAAAAAAAATTGTTTTGAATTACATTTTTATTTTGCAATTTTGGCAGTAGAGCCAGTGATTCGGATTAGTTTTGTCTTTTGTTGAATTGGGGTTTCTGAGGCTGGGGCAGAGGGGAGTGATAGCCCATGTTTCAAGAAGGGTTAGTGTTTACAGTGGGGCTTTTTTGCCTGAAAGTTAAATTATATGCAGTAATCCTTTTATTTTATTCAAAATCATTTAGAGTCAGTTTAGAAACTTAAGAGTAGGTACTTTTTACTTTTCATTTCTTTTTTTCTAAATAGGAGTTACAATACTGAAACAGCTGAAAACTAAGAATAAGATCCAGTAAAATCCCAAGATAGGTTTGAATATAGACTGGTTAAAATAAATATGAATAATATTTCATTACTCTTTTTGGTTAAGTTTTTTCAGCCTTAGAAATAAATTTACTTTATATTCACAAACAATTTATACTTGCATGAAGTCTAAAACATAATAGATTTTTGTTTAAAAAAGTGAGGAGTATCATGAAATTACACAGTTCCAAGAAATGATTGCTTAAGAGAAACACTATAAACTCATGACAAAACCAGAAGAGTTAGCAGCAATACATATGAGTTCGCTTAATAAATCACCTAAGCACCTCATTGCTTAAACCAACAGAAAAACTTGTCTTTTCCCTGCACATAACTCAGAAGGCTTAGAATAAATTATAACTGATTTTATACACAACTTATCATTTAACATTGAAAGGCAGCAACCACGATTTCTGTATCGAGAGTCAGAAAATGTTCAGATGAGGAGGTTTTTGACCTTTTTTCAAAGAAATTTAAAAAAAGAAAACTATTCTTTTATAGCTGTAAAATTTTCAGTGCTAGACCAAAGTCATCATTTGGCTTTCAGTATTTAAACAGCAAGTTTCTCAAACAGTAGATGTTTATGCAAAAAACCTTTTCCAGTTCAAGGAGAACATTAACTTCTAGGGGAACTGTTAAACAAGATAAGAATGTACCAAATCCTTGCTCTCAAGCCCTCTTTGAGCTGTATGTGAACACAGTTTCTATTCCATAACGAAGGAGTTTGGCCTATATTTTTAATGTATGCAAATGACAGTGGGAGAGTCAGTATAATATTTGGCAAGTTTCCCATGGACAGAGAAACAACCAAGGAGGAGGCTTTCAAGATAATTTTCAGTATAAAACAGTAAAATCAAGCCAGTCCGCTGATTTATGCTTATTTTTACTGCAGCAATAAACTTATACAACTTGTTTCTGTTGAGAAATTGAGCAGTGTGTGGCTTATTGTGCTGTCTTGTAAAAAGTGATGAAGACAACAAAGCTTTCTTCTGAGAGACACAACTGATGGCAATGGTGCACATAGAAAAAATGTGACACTGGTAATGCTGCAAAGGTAGACACTAAAGCATAGTTGGTGCTGTTCCATTTTTTAACATATCAGCAGTCACAGACTCCATAAGAATAAACCAACACTTTTTTGTGATTTTTCTATCTATTGTACTAGATATTTTGAGCTGCTACAATACTTTAAAGTACTACAGAAAAGTTTAAACCCTGTTTCAGCCCAAGTTCTGTGATTGCTTTAACACACCTCTCAAAGGAAGGATTCGAGGCCCATAAAGTCAGAAATGCTCGGTTCCTCAGTGTGAAAATAGAAAATTAGAGGTCTGGAGGAAACAGGACAGAGTGGAAAGGATGGGTCCCCCTGATGCTCCGAGCAGCGGGGCTCCTGTGGCCAGTGCAGCTGCTCCGATGGTCTGTCCGGGGGCACAGCTGTGCTGAGCCAGGGGAGGCACAGCCACCTCTGCTTCCCAGCTGTGCCGTGCTTTGTGCTGAAAACCGGATCCGCTGCCCACATTTCTTTATTCTGACAGTTTGAGGGGTGGGGGGAAATAATAAAATACAAACGGAGAGCGGGTCAGGTGTCTTTTTCAGGTGCAAGCCGCTTCTGGGACGGGAGGCGGGGGGGCGGGGTGTGTGACTGAAATGAACACATAAGTGAAAACAAATAGGGAAAAAGAGCTGTCGGTGTTTCCCTTAATCCCCGATGAAACACCGAGGACTGCTTCCCCATCTGCCTGTTGGAATCCGGCTCGGGAGCGGGGCTGCTCACCGCCGCTTTCCCCGCGGCTCGGGGCTGGCGGGCGGGGCTGTTCCCGCCGCCGCCGCGCGGGGTCGCTCTCGGGCCGCCGTTCCCGTCCCGGCGAACAAAGGCGCCCGGAGCGCTCCTTCTCCTGCTGGCGGCGGGACGGCCGCTCTCGGCCCGGACCTGCCGTCCTGGGCGCTGATGGTTCACTGGGAACAGCAGAGCCTTGTCAGGCTTTAGGGCTACAAACCGAATCTATCAAACAAACACTGATAAAATCCCGTTTATTTGGCAGGCTCTGGTGGCGTTCATGTGTTCTGCTGTAGATAGCAAAGCAGAACGCTGGCCTGGCAGCATATTGTGGGGTATGCATGTCTAAACTTTCTGTTTAAAATCACACAACACAGAGGTAAAAAAAAAACCCAAAAACCAAACCAAACAAACAAACGAAGATTTGTTATGATGGAACGGCTTGGTGGAAGAGAAATCAAATTTGCCACACACTTGAACAACATTTGGCCAGCACAACAATCCAAGGTACATGACCCTACTATCTTTTAAAGTTGAAATATTTGCGAGAATTTCTATTCCTCAGGTGTCTAAACTATACTAACCCTGTGGAAACAGTCATACACAAGATTTGTTTAACCTAAACCTCTTAAAAGTTTGTGAAAACAGTAAGAAGAGCCAGATAGTTGCAAATGATAAATTGTCCAGAGCCGTCAGGATTCTCTAGGACATAGCTCCAAACACTGAAGCAGCTCCACTTTGCTCAGGGAGATATTTAGTTTGGACATGCTAACCCACTCCTCATTTAAACATTTGGTTTATTGCGAAGGAATCCCAGAATTTCCAGCATATCAACAACAAAACACACAAAATCACTACTCTCGCTTGTATTGATTGCATTATGTTATCGAAGCCTTTCTATTTGAATTAACATCATGCATCTGCAAGCAGTTTAATGGAACTGGCACATGTCATCCCAACCAGAGCCATTTATGCCATTAATGCTACTCATGACAGTCCTTCTAGAGCCAGGGGATGTATAGGAGGTCCTTCTGTGTAGATCAGCCAAGGAAGCTGCAACCTCTGTCTTTGATACAGCTGCTGTGACTTTGTCAGTATTTTCTAAAAGTCTAAGTCAAGCCAAGCTGTAATGCTGGAAAGAGTTTGAAATCAGACAAATTAAGACCTCCTGTCCACAATAACATCCTCCATGAAAATCCACTATAAAAAGTTGTCCTTATTCTGAAGACTAGAGTACCTCCTGCATTGATAAGACTGACATCATTAGTGATGTTTAGAAAAAGGGTCTCCAGTAGAATATCTAATATGTTTATAGCAGTCAATCATAAGATTTCACCAAGATACAGGGCTTACAAGCAGTGTCCTTGTATCTTAAACGTAAAAGTTTTTCAACAAGGGTACATTCACACTGGAAATAGTTTCTTTGTATGTTACAATAAATAAAGAGTTGATTCTCCTATGCATGAGAAATGCTTGTGCTTTCATAGAAATTTTTCTGAGAGGGTCTGTACTACAAAAATGAAATATTCGTTATTACTGACCAGCCACTTTGGCTCAGTCTTGTCTCTGCTGCTCATTCCAGATCTCTCCATGTTTATTAAATTCAGTGTATTCAATATTTAAGTCCCATCTGAGTCTTCTTTTTTCTCTTCATGGTAGCATCCCTTCATTTCCATTCCACACTTACATTGTTTTATCAGGTCTGCTCATCACTTTGGGTGATTTCATTTCAAATCCGTTACAATTATATATTAAAGATTTTGCATTTTAGTTTCCTGTTGAGGTTCCCCCTTTTTTGTTTTTTACTGAAACATCTACTGCTTTACATCCAATATATTCACTTTAGGGCAATTTCTGGCAGTACTCTTTTTAATCTAGCGTCTGTGTGCTAAACAAAGCATTAAACTTCAGACTAATCCAAACTGAAAAATCAGAATTAGCAGATCTAGTATTCATATATCATTTGGTCTAATTTGAAAAGCCACTCCCTTGCCCAAGCTTCAAATCATTGAAACTCAGTCTATTTTTCTCAACAGATTATCAAACATTAACAAATCACAATGAACTTCACTTCATTTTTGAATTTATAGGGAAACCTGAAACCAGAAGAATCATGAGCTGTTCCTTGTTTCCCTGTGAATGCTTTACACAGCTGTAATGGGTAAAAAGTTGATGACTAAGGTCTACCAGTGCTGTGTGGCGCCTCAGTCATGCCAAGGTTTCTGACTAGGTAACCTCCTGCTGCATTATGGCCCCTGAACGTCTGCTTGCATGTATTTCTCACAGGTTCTATATAGCACAGGCAACATGCAGAGGGTCCCGTGCAGTCCTTCACTTACCTCCCCTCTCCACCTTTTTCTGACATTTTACAGCAGGCTTCAAGTCATGATCTGAGGACACAGAAATACCTACCCACAAAGCTGAAAGCATTTGAGGAAGCACCCATGGAAAAGACAAATGAATCAATCTGGAAAAATAGTTCAAATTATTGGAAAATGACAGCATCAGTCTTTAAATACAATCCATCTCATGAAGTGTTGCTCCCAGTGACATTAGAGGAAAATCTTTACACGGAACATGTGGATGCAACTGTTTTAAGGGAACAATTGTTATGAGAACAGAGGAAGACAAAAAAAAAAAAAATCAAGGGCTCCTTTCTTAAGTGACAAGTGAATTCACAGCTAAGCATCTGCTCAGAGGAAAACACTGAGGTCAGATCTTGGCCTTGGTTTTAAAGTGGGCCCAGGGAGCTATATAACTATTTTACAAGCAACAAATATGTGTCTAGTGACAATATCTTCTGCTTTGTTTCCCTCTCTTTTTTTCTTTTCCCTTCAGAGTAGAAAGTTTTCATCTGTTTTGTATTAGAATCAGGATGAGGCTTAGGTCAGTCAAGAAAAACTCTCTGAGAATGATAGAGGGTTTGGGAGTGAAAGATCCCCAAATCTACATATGTGTGCCCAAACTAAAGTGGAAGAGGAAAGAAAAAAGCATGATTTTTCTATCAATATGTCCTTCTTGATGCTTTTCTATTAAAAAATAAACTAAAAATAAAACTATTCCTTGTCATACGAGTCATCTTTATTCTACAAAAACGCTTCTGTATTTAGAAATAAATCAGAACTCTTTATTTTAATATGAGAGTCACACAACTTGTTTTGTAAAAGGGGAGAAGATACTCCAGGAACAGAAAACACTCAACAAAAAATTGCACACCTTAAAAGACCTGACAAGAGACTTGTATTCTGTGTGGGAATATAGATCTGGGAAGAGATACTGGAATCAGTGGATTGCTGGAGTTGTTTTGGCTGGGGATGGTACTGTCAGTATCCCAGCTGCTGCAAACCCTTATTGCTCCACAACGCGGATTTACATCAGCTGTGCAACTGGCCCAGGACCTCTCCCAGGAACGGTGTTACCTCGCCAATGGATGTGCTGGTTGCAGTAATGATATTCCTGGCAGGCTGATCCATGCACTGATAGAGCTGTGACCTGGAGAGGGCGGCATGTCTGTCATTCTATCAAGAATAAATAAGCCATAGTGGAAATGAAAAACAGAAACCAAGGCCGGGGGTCAGGCAACAAAATTGTCTGGTAAAACTTACTGAAGCCTGAGCTGCTAAAGAATTCGGAGCTAAATTTGGAATACAGCACTTTGCTAGAGGCATGAAAATCTGTCTGTTCACTGTTTTATTGACATGTAAATGTGTTTCAATGACTTTAATGTAAATTTAGCAAAAACATAGAGGATTTGTCGATATAATTCTAGACAATTGCTTTAAATTTTGGTGCTGTTTTTAGTAGGTTTGCTACTTATCTGGTTTGTTACTTTTGTTGGGATTTTTTTCCCTCTCTTTTTTTCACTATGAAAATCAAAATGCTGTTCTGGAGAAACATTAACTAATGAGAAACATGGTTCTGACTTTTCTGTTCCTTCCTTCTCAGGCATTTTCAGCAGAAATCAAAAAGGGGAAAAGAGAAGACTTCTTCATGTATGATGAAACTCTAATATTATAGAACTAGTTTTGCAACATGTATCATACAGGGGTGCGTGGGGGTTTTCCCTAAAAGATCAAAAGCCTGGGAATGCTTACTTGCTTTCAGATTCCACTACAAGCTCAGCCAATCTTTCTCTGAAAGCCCCTAAACTTTGGAGATTTAGCTAACTGTGGGCAAAACTGAACCCAGTTCTGAGAGGAAAGAGGATGCTTCTTTTGTGTTTCATTGTGATTGGAGTTTTGGTGGTGCCAGTGAAAGAGACTGAAATATTTAGTTTTGATTTTTCTTTGAAGTTTTGGATTTTCTTTTAGTAAAGGAGTTGAAACTGAATAAAATATCTTTAGTATTCTCCTAGCAAGGGATTGCACAGAGAAGACTTCTAAGCAGAGTCCTGGGTGCTGTCCAGTGGGCACCAGAAGTTTGTGGATGAGGAAGGGAAGCCATGAAGAAGTGCTATACACTGACGACCTGGATAAGATATACCAAGACAAATCTAGAGACAACTGTTTCCAGGTCTAACTATACCAGCACCAGCCTTCCATTGGAATCTATTTGTTGCAAACTCATAGAAAAACATCTGTCCAGACCAGAGCAAGGAAGTGAGGCCTCCAAGATCAGACTTGGTTATCTCTTATGTCCATGTTTATCTCCATCCCCTTTCAGAAACATATACACTAAAATCTGGATTACATGCTCTGAAATGACCTCAAAAGGCATACCAAGGTTGTTTTCTGCTGCAGAAAACAACATATAATTGCGCAGGACTGTACTACCATTCCAGCACTGTTTCAATATAAAATTTACTTTTACTGTACCAAGACAAGCATGGAAATCTGTCATTATTCCTCTTACCCTCTGGTATTTTGAACACTGCATAATGATAAACCAAAACCAGTGCAGACTGCAAAGCAGAGATGTAG
The DNA here is from genome assembly GCA_013397725.1 of Rhagologus leucostigma. Taxonomy (NCBI): domain Eukaryota; kingdom Metazoa; phylum Chordata; class Aves; order Passeriformes; genus Rhagologus; species Rhagologus leucostigma. The sequence continues at coordinate 172,441 of VZTD01001192.1, read as the reverse complement.
TATCTCTTTGAGGGACTGTGAAGTTTCATAAACCATAGTAGGTGTCTAACTCTATTATCACCCCTTAAATGACAGTCTTTGGAGCTGCAAAGCAAAGCAAAGTGATACTTTTGAAGAACTTTCATCCTGTGCTAAAACCAGCAACTCAACACTACCACAGATATTTTGATACACCATTCACTGATTTCTTTTGAAAGGTGATTAATCAATCTACCTCGCTAGTGTCAGTGTAGATCTATAAAACTTAACACTTTTTAAAAGAATTTAGATCTCTCAAAAGATTTGTTTGGTACCCAAGTTCAGGCAACTTCATTGCCCATAATTAAGTGAATTTTATGGTACCATTCTGTCCCTTCCTATAGAAAAAAAGAGTAATATCTTGAATGTTTATTGCAAAGAAATCACCAAGAATTGATTTCAACAAGATTTTTAAAATGTTACACTGCTGTTAAAGTCTTATCTTGCTACAAGAAAAAGTATGCATTTGGGTAGCTAGGTCTTAAAATCACTACTTTGCATTAAAAATTAGTCATTAAAAGTCTTCAGCTTTTCTTCATATTCTTAAAATAGGACAGATCAGTGTCATATTAGGTACCTCACAGAACAGCTCTGTCTGAGGCCTAAGCAAAGAACGTTGATCTCATTTGGAAATTTTATTTGTCAATAACAGGTAAACAAGTCTGTAAGTATGCTCACTTGAATCTAATAATAGAAAATATTTGCAAGTCAAAACACACTTATCAGCAAAACTTGAGAAGTGTTCACAAGCTTTTTTTGTCCTTTTGTTTATTGGCAGTACAGTATCAAATGCTGTTCTCACAGATTAAAAAATGACACATGTAGTACCTCTGTGTAAGAAATTCATAAAAGCAAAAGTATTTTTAACTGAAGAATAAATAAGGATGGTAAAAAGTAATATGGGCAACAATTACATCTAAAGGGTCATTTTGAATACTTCAATTGGACAAAAATATGGTTGCAATGAAGAATATTTCTTCTGAGTAGGAAATATTTTACACAGATTGTTGGTTTAAATAATTTTCAAGACTTAAAATAGAAAAGGGGAAAATCAGTGAAACACAGATTAAAGCTATTTTGCTCATCTGCTGTATTTCCCTTTAGAACATCTGCATTCTCAGCATAAACTGCATGTGGTACAGTGCAGTCGTTAGCAGGTCTGACACATTGTCGGTGTTTATGATGTCATACTACAAATTACCAAATATGGAAGTTTTTTAAGCATCTTGCCTCACGCTTAACTGAATATGGCAAAAATCAAGATGTTCATTGATCAATTTTAGCAAAAAATAATACACTTTACATGTTAAAATAAAAAGAATCACATGAAAAAAAGGTCTCACTGTCATTAAATCTAATGTGAATAATAATTTCCTTCCGGGCACTAACATTCTCAAAAGGTCCGTTGTTGTTTCTTAAGGTGACCTGAAAGTATTTGTGACGGCTTTTTCTATGAGACTTAAAACAATACCTTCAGAGACAGATTGAATGAGAGACCTAGTCAAGAAAACTGTCTTTCTTGGAAAAATACAAGTTTTCTTCTTCATTTGAAGAAAATCAAAATTGCATCCCCATGTAACAAAAATGTTTCTGAAGGGAAAACCAAAATCTACCTAAATTGTTAAAAAAAACCCAAACCTGCCATGTTTATTTCACTATTGATGTAGAGTATAAATTAAGGCCTCAGAAGAAGAGGGAAAGTGCATCTTTCAATTCGGCAGCCTTGGCATCAGAAGAAAGTGCTATATTGTTCTTCACACAAACCGTCCCCATTAGAGCTCAAGATGTTCTTTTCCTTTTAATCCTCATTTGTACCCCTTAGCCATTTGTTTAGAATTAAATTAACTGCAATTTGGAAAATGTGGATGAAAGGTAGTGCATTGAGTAGATATCACATGTTTCCTGAATAGTGCCTGTTCTGCCTCTTTCACAGCCATTCATTGTGCCTGAAAGGGTGTAGTGTGTGAATTGTTGGACTGTCACTCTGCAGTGAAGTCTAGTAGCCAGTATTACCATGGAAACAGCAGGAAAAAGACAATTAACAAAATGGTTCTGATTTTCCTTATTTCTTGGGGGAAGGGGTGTTCATTAGTGATTTTTTTGTTTTCTTTTGTCATTTTCCCAAAAGAAACACAGGGGTAAGGGAGGAATATTCTTGTTAAATTAGACATTGTCACCACTGCAGGCCTAGTAATGCAACAGAAATGTGTGTTTGTGCAATAAAATGTGAGCTCTTAAGTGTTGTCTAGTCTTATTCCTCCCTTTCCCATCACAGAAAAGAAGTCTCGAAATATTCTTAGGTGAGCGACTGTTAATGAGCAGAGCCTGTGAGTTTAACCCTAACACATTCATTGGACTTTTAATTAGTCCCTCTCAGAATCACTCCTATGACAGAAACACAATATACGCCTGAGAGGGGTTTAAACCAAAAGGGGGCTCTCTTTAGATTTTTAGCAATAGTTTAAAATCAAATAAGTTGGAGGGAAGGACTGTGGGCTGCTGTAAAAGCCAGATTTTTCCGCCTGAAGGACATTCCAGTGCAGGGGTCCAGCTATAATTTCAAGTCAGTCAAGTTCACATTCTGCATCCAGAAGCACATAAAAAAAAAGGGAGAAACTCAGGCTCTTAAAAACATCTCTGCCTTCAAAATTGTTATTTCTCCCTAACAGTGTTACAAAATTTTACAAATTGTGATTAAAGGAAAAAAATCTGATGCAAACTCTATGCTAACACTTTATGTCAAACATTCCCAAAAGACTGAACTCCAGGTTGTGTTCATGTTGCACGGATACAGGGGCTTCAGAATCAAAAAGAACTCTTCTCCCTGCTCATACAGATGCAGCCAAGATCAGTAGCCCTCATTTTCATTTATTGATCCTTTCCATTGTAGGAGCAATAAAGAAAAACTGATGGAGAGCATTGTGATTAGACAAACTCTGCTTCTTTATGCTTAGTGGCAACAAAATTTCATGTGCTACTGGTAGGTTTCTCTACTAATATACTGAAAAAAGACAGTTGTCTAACATTGTTTGCTAAGCACACCCTGATAAATGTATCTTGTAATATATCATGCCTGTTGTTGGAACAGATCTGTCCTGTATTGTGTATTTGAATAGCACCTATGCCTTTGGGAACAAGGACTCTCCTGGATCTCTAGACTGCACTGAGCAGTTATTAAACTATAAGAATAGTTGGCTTGGGTTTTTTTAAGGAAGAGGTTGCTGTGAAGTTGTACATTTGCTCTCTAAATAGCAACATGGAAAAGAAATTTACCTGCTTTTCTGTCCAGCAAAGTGAATTATTTACAGGAGTGCGTTGTATTTGAAGAAAGGTGAACAGTGTAGGAATAAAATGACAGAAGACATACTAAGGACATAGTGCAGAGATTTGGGATGAGTTAAAAGCAGAAAGGAGGATAACAAGAGGAAAAAAATTTGATGGAAAGTCCTGGTCACTGTTTGTCCATCCTAGGTAAATAAAACATCTCTGAAACAAACCACTAGAACAGTGAAGGGCAAGCCTAGGGAAGAGAAGCTGAAGGCATGCCCTGACTCAAAGGATATACTCCAGCAGCATTCAAGTAGATGGCTAATAGGGGAAAAGCAGGAAAAAAAAGTTGTAAGAACAAAGGTTGAAGAAGCCATCAGGTTATCTGATTAATATAACACCATATAGCCTCAGACTTAATAAATCTGTGAGGTAGAAAGATGAAGGGAAGACGTGGATGTTTTTTTAAAGCACAGCAGTGAACTAATGTAATGTTTTGCATTACTAGCTTACAGGAGAATCAACATGCATGTAACTGTAAGTGGAATTTAGCACTGAAGAAATACAGACTTATTTCAATGTCATATCATGGGCAAAGTTAGTTTCTGGTTTTGTTTTTTTTAGTGTCTGATTGAGGAATTTTCTGTAGTCCTTGAGCTCTGACCTAGCAGCCTTTTAGCGATGTTATTAATACCAGTCATGAAATAGACTGTTGTTGATGAAATCAATGAGCAATCTTGGCTTTAGGTTATAACATAGATGTCAGCAGAAACCCCAGAAATGCAAAGATCAAACTCTTTACTTAGAGATAAACCATCCTAAGATAGGCTTTTTTTTCCCACTTCCCTTCACTGTCATTATGATTCCAACAATGCTCCATTCACTCCCACAAACTGTTTTACTTTAATTATTGGTTGAGGTAATTGGTGTTTTCATTGGGCTCAGCATGTTCTGTGCTTTACTGAGTCCTTAGCATTAACACTAATGCACTTGGAATCCAACACTTTGTAGGTTTTCCTGGGGTTTAACTTCTCCAGGAGCGAAGCACAGGCTTTCCCATCTTACTTAAAGATCACACAATCCAAATGATCAGAAAGGAACGAAACAGCACCAGGTAAAAATCTGAAGAGTTGTCGTAAGCTTACTTTAGCCCCAGCCAAATAAACGATGTTTATTTGTTTGCTAAGTCTGCAGGGTAATTAAGGGTGAAAGTAATTAATGAACTTCTCTGGGGCCAGTTATGCCAAAGTACATCCATACTTTGTGCCTACTTGAATTGTGAACTCAAATATCCAAAGCAGTCACAGAAAACATTTATTTGGGCATGTGTGGAAACACATATTATTTAATCTGGTATGCATGTATGTAGCTATTCTCATGTGGAATTCTAACTAAATGTGGAAATTTATGTGAGATTGCTTACGGCTGACTTTGTGAAAAGAGCCTTTAGGTTTTTTGATAATTCTACTTTGGCATATGTAAATCTTTCTATCCATCATGGTTTTGATAGCCTTGGTTTTTATTTTTTTAAACATTATTTTGGATTTCAACGAACTCTCAATTCTCATCAGTAACATGCTGTCTGAAAGCAATATTTAGGTAGTTTAGATATCTTAGAATTATTATTGTTTAAAGAGTCCTGAAAACAAAAAGGTAGCTATATTAATGACTTGAAATATTGTCAGGAACAGTAAAACAGCAAGAACCTTCAGTCTGCTATCATGACCTCCTATGCACAAGCTGGAGGTAAAAATTGTGGCAGTTTTGACAACACTTTTATCAACATAAGCTTCAGGAAACTCTTACCCTTCAGGTAAGTATCCTCTGTAGGAGGAAGACCTCAACCAAAGCCTGTCAATAGAAGATTAACTAGTGGCAGACAGTTTTCAAAGGAAATTGTAAATTTAAATGTGACTTGAAATAATTGTTTTCTCTTTTTGTTTCCTTTTTTTTTTTTTCCCAAGAACACTGCACCTAAAACACCTGATTTCATAGTCTTTCCTGTTGGAAAAGACCATTGCAATTTTCCATGGAAATCTGTGCAGTGATACCAGTCACATAATAGATGGTCTCTTGCAACAATAATTTGCTCATTTTTATTGTGAGTGAAGTAGCCCATTTGCTTCTACTGAGCAGGCACAGTGTGATTGCTACAGCACTGGCATCTTGGTCATGAAGGAACATGTTCCTTCCACTTTGCATGTTGTAGAGCAGACACCTCCCAGGCCTAGCCATGGATGTGTGGGAAAAGTTCTTCACTAGTATTTAAGTTCTCATGTTCACCAAGGCCATTTTTCACTACACAGACGTAGGAAAGTGTTATGATGAGTGATATTTTAAAGTTCCTTTATAATGCTAGAAGTAAAGTAGCCATACAGTGAATGAGAGGTATTCCCCAAGGGTATGGATGAAACATTAAACACTTACAGAGATCTGGCCTGGGTCCAGGAGAGGAGCTGATTGCAGAAGGATCACAAAGTAGTTTTTATCTGTCAGTGGGACATATGTAGGATTCCATGCCAGCAGAAATCCAAAGATTTGATGTCACAATCCTACCCATGGAGAGGAAAAAAAAAAAAGAGAGAGAGAGAGCTAATTGGAATTTTTCTAAAAATACACCATATTGTTTATTTTTGTGGAGATGCTGTACCAACAGAAAGCATTACCTGTCAAATGTGCTTCCACTACCCTGCAGATTTTTATTCTTTTCTCAAAGAGCAATGCCACTCCAAAGCAACATTCCTATGTAATTATATATTCAATTAAAGTAAAGCTGCCTTAACAACAGCTGAATTCTCCATAATTGTTTGATGTCATGAAAAACAAACAACTCCCCAAAGAATAATGAGTCAACATCTGTTCTTTCCCCCTCTTCTCCACCTGGTTCTTCTGGTAGCTGAGGGAATCTTCATTTGGGACTGCTCAAACAATGTTGGGCCAACTTTATCCTTAGTGTAATTTCAGTGGAGTGAGTGCTGCTGCACAAGACTTTAATCTGGTCTCATTATTTTAAATCAATGTTTAAATGTGCCACAAACAATAATGTTTAAAAAAAAAAGTCTTTAAAACCTTTATGGATCCATTCTTCAACCTTTATCTAGTCAAAATCATGTTTTAAACAGCCATGATAGAATCCAGAAGAAATTTAGACCTTGTATAACACTGTATTTAAAGAGTTTGTATTCATTCAATGCTACATTCATGGACATGAAAAAACTTCTCATCCTAGCATACAAACTTTGAGAAATTAAATTTTTAGACCAGTTTCAACATTTGAATCTTAAGGTAATTTCTAACTGGAGACCAATAAAAATACATTAAGAGAGACTTGATTAAAGGAGGGATGACATAGGCAATGCTCAAAACTCAAACAATCTAGCATGAAAGTATCTCTCTATTTTAAAGGTTTGTTAGTAGATATTTATGAGGACTAAATAAACCTTTGTACACTGATATAAAATCAAAAGGAAATTTGTATAAAGTGACTTTTTTGCTTCATCTGGACATGTACAAGAAAGCACTTTTCATGACATGAAAAAATGTCTTCAGTCAGTTTTTATATATTCCAGTGTTGGAAACTTTACAATTCTCTGCAGATCCTTTCCAGTCTTTCCAAGCTTTTCACCATTTGGATTTTTTCTGACACCTACTATGTCTGTTTCTTGATTTATTTTGAGCACATTTTTTCCAATCATAGCTCTCATAGGTTATTATTTTCCATTGTACAACAGTTTTGAAGACTATTGTCCTCATTTCTGCATGCTGGAACCATTCCTCCATGAATCTCATATTTGGTTCATGACTGAAACTTTCATCTCCTCTCCTGAAGCAATTAAATTAACTCCTTGTCTTGGGGTGACTTTATGCTGTTGTATCCCCTATCACCGCTCTATGCCCAGATATGATCCTGAGCCTTTCTGTGCCTTCAAAACTGAGTGCAAGAGAGAGGAAAAAAAAAACTGAGCGAACTTTTCAAAACAGTTTGTGCTTCAAGGACACAGAGATTAGCGGCTGCTGCTGCTGAGGAGCGAAGGAAGCACCCTTTCTGCTTCTCTCGGCTTTTCGGCTCTGTTTCTCCGGAGAGAGACTGAGAGTTAAGATTCTTTCTGGGACTTCGGCTTTTCCCTTCTTCTCTTCTGGACTGTTTCAACATCAGAACACCACGACTCGCTGGGAGAATTTCCACCTTAGGCCCGGAGAGGGCCCACGCCGACCCAGCTCCGGGGAGGAGGAGAGAGACCACACCCACAGAAGGACTTTAAAATCTTCCCAGGTTTCTCTCCACAGTGAGAGGTTTTATTATTTAGCTTTATTATTCTTTTCCTGTGTGTTTGTTAAATAAATAGTTTTTTTTCTTTCACTTTCCTCCGAGGAAAATCTTTTTTTTCTTGAACCTGGTGGGGGAGGGGTGGCTGTAACCTTTTTTTTCCTTTGAGGAGATGTTCCTTTTGGACGTTTTCCCTGAATTTGGCCCAAACCGGCACACTCCTGATTCTTCATTCCATACTGTGTAGTCAATGATTCCTAAGTTGGGCATTTTCTACCGGGCTTTATCCCATTTTGTTCTCTTATTCTTCAGTCTGCTACTGCCATTTTGAATTCCAGTCTATTTTTTTCAATGTATATTAAAGTCCCTCTCAACTTCATGACACTTGTGGGCTTAACATAGGTTTCTGTCTATTTAGATTATTAGCAAAACTCTCAGTAGACACGGATCTGGACAGACTCCAGGAGAACAGCTAATTGCTTGCCTTTGCTTGACAGTGAATCACTGATAGATATTCTCTAAGTTAAAACCCTATCTTCTTCCCCTCAGTCACGTTTATCTGAATTGCTGACAATTTCCAGAAGTTTTAAAAACCTTGATGTGTCTCACCTTCAAAAATCAAGACTTGTGCCTTTACTGCGGTAGTTATGTATTCCATATTAATTACTACACATAGGCTGTCAGGCATAAAAGCTCATACTTTTTATTTATTGCATTTGTTGAGCACAATGTTCCATTTCTTCACACACTTAAACTGCACCAGTACTTTATGGCCTTTAAAGAAGAGAACAGTATTTGCAGAGATTTGCTCCTTTTCTTTTCCAGAGTTCCTATAGCCCAGTAGAGGACTTTGGCTATGAATTTTTATCCTATTTATTGTTTTTTATTTATAGAGAAAATTAATGACCTCTCCAGGTAAATTATCGTAGAGCGAACATTTGTCAGTAATTGCTTATTGTGCAATAGAGGACTTTTTCAGCACATGGCCGGAGCTCCACAAGGGACAAGAGTAAATGAAAAAGGAGGGAGCAAAAATATGATTATGGATTCATTGCCAATTTGTAAATGAAAAGCTTTGAATCTTTTTTCCTTTTTTTTTATCCCCTGAACGTAGTGCACACGGGCATTTCTAAGTAGATCTGGGCAGGCCTGCAAATAAATCAAAACTTAGACAAGCCAAAGACCTGGCTTTTTTCCACAAGCAAAAATACAAGCCAAGCTGCCAAAGTTGGCTGCCCATTAAAAAAAAAACCAAAACAAAACAAAACAAAAAAACACAAAAACAAAAACAAAAGAAAAACAAAACCCAAAACCCAAAAAAACCACCCCAAAACCAAAGCAACAACAGCAAAAACCCAAACCGAAACAAAATTCTATGTAAAGATAAATTAAATGAATGTGACCAGGAGGAAATCATACCAAATGATTGTCTTTATTCACGGATGTGAAGCCGAGGCAAAGCTTGTAACGCAACAGGATGTCAAACTAAGCTTCCTTTAAACCTAGTCTAACTTTACGTTCTGTAAATTTGTATAATTAAAGTAGGATAACAGGAACTTTAATGTCAACACAATCAGGTCCCAGGAACAAGTAAATCAGCTCCTTATTGGAATAAACAGTTCTTACACAGCATAGAATTACACCTTTTACAGAAAAGGAAGTTAGAGAGACATAGAAGGATGAAAGAGGAGCCTGTTAGAGACCTGATAATTAAAAGGGTCTTTTTCAAACACAAGCAGAAGATTATGACTTGAGTTAAAGAAATACCAATGCTTATATATGCACTTATTATCCAGAAAGGTCCTTGTATTTAAGTAAAACAATGTTTATGAAGAAAAATAAGATGAGCTATACACAGAAATATTTTCAAAGCAAAATGTTGTTCATGGATTTCCATAAAAAATTGTGGCTGTTTAGAAGTGTCCCTTTTAAATTATCATGGACTAAATCAGAGACTAGAACTAAAATGTAGCCACATTCTGAAAGATAATGGCAGTAGAGGCTGCTGTTGTTTATGCGTGCTGTTCACATTTACTCTGCAAACGTATAGTTCAGTTTAATTAGCATGTGATTGAAAAGTGTTGACGTCTTGTGTTCTGTATTGCTAAAGGGATTTCTTCAAACTGGGGAATATGTAAATTCCTTGAAGAATTGTTTATACTAACAGAATGGCTTTTAAGTAATTTTGATGACAAGAATTAATGTAGGCAGTCAACATAGTTATTTTGAGGATTTAATATAGTTGTGAACACAAGAGTGTAAATAACTTTTGCAAGAAGCTGAAGCAGACTGTGAAAACAGCTGTACAAATTTTTTATTTTTTAATTTTCTTTTAGTTTATGGAACAGTAGAGTTTAATTGCAGCTTTTGTCCCTTCTCATTTCTGGCAGCTTAAAATAAGATGAATAAATATAAAAAAAGCTACCTCTCCTTCGAAGCTCTGAGTATAATTTAAAACAGAAAAGATTTTAAAATTTCTGTGTGATTCTTCTCTGGGCTATAAAAACAGTAAATGTCTGTAACTTCATTTGTTTCACAAAGTATATTTCTGATTCACTGTGGTTTTATAGGAGTAAAATATGGATTAAACTGTAAATCACACTTCTTTGAAGACTGCATATTTTTAATTGTCTGCATGGCAGAGGCAAAGTACTGTCAAAGGCTTGCATAGTTCAGAAAACTCTAGAAATATATGGACATTGAAATTTCCACTCCACAGAAAGACTTGCAGCTTCAGAATCAATTTTATTCTGAGCCAGAGTGAAAAAAAAATTAAAATGTTAGTCTGACATGTTTTTTTGGGCTTATAATTGTTGGGAAAAAAAATTAAAGCGAAAGTTCTTGAAGAATGAAAAACATAAAAAAATAAAAGTTCTTGTCATGAGAATGTCAAATATTTTGGTATTTATTTTCAAATCGGAAATGAAATAAAAGATGATTTCAGGGTTCTTTAGTTATGTCCTACTGCACAGATGTTGATAATCATGAGCTGTATGGGAGAATGCAAGAGCCACTGGCAGCAGCTGCAGCAATCTAGGTAAAATGCAGAGTCTGGGGAGGTTACTAGTAAGCCTTCCTCATTTGTGAGGGTGATTTCTTTACTTGTCCACAACACTGACCCACCACTGTCCATCTCTGTGGACAGCCTTGTACCTTTTTAGGCAGAAGATTATGTTCTGATATGGATTCATCTAAGCTGAAGTGTTCATCTAATTTGGGTCTGTTAAAGATTCTAGTCATGAGGTCTAAGACAGCTTCCTAAGCTTCCTTAGGACAATGCAGAATCATTCATCTGTTGTAGCCAGATGCTCATGATAGAAAGGATTTTTTCTTTTTTTTTTTTTTTTCACATTAGATCTGTCTACTAAGGGATTTGGATCAATAGACGCTGTACTTTTATGTGGGTAAAGTTAGGTGAAGTTAAACTCTGTTTAAATGTCAGAATAAACCATGCAGAAGAGAAAATCCCTTTTTGGTGTATTAGCCAAATAATAATAATGCTTTGAATCCATTGTGTTCATTGTGTCACATTGCACTAATTGATGATGGTGTTGAACAAAAATTACTTTTCCTCAAAACCAAAGTTAACCTACCTCACCAAACTACACATTATACTAGCTAAGTACTGTATTTGCCAGGCCCTGCTCTTTTCTTTGGAATACCTCTGAATGTCCTTCTTCTTATGAGGTAAAATTCTTGCCATGAGGTACAGTGAACTACAGGAGAGTTGAGTTCTATCCCCAGCCTTTTCTCCCTATCCACCAACAGAAACACTGGTGGGTGTTCTTCAGTAAATCTCATCAGTCAAGTGAGTTTAGATAAAACTTCAGTAAAATCACAACTAGCACTACTCCCTCTGAACAAAGGGCAGTTCAAAGAGGGAGTGGAAAAAATTTAACACCATGATGTTTTATGATGAGAACATAAATCAGACTGTGATAAAGGAGAGGGGAGAAGATATGGGAAGATAAGGGAAACAGAAAAGACCGCATAATGGGTCAGCTTCCTCAACTAGTCCTAGAAAATGTGAACCCAGAAAACCAAGGAAATCCAGCCCCTCAAAATCAATAAAAATTTCTATTGACTTAAGTGGTGCTACATCACAAACTCTTTTTATCCTTAAACCTTGGAGAGATACCAGGATAAGACAACTGCCTAACCACATGAAAGAAACCTCTGTTCTACCAAGTCAAAGATTAATTTAAAATTAAGGAATTTTGGTAAATACTTAAGTTGCCCTGTATCTCTCACTTGACAGGCACATAATGAATAGCTTAGCAGGTGATAAATAACTGTTTCCGGGTAAAAATCTATCCAAGTGCAGACAGAATTTTGTTATAATTCTATCAATATCTTAGAAACAAAGATAGACACAAGCAACCAGTCACAATAGTAACAGTAAGAAACAAAAATAATACTTTTTGTACTTGCAGCTACGTTTTCCTTTGTTCACATAGAAGACTACTCTTTATGGATTGCAACACCCTTCTTAGAAGCAATAAAATCCCATCTGACATTTTACAGACATTAGTTTGGCTTCCAAAGGCATTTCTTAAAACTGCAAGCTTTGTATGTCCAGTTCCTGGGGTTAATACTTTGTATAAAAGATACAGAAAAATTCCTGATCTTTTCAATACATACTGAATTCATGAGGTTTGGAAAGTGAGGAAGGAAGAAATCCTATCATTAATCTTTAGTGCTCATCATTCTGACATGACAGGTTTTGAAACTGGTAGATGAAAGTCCAGAGATGCTTTAAAAAGCAGGTTAACTTTTACTAATACATTGAAGAAAGATAATCTTCTGTCTTCAGCAGCAGCCAGCATAATCAGGTGGTTCTGCTTTTCTTTCAACTACTCTAAGACATAAACTATGTCTGCTAGGGAACATAGTCACCCATACATTGGTTCCCAAAAGAAATAGAAATTCAGTGAAATTTCAGTGTGCTACAGGGACTGGCTTGATCTTGGCTGCCTTACTGACTTAATCAAGATTCATATTTAGGACTGAACAAATCACATTTTCTTCTGCGGCAGAAGTGTTCAGCCAAACTACTGGTTCCCACCGTATAGAAGTAAATAAAATTTAAATTTAGAGTCTTATCATAACATCAGCTTTTGTACCTGTGCTACAGGAACAGATGGAGTATGGGAAAAACTTGAAGTGTTAATTGATTTTGTTTGAATCCTGTTACCCTCTGTTTGGTGTGAATTGTTGAGTTGTCAAAACATTAAGTTATATAAGGAATGGAGCAGAGAATAAACAAAAATGTAATTCTATTGATATCAGAGGTGTATCTTCCTCTAATATACCATGTTCACACTAGTTATCCCATCTCAGACTGCGAAAAAATAAGCAGAATAACAAAAGACCAATAAAAATTAAAGAAAAACCCTGTTCTCAGAAACTAAAAATTAGTTTTGCTTTCCTTAGGAAAGAGATAAAAATGCAGAATTTTTCTTGCAGGAAATTTGTGGAGTTCAAATATTTAAGTACATTTAAATAGGCTGAGAAAAAGAAACGTACGAGAATATGAACAGTATCTTGGGGTTTGATAATTACCCCCAAAAGCAATAAAAGGAGCATTTGTCTTTGTGCTTCCCACATGTAACTATTAGAAATTAAGGTCTAATGTGGGGAAAGAGATAATTTGCTGCTCCTGTGAAGTCATGTCACCTTCCTCAGAAGCACATGATATAGGGAGTTTATGTGGATAAGGTTTAGGAATGATAGAGTAAGATCCTATATAGAAATTCCTGTATTTACATGTACCTAGGAAAATACCAGTAGGACAAAATAAAGCACATGGAAAGTTCCCAAAACCTCTGACTGCATCCTATGAATCATGCATTTGATCACATGTAGTACAGATTATACTCTGAAATAAAACATAATGTCTCCATAGGATTACATGGAGTTTTGTCATCTAAAACACACACTGAAGGCAGGAAGAATAAAAGAAAGTGATAATTAACCAGGCTGAGATGAACACCTCTTCCACTGTCATGTCTAACTTCAATGCAATGCAGTGTTCCTGTGACAAAATATTAGAAACCAGATTTTAGGCCACAATTTAGCTCAAAATTATTTCTCTAATTAAAAATTAAGTTTCCCTTCAGAAAACTGACCTTCTGTCTGAGATTATTTTACCTCCACAATAATACTTTTGACCTGTAAGAAAATATAAATGTTCTTTTATACCATAAGCAAATCATGAAGTATTGAAGGTAGAAATCAATAATGATGTTTGAGAAAAAACACTTTTTCTTTGTATTTCATCAATGCAGAATAGAAAAATACTGCAATGACTATGGGCAAATATGTGGATTAAAAACCCACTGTTAGAACCTCCTCAACATTAACTGCACAATATAGAGCAGAAGTCTTTGCAAGATAGCAAATCAGATAACTCTACCTTAGCAAAACTCATCCAAGAAACAAGCACAATCAATTGAACATTGTGCATATAAATTATTAAGGGGTGAATTAGCACAACTTCAGGAATTTTTGTTGGTTTTGTTTGAAATATTTCTTATTTTTTGCAGGCATCTAAACATAGGAAGTGTCTAGGGTTTTGTAATATTTCTTGAATGCCCCCTTTCCATTGCGAGATCTTTCAATATTATTCATTTTAACTTTAATGAACAAAGAATTTTAAATCTGCTGGCAATTCGCTTGTTACCATGACTGAGATTATATGTTTTAATTAACTTTTATGTGGCTAGTTTTATTTTTTGTTCCTCTGGAAAATGCAAAATGAATAACCTGTGAATCCCAATTACATGGGAAATTCCAGCTTCAGAGACACCGGCTGGTTCATAGAAATTTGTGAAAAAAAAAACACCATTACAAAGTAACAAGTATTTGTCAATTTTTGTGGGGTTTAGTCCTATTTCTCCATGTAGAAAAAATGCATTCATTCAATTGTAAGGACTGTTCATTTTCTCCCAGTTTGTATCTTTTATTCTTGAATCTTTTCCTTTGCAACATATCTGTACATTGCTTGCACTCCATAATCATATCCAGAGCTTGAATCAGCTGATGAAGAACAGTGTACACGGTTGAAATAATCCTGGGAGCATCTGGAATTGCTTAAAGCATTTCATAACTAAATACAGAATACATACATAAAAGCTTTCTACTACGGTGACATCCTGAAAGAGAAGAAGGTGAAGAATCCAAGGAAGCAGATCTTCATATAACGAAGCCAATGCTGGAAATACACATTAGATAATCTGCTGTTTATTAGCGTCTGTTTTGCTACCTCTCTCCCACAACAGCCACAGCTATTTTATGCTTCACTCCCTTTTTCTAGCAGCAAATCTACACTGGACTTATGGAAAGCAAGCCACGTTGGCCATACAACTCACATACCGTGATTCAAGGTACATATAAGGGATTCCCATGTTTTATGAAAACATGAGAAATGTATTTATTTTCCAAAGGAAGAAGGATAAACTGTGCAATTTGTAGCCTTATTTAACAGTATTGTGATCACCTAGAATTGTGATAAGATAAATTAATTAAAATAGCTATTTTTTTTTCTTTTGTAATGGTCTTCTAAAATTACTTGGTTTAGAATTTTCCTCTTTAAACATCCATTTACATAGTGACATTTTATAAAATGACAGAACAGTTTAGTTAGTGTCTGTAATATATTGCTGGATGAGAAAGACAACCATTACAACTTTCAGTGATAGCGGGGCTTGGCTTTTATGTTAATTCTGACAACCATGTATTTTAAAATATTTCACACAGCTCTTATTGCTTATGGTGACACTGGTTAAAACTATTCATTTAAGAAAATGCTGAGACTTGGCAATAATATCTTGTAAAAGAAACTTTACTGGCTGCAGACAGACAAGAGTGAGTTAAATTCATCTGCATTGATAAAGAGCTACTGGTTTGAGTGAATTGACCAGAGAGATGAAGCTGGCCCAGACTGATGGAGAATAGTCATTTGCTCCCTTCTTGCCAATAGACCAAAATGAAGAAAACATTCCCCTTTATGGTCTAGTCTGGAAATCTCCATAGATTTGATAAGTACTCAAGTATCTCTCCCTGTCAATATTCCCTTTTCTCTGCCCTATGCAAAACCTGAAATACTTCAAGCAGAACTGTCTAATTACCAGGAGCTAAATGAAAGTTGTTCCTTGTCCTTAGTGCTAAAAATGGTCTTTACTTCAGTTTTTCTTTCAGATCTGGACTGGCGAAAGGAAGGATGAAAGTGTGCAGAACAAATCCCTGCGAAATTTGGTTTTTTAATCTGGTTTTATATCTGCCAGTTAACTGAGAGCATGTTTCCTCAGCTTGGGAAGATGAGTCAACTAATGCTCTTTGTTCAGACACCGATTCTCATCCCAGATATTACATAAGGATCATTGCACTCTTATTTAAATAAATAATCCTTACATTGTTAAGCACAGTATGGAAATTGTAAGGTACGGGACATTTTTAAGGACTGTAAGCATGTCTAAATATTTGTATAGCGAACATCTTAATTTTCTCTCTTGAACATTCAGATGGTACGTGACAAAATTTGATTACAGGCAATCTGTAACTTGATTATAACAAATCTTCTTCTCAAGGTTTATAATGTGTTTATTTTTTGGTTTAGTTTGGTTTCTTTCGAATGCAAAACATCAAACCCTATTTCTCATTTATTGCAACTAGTTTTCATATAATTACTAATGCATCCTATGTGTGCCTCATCAGCACTGATTTCATAAAGGTAGTTTTAAAAATAGTGAAACAAAAGACAATAGCAGGTTTTGGTCAGCCTGAGAAAACAACACACCTGCTGGATTACAATGCAAAGAGAAAAGTAGAAAAACAGGTTTGTCAGGAGAGAGTAATTGAGAAAAGCTTCTACACGTATCTGAAGAAAATGGAGAACCAAAAATCATTTAATCCTGTAGAAAGTCAGATTTCCTGTCTTTGATATTGTCCTCCTTAATAGGAGATATTAAGAAAAACAAAGGAAACAAAATCCTGTAGTTCTTTTAAAGCTGAAAGAAGAGGTTGTATTGTTTATTAAAATGCCAGCCAGGTATTTTTCCCCACTTCTGAGCTTTGGCTCTCATCCAAAACATGACAGACCAAGCAAATGAAAATGCGGATGTGCCTTATCACTTTTGTTCCCTGTTTCATAAGGAACTCTAAATTATATTGGTGAGAGAGAAGGATGTTAACCGAGCAACATCATCTATGGTAAAATATACCTTTTATATCACAATCTGCAAATTTTGTTGTTGCTGTTCAAGTGTTGCAACTAGAAAATAGATTAGAAAACAGCAAGTGCTCTTCAGACTCCACAAAGTTAACATAACTGTAAAGTTTGATCCTCCTTCTATTGAATGAGTGGGGAAAATTACCTGAATTTCAATAGAAACAGAGACACACCTTCACTGACATGAATTGTAAGGCACTTTCTTGTAACTCTAATAATTACATTAGTGATATCCAGGGAGATCTTCAGCATTTGCCTTGATAGGGAGGATGTAAAAGAAGAAAGCTGGGTCTCAAAGGAAGTGCAAGTATTTTAAATATTATAAAAGACATGTTTTAATATTTCAAAAGCTCAGGGAAAAAAAAAAAAAAAGAAATACAGAAATACTTCTTCCAAAAAAGAGAGATTCATGCTGATTTTAATGTCCTGCTCACTGTGCCAGAGGATACTTTGAGAATTATATCCTTCTGGAACCTCTCTGTCACCTGCACAAAATGGACTGTCATGGCTTTCTGCCAAGGATGCCAAGTAGCTGATTTCACGTAGAAAAGTTGTGTACAAACTGAAGACTGGGGAAAGCTTGAACATGAAAATATGGAACACTCTTCAGTTGTACAAAAGACCATCCTAGCATCCTAGTGGCTGCTTTCTGGACCTCCTGCTTGATAAACTAATTCAGCTGTGATTGAAGAAGTAAAAGGTGTTTAGAGTAGTCAGCACAGTGCTGCAGTCAGTGTAAAAACATGTCAGTAATTCTAGGGGGAATTAATCAGTAAGATGAGAAATTATCAATAAGTTTTACGTCAATTTTTGAAAGAATAAAAGTAACTAATATTCTTATATTTTATTATAAAGTGAGCTCAGGGAAGCCCTGAGAGGGCTCCCATGGGCCTCCCATGGAGGGAGTTAAAAGCAGACATTTTCCAGGCAAAAAATTATAATTTAAATGCAATATTGTAGAGAAAAAATATTCATTGTATTTGATTTGAATGTATAACACATACACTTCGTGCTTAATAGTCACTTTCAGTAACAAAAATAAACCAGTATAAAATATTACCTGAGTGCCCAATGCCTCATGAAGAGAAAATGAAAAGAGATTGTCTAAGATCCACATTAAAATATCTATAATGAAAAGTAATAAAAGGTAAGACCATCATTTAGGCTTCTTTACACTAACTTCTGAATATTCTTATCTTTTCAGATTACAATAGCTGCGAAAAGGACTTGGGCAAGTCTTCCATGAAGGGGTTTACAGCAGACCTGCTGCTGATGCACAAAGCAGGCATTTAGTGATACAGAGCACTGCCTTTAGATATGTCTGCACTGCAGTCAGGTGTCACTGAAACCTCAGGAGCTTAGCTACTGAGAGAAACAAAAATGTGGGAAGCGGACTTCAGCATAAACTACAAAAAGTTTTCTTGAGATGCGGGGTATATATTTGGCACCTATAATCCACGCTGTTTAAATCACTTAATTATAGTTTAACCATGCCCTGGGGTAAAAATACATCACATTCACAAACTGGAATCTGCAGCAAAATGACTGTGAGTCTACTGTCTATTTGATACCGAAAGGGCCAGCTACTATGAGACAGCACTGGGAAGTTTCCCTCGTCTAATTTTAAGTGCCTAAATTTAATCCTCTTAGACTCCCCATGCAGCCTAGGCACATCCAGAGGTGTGTCACTTCACTGCTTGCACTTGCCTGCATTGCAATGGACTGAATCACACTCTGCAGGTATTTATTTTTCCCCCCACCAACCAAGAAGAAAATCCTGGGAGTCTTGTTTCAGCCTCGGCTATCTCAGGGCAAAGCAACCCCACATAGTAAAACAGCACAAAGCTTTGACAACAGGAGTGCTCAGTAACAGTTGAACACTGGAAACTGGTGAGAGGGAATTTGGTTTTTAACTGAGTAAGGCTCAGGAAACTGTATAAAAGAGTTCAAATTATATTGTCACAAAAAATGCATCTGTTTAGTTGCACATTTCATTTGTTATGATGTGTATATAACTGAAATCCAATTCCTTTTCCTACAGCAATTTCTTCATCTGCTGGGGGTTAATTATCTTATAATCACAGTGCAAATTATCCAAGTGAGATGGTGACATGTTTTACTTTTTCAACTTCCGGACAAAGTACCTGGGATGTAATCAACTTAACACAATGCCAGTGCAGTCCAGAGGATTACATCACTGATAGATTTGACTACTAACTCATAAAAAAAGTTTTATTTGTGAACAAACTCTGATTTATTCAGATCAGGACTGCAGATGTTAAAAAAAATTAGAGCATAAAAAACCATGGAATGTATCTTTCCGGGTGAGGTGACAACAAGCAGAAGATTGCAAATATTGGCTTTCACTTCCAAAAGGTGATGAGTTCCAAGTTTAGAATCCACATATAAAGAGTAGGAGATGTTCTAGGAAGCAAATGCAAAGACATACAGATCAGTCTGAGGACTTGTATGTACTTCAGACTTGAGGAAAGAGTGCAGATTCAAAAGCTGATTCATTTTTCCCAGATACAGAAAATTATCTAGGAAAAAGATAGTTCTTTCATGTGCAAATATTGCCTTTCTTGAAAATTTGTATAAGTGCTATAAGCTGTTACCTCTTGTAGTCATTGAGACGTTGCTTACCTCACCTAACACTAGCCAGCAAAGAGTTAGAGATCTAGATATCTGCTCTAAACTGATATTTGTCCTAAACAAAACCTGACAAAGTGGAGGAAAAAACAAAAAACATGATGACTTGTTATTTTTGGAGATTAAATTCCTGACTTCCTCTAGTAAAACTCTATATCTTCTCACTGATTTACACACAGATCAGTCTATTACACTGCTTCCATGAAAATATAGACCAATCATAAAGTTTGAAAAAAACTTCATCTTCTATTTTTGACTTCACAATCTGAGTCACATATGTCCAGATATACTTACGAAACAATTCAGTCTCTAGTTTTATATAGTAATATGCATGTTCTAGTCTACAACAAGTACAAGATATACAAAAACATGAAATGATAGTTACAGCTACAGTAAGAGCCAACATTAAGTAGTAAAGAGATGCACACCATAACAGTGACATGAAGGAAAAAGAGAAAATATTCCTATCTTAGTTCGTTACTAAATCCCTCCAGCTGGTTTTCTTGGCGAGGAGTAGCAGAAGAAAAGCTACATGGAGAATGCAGCTTAAATTGACAATCCTGAAAATGTAAATCTGCTTGCAAAAAAAATGTATAAACCCTATAGAAAAACTGGATTCTGCCAAGTGATTCATTATTTTAATGACTTCCTGCTCTAATGCACTTCCTCTCTTCTCCTTCGTGCAAACTGCCCTAATCCCTGTTAGGGATTTAGCCTTACAATGGAGCTTTTATAACTTTCTGGATCCTTGTCGTCTTGGCATATGGGTCATTCCCTTTATGTCAGGACAAGAAGAAGGTGAAGAACAGTTGTCTTGTGGGATAAAGAAAAGTTCAAAGCAGAACTGGCCAAGTATTGCTCTGAAGTACAGAGTGAGTTGTTTTTTTCCCTGAGGAGCTGAATGCTGGCAGGTAGCAAGTGTGGAGAAAACCTGAACATGTTTCAATGCTATCTCTTCCAGCAGATGTCACTAAGAGGCAATGCTGTTTATAGAACGGCCAAATTGGAGACAAGCAGGTATTTTTCAATCACAAAAGTATGGAAAAGCTTTTCCTAGCTATCAAAGAAATGTTTCAACACTGAAACATATTTTAGCTCCCAAATAGGTCTTTACTTTGGAACCAGGTCTGGAAATAAACTCCTGGTTTTCACTACATTTCAAAGGTTATGGTAATATATACTCTTTACAGGAAACTGCATGGAGATCAGGAGACAAGCTGAGTGCCATTGCTAAGGAAATAGTGAAGGTTTAAAAGAAACAAAGGTGTCTTAATCTGCATAAATTGTGTTTTTCTAAAGAAGGAAACGACAAGAATTTTTGAATGCTGCAAAGATTTAAACTTCTTAAAGACGTATATTGTTGTTGTTGTTGTTATAATTATTATGATTAAAAAAAACCAAATATTTGGAGTATACAAGAAGAAAGAAAATGATGGATTCCCAGGTGAATATCATGCTTTCTAGGCATGATAAGCTCTCTAAGACAAGGAACACCTCTGCTGTTTGGCTGTGCAGCATCCAGCACACTGAAGTCTCAGCCCATGACAGTTACTCTGGTGTTGCTGTGATATCTATTAACAGGGTCAATTGCAAACAGAAGATGGACCATTACGTCAGGTCCTGGATTAATCCCCATATGGTTTTAATAAGAACAAAGCATAGGCTACACTTCTATTTGCTGTTGTCCAGTCTACTCTCCTTAGCAGGCACACCTTTTGCATGAATTGTTCATGTGTTTTAGTTCATGGACAGAGTTTGAGGTCAGAGACGGGAGCAAGAAACGTATGAAGAAAGAGAGCAAAAAGGTTCCAAGACAAAGCTGACACTTTCCCCTCCAAAGGAGGGGAGCCTGCAGCCCCAGAAGCACAGCCAGATGCTTAGAGGTCTGCAACAGAAACACCCAGCTCATGGTGCGAGAACACTGTGAACAGATGGTGTTACGGCACTCTCATATTCCCTACATCTAGACCCACCACCACCTGCTATCTAATCCCCTTCCATTATCCAGCTTCCTAGGTACAAATTATTACATTCTCACCTTTTATTTGTTTTTGTATCGCATCAAGCCCATCTATGCTCAATCTGGGTTTATACTACAAAACTTTGTGTTATTTTAGGATTCCTGACTTTCTACAGCTGTGAGAGGAAAGTCAGGCCCTCAGCTTCACTAAAATATATATAACCTAATGTGCAATCTGCCCTATCTTCTGCCCTTTTAAAAAACACACGAGAAAACACATATTAGAAGGGAAACAGCAAAATATGTTATAAGTATGCTGTGCAAGTTTAATAAGCTTACTGTCTCATTTGTGCTGTCTGTAGCCTCACAGCACTTTAATTAAAAAAGCCAAAAACGCTAAAGATGCCTTGAAGAATACAAACTCATTTGCTCGGATTTTTTTTTTAACATGGGTATGGTCCTGACAAACATCTGTGTCTCATCAAGAATTTGTCTTCATAAGGAGGTCCTTAGTATGCCCGTAATTGTGGGTTATGACTGTCCAAATTCTGAAGACTGCAAATGTCAGCAGTTTGTAAAAGCACCACAGCCTATCAATTTTAGAAAGGTCAGTAGGACCCTATTACAGTCAAATGTTCTCTGCAGGCTTCATAATTCAAACCTCTATTATTCTTTGCTTTCTATTCCTCTTCCTTATTCCTTTTCCAAACACCCTGTATGAATAAAAGGATCATCATTTCAGTGGAATGCAGCTACCCCTTGGATGGAAGAAATCAGTTCAGGGCCAGTAGCACTGCAGTACACAACCATTTCCAGCAGCCAAAATCTGCCCTTGGACACAAGTCAGTGGAAACATGCACATTCAGTGGTAGACTCTGGCCCCAGAAGAAGAAGCAAAGAGTAACAAGAGTAACTAGAGTGCCTGAAACTGCCAAAGGGATTTAGGTTGGCAGAATGTATTTAACCCAATTTGGCATGTGGTCAGGATACGAGAAGCTAATAGCTCACTGCTTAAAAGAGCTAGTTCTTTGTTTAATATATTAAACATTAATACATTAATACATTAAAAAATTTCATTATATTGGCTTCATATCTCATCTGCTAGCTTCAAAATAAAAAGAAAATCCAGTTTCCATAATGTGAATATGTAAGAACACTTGTTGTTTTGACTCATTGCAAATCATGACATCAATGATGCATGATCACCACCAGATGCAGTTTCTCCTTGAGAGTTCCCTGCTTACTGGTGGGCCTTGAGACCCGGCATTCCTGTGGAAGTGTTGGTACAACATGGGTAAGACAGAAGAACAACCTTTCAGGAACAGAGAGGTGCCTCTGATTCTGCCAAGCTACTGGAGAAGCACGTCCTTACAGAAGAGACTACCTGACATGCCAAGCCTGGACAACATATTGCATAATGATAGAAAATGACTGGGAATGTCCATATTATCAAAATTGCAGCCTTGAAAATAACATATACCCTACCAAAATCCTGTTAAATTGGATAAAATAGGTTTTTCTGCTTAATAATTTTATTATTATATGATAATCAAGCCATATGTTAGTTCTTATTTTCATTATTTTGCTTCTCCTCTCTGCAAAGCAGCCATTACAATCCTCATTTATTTTAAGTCTCTTTCATGCCAGTGCATTCTACAGTGCATAGTCCCACTGATGTCAGAGAAAGATTATAATTAGTAAATATGGAATTGGTTGACTAGAGTCTTCTGAGAATGTCTAGTATTTGGCTTCTGAAATATTTATAACTGGTCATAGTTCTAATAAGAAGGATAGACTTTCTGAACTGAGCAAAATTTTCCTGGTGCATAAATATATGTTTCTTCATTCTTCTTTGAAGCAGATTTTTAATTTTGTGAATGACAGTACTGCAGTCATCTTAGACTTATGTTTTCAATTTGGAGAACCATACAGCCACTTCCAGGTAAAAGTTATTATCATCATAAAAATCATACTTCTTTCATTCTTTCCGCAGCAATCTCTGTCTTTAGTGGAAGATGGTCTCTAACAATCTTCAACTTTAAAAGTGAGGAGCTTAGCTTAAGATGCTAAAGGTGACTCTTAGAGACACTCAAGAGGGTGAAGGCAGCCCAGTAATAAAACTCTGACCCTTTCCAGGGTGCTGGGTGCAAGCTTTTCCACTTTCCTCTGTACTTAGATGCACTACGTGCATCACCTTTGTGTGATCAGTACAGTGCATCACCTTTGTGTATGCCATTTAGAAGTTCTTAATTCTTTCCACATACACAACACAGAATTGAGATGACTAGCTCATTTTGTGGAAACAGCACACCTCTATATAACCTATAGGTTTCCCTGGTAACAGAAAGTAAAATTTAACATCTCCATTTTAAAACTGAAAGACTCAGTTCATAATTTTATTTTTAAGTTGTTTTATGTGAGGCAATATTTGACCAATTTGAATCGTTTTTTCTGAAATGTCCCCCAGATGAAACTTAAAATTTTGATGGCAAAGAAACTTTATTCCTGAATTTAAAACAGAGATCATCGTAAATTGTTCAAGAACCATAACAGTGTAATATTAGTACCTGATACAGAAATAGTATAACAACTGACACAAAACACACAGCTGGAAAATTCTAAAGATGTACGCTCTTAACTTCATAGATCAGTTCCTAGATCTACAACCACAAATGTTACAAGAAGTTGAAATTCCACTTCTGCTTTTTAAGATACAGTATTTCAAGACTGAATCCATGTTAGAGGCCAATTCTAAATCTCACATTTTTCCTTACCAAGGACATATCTTGACCTCATTGTTCCTGCCCAAGACTTGGCCTTGATATATGCTATTTAAAAAGCAAAGAAAGAACATAAACTTGTTCAAACTCTGGGAATATTTCAGCCTACAACCCAGCAAAAAACCTTTATCTGAAACCAATGAACTTCTCAGGACGATTGAGAATTGACCACAGGGGCCAATTAGCTGTTGCAGTCTCACTGATTCTGTGTCAATAATTTATAAATTTAGAGAGTAGGCAGGTTTTTACTGCTGGTTTAAAATTGAAGAGCTGGTTCTTGCAAAGTCTGTGCTGCTCAGCTGAACTCCATGGACTGGCACAGATATAAACCCACTGAAGATCTAACACAAATAGCTACATCGTGTTTTCAAACATATTCTTTCCTTCCAAAATCAAAATTTAGTTCACCACTGAAAAAACATTAATTAGATATCCATATTTTTTAGACGGTGAAACAGCTACCATTTCTTTTATCTTTCCAAACAGTTTGAAAAAAGCACAGAACAGTTTTACATCAAAGGCAGACACCTAAAGAATCCGCTTTCTGCCTCACAGCAGCAACAGCCAATATCTTAAGGGATTTTTGGTCCCCTAAATATTGCACCCTGTGGTTTTTCTGACTATCTAAGAAATAAATTAATGTCTGATGCCATAGACTGCCTTCATCTTGGCTAATGTTATTTAATTGAGAATATTTTATTGGCCATAGAATACGAATGTGGTAGGTGACTTTGTCCAAAAAGGCAGAAGGCAAGTATCACGGGTGCCAGAGCCTTTAGAGTCCCACTGAATTCACTTATTTCTACCCTCTGCTGAACAAAATGCTAATCCACTTATTTGCCAAAATTAGGCAGATTACAGTGCATTCCGAGTTGCAAAATCTACCATTACCTAGCTTGGTTTTGGCGGAGATTACGTACGGTATCGAAAACAAAGATTTTTAGACTCTGCTGCACAGAAAATTTGCTTTTTGGCTCCAGAGCTGGCTGGGCACTTGCTGCTGCTCTTTCCAGCTGCTGTTGAAATCTCTAAACTCACTTTTTTGCCAGGGTATGTGTAAAAGCCCATCAGTCTTCCATGCTGATCACTTGAAAACCAATTAAAGTGTATTCATGCATTCCAAACATTGATTTTACGTATCGACAATAATTCTTTTACCACTATTCAGGATGCTCTACAGCGACAAATTTGACAGAGGTCCACCCTTACATCCATGGATTAATAAAAACTAAAAAATTAAAAACAAAAAAAGAATCCAGAAGCCTCATGTAAGAAATAAGGTAAATAAGTTCCCAGACTATCATTTATTAATATTACATATCTTGTGTATCTGAAAAAGACACTGCAGGAAGCAGTTTTCAGGAGGCCCAGAGAAGAGTGTGCCCATGGACAAGCAGTTGATGGGGTCTGGTACAGTATAATTGTGTTCTGAGAGAGTTTCCATTTCATATCAGCCAAGAAATCTTGGGTTTCTTTACATATGTGATCCACTAAAAACTGATTTAGTTTGAAGGCACAGTAATCCTCTTCTGAAGCTACTGTATCTGAGTATCTCTGGTGAACTGTCTCTGGTTATTATGCACAAGTCTAGGATGAGACCTGACTAAACTCATTTCCACGAGGTGTAAAAATAATGTATTTAGTTCAGTGCACCACTGAAATCCTGGCATTGCTGACTCCACAAAGATTCAATTCATATTTCACAGTCAGAAGATAAATTTTCTTTAAAAAAAGTAGTTGGCTTTTTTTTCTTAAGAGAGCTTGATGGTTTTAAGGCTATGTCTTTTTCCATCAAAATCAAAAGTTAACTTAGAAACATATAACAGACTGTAAATTAAATTTAGTGAATACCGTTTTATGATCCATCCTGATGCATGCAATTGCCATAGGTAGAAAATACATCTGTGGTGAAGAACTGGAAAATTGGAACATTATGGAGTTTCCACCAGGCTCCCTTGTTAGTGAATCTAAACTAATCTTTAGTGAATTCCTGAGAAAGCATGAAGAGTTTTCCTCTCCTAAAAAAAAGTGCTGTGCAAGTGAAAATGGAGCCATAACAGACACTACCGCTTTGCTTTAAGGATTTAGATATGCTGTTTAATTTGGTTTCTGCAGAGACAAAACTAAACAGTGATGGCAGCTGATTCTCTCTGGAGTATCTGGTAATCTGTATTAAGTAAACTTAATTTAGAATGTAAAACAAAAGTCTCTGAATGAAAAGTTGTTCCATACTGGTGGTCAAACTGAGTTATCTGGAGAGATTCACAACACATAACACTTGAGTTAAACTATGGCTAAGGTTACCCTCCTGTAAAAGCAGTATAGTGTATCCATACGTGATATGATTTTAAATTAACCAGCCAAAAAACTGCAGCCAGTCTGCTTTGGCAGGGCAAAGCTTAATGAGGTCTAATCGACCTAGGTGCTTATCCAGATTTTTTGGACAGATTTTTCAGGCTTGCCTAATGCCATGCTACTAACTTCTTTTAACCCTTCTTTGATCAAGCTATGCCACCGAGTCTCCTAGGTGATTTTTAATATTATATATCATGACTAAGGGCTTCAGAAGGACAGAAATGAGATTAAGACCTCACACCACAGAAGATGGAAAGGAGGACAGAGAAAGAAGATCGCCCCTTTTCATTGTGTCACCTCAGCCCCTCTCCTGCAGCACAGTGGGACACTGTGGTGACACCCAAATGACCAGCCCCATGTGGGCAGGACGATCCTCTCTGGTATGAAACCACCAGAATCTAGACAGGGTCACACATTACAGAAGCACTGTGACCCTCATGGTGTTCTAGTTCTACCATACACGAAGGATAACTGGAGGCTTTAAATACGGCAGTCAGCAAAACAAACGATACCTAATTAGAGTGCCAGGGGCTGGATGTTTCTAACCCTGATTCCCCACGAAAATGTCTCATGGATTCACAGGGCTTTGTTGTGATTGTATGTCTGTACCACAAAATTGTTGGAGAGATAACTGTTTCAGCATACTCATTCAAAGACACGAGACCTATAATTTTACACCAAATTGGCCCTAATTGCCAGCAAAAGCACTGCCTGTGCTGAGGCATTCTCTAAGGGCTTGTCTTCACTGCACAGAAACTCAGACCCTCCCACTGTCCACAAAGTAAAGCCCTCTGACCTAGGGCTTTAAATATGGACTAATTTATCCGGCTAGGATTACCTGCTGAGAAAACCATTGAGCACTAATGATCTGTCCTTTCCTCTTCCCAACACTGAAAAGCAGGCTGGGGAGCACGGGGCTAGATTCCAAGTAGAAAGGGTAGAATGAAAGAAGTGGAGGGAGGTGTCCACAAAGCCACAGGGAGAAATTAAGATAATGGAGAGAGGCACCAGAATACTAGCTGCTGGTAGAAGTTGCTGAGAGGAAGCTGTTCTGAGGCACCAAAAGATATATTTGCAGTTTTAAAATAACTTTTGCAACTACAGGACGGGAAGAACAGTCCACTAGTCAGACCATCAGAAAACCTGGCTTCAAGTAGCTGTTCTGTCACAGATTTTCCTGAGGCAGTCACTTGGCTTCTTTTATGCCTCAGAGACACAAAATGTAGCTACACTGCCTTTTTTCACCCATCTGCAAAACTGGGAAGGACAGTTTTTCACTACTTCACAGAAAACACCAAAGACTTTAAATTGCTCTAACTTCATGGTAATAGGAGCTGTAGAAGCACCTAAGCCAACATGGTTTTTTCCTTACTAACAAATAAAATTTCTTTTAAGAAAGCTGCTTTTTCCTTTCCTATTCATAAATTTCCAAGGAGAAGAGACCTCAGTGCTCATTAATACCTGCAGAGTAGAAGTTTTAGTCATCAACAGTTTGTTCTAAAGTGAAACCGTAATAGTGTGAAATTCTTTATTAATATAGGGAAATTACAGAAACTTCTTTTAAACATGGAGTCGGACACCCAAAGTTCAGATTCTGGAAGTAAGAAATTGCTGATGACAGAACATGCTGCTCTTCATGGCAGCTTCCCAATGCTGCCTTCTCAGTGTCAACTACCGAGGATCACTGTCTTCAAGGTTTTCTAGAATTATCATGAATTCTCAAAGAGAAAGAAGAATGATTTGACAATGGCATTATTTATACTCCTAGTCTTCTTGTGTGAGCACAGAAAGACCTCAGTTCCTATGAACAGATGAGAGAATAAGCAAAGGATTTAATGAATAATGTTATGTTTGTTTTGGGACAGTCTGTAGTGTCAGAGAAATATGGGCCACAAAGCAGTGGTGTGACTGGGAATATGAAACAATTAAGCACACTGTGGGTTTTAGTTGGGTTGTTTTAATCTAAAAAAATGATCATATGCCATCCAGGTCACATAAATCCTGATTTCATGTTTCATTTTCTTAGCTGTTTGAAGAGTCAATACAAGTTTGGAAAGAGTACAAGGCTAGTTATGATACTTGAACTGTTGTGAAGCATCAGAGAGAAATGTAGATAAAATAATGGGAGAGGGATTTAGTTGTCTGGGAAACCATCTATACATGTGAGTCTGCTTATTTATTAAGAGAGAATAAAACATTACTTTCTGTGATGGAATGAAAAATAAAGGCTAATTGAATAATATGTTAAAGTGTCTCTTAAATGGGTGATCCATACTAGGGCTCACTGAGCATGCAGAACAGAGAGAACAGAATTTCCTGTTTTGGTTTTGCTTGCAGCTACTGGTGGCAGCCAATTTCCAATAGTCAGTGGCTGTGTGTCATTTGACTTGAAGGAGACTTGGATCAGGCCCTAGGCATCTAAATTAATGGGGTACATCAACAGTCAATTTTGTCCTTGTGCTGTTGGAAAATGGATTATGCCATTTAACTTTAATAGCTCTGAAGTAGTTTGACAGCCTCAGAGGAGAAAGAAATACATAAATGTGGAGACAGAAGCATGAAGTGGAAACTTACTCAGGATTTCTCCTTTCTTTGTGCTACTGATTGTTTCTATCAGGCAGATGGTGGCCCATTATGTCATTCTAACCCACTATTTATCTTTGCATGACTATGAAAATGACAATCCTTAAGGTAACTTATTTATAATAAAACATTAATTAATGTTTCTTTTTTCTAGATGGCCTTATTCTCAAATTACTATTTCTATTTTGTAAATGTCTACAAGAAAAAGGGGAATAAATGAAAAAAAAGTCTCGAAGTTTTCACTTGTTTTTCACTCCCTAAACTAAAATGAGACAAGGAAATAGCAGAAATCTGATTAAGTTTATTTCACTTTTCAAAAATCCCTCAACTGACTTCCAGTCAAAAATGAACTATTACATAGCTAAAAGGGCAGGAGTCTCAGCATGGACAGTTATAGAAGAAGTAACCTTCCTGCTTCTGCATTTCTCATTCTGCACATCTTGACATTAGCCAAGAAGACACACCACCCCAGAAATTCAGACACTGGAGACCAGATTAGTTACTGAGGCAGCCAATGCTTCATGCCCTGGAAGGAAGCTCTGTGCTTCCAGGAAGTACGTTTCTCCAATCAGGCAGAGGTGAGTTTCCTCAGTTGCAGCTTCAAGTGCATCCTAAAGCACTGCAGTTGCTAGCCAGGAATACAAGGTTATCCTCCTCAAGATACAGAAAAGCAAACTCCTGTGTGCATTCCTACCTGAGGTGGTGGTACCCTGTCCTTCCTCCCAGAATTACTGAAACACAACATTATGACCATATCCCACCCATTTTTCTTTCCCTTGGATTTTTCTGCTTCCACAGACAACCCAAAAACACAGGATCAGGCTTTTTACTGGTAATTCTTTGTTATTCATCGCACCTAGTTTCAGACCAGGATCTGTCTATGCTACAGCACAAAAGTAAACTTCAGATCCTGGGATCCAGCCCAGCCTGGACAGCCTGGATCTGTGGGCCAAGGCCAATTGTATGAGGTCAAATAAAGTGAAGTGATGGGTCCTATACTTGGGTAACAACCCTAGGCAGTGCTACACACTGGGGGAAGAGTGGCTGGAAATCTGTCCAGCAGAGAAGGTCCTGGATGTGCTGGTGTGCTGGTTGACAGCCAGCTAAACATGAGCCAGTGTGTATGCCCAGGTGGCCAAGAAGGTCAGTGGCATCCTGGGCTGTACCAGTGGGACAAGGCTTGTGTCCAGCAGGACCAGGGCAATGATCGTCCCACTGTACTTGGCACTGGTGAGGCCACACCCTGAGTCCTGTGTCCAGTTTTGGGCTCTTTACTGCAATAAAGACCTTGAGGTGCTGGAGCATGTCCAGAGAAGGGCAATGAAGTTGGTGAAGTGTCTCAAACATAAATCCTATGAGGAGCGGCCAAGAGAGCTGAGGTTGTTTAGCCTGGAGAAAAAGAGGCTGATAAGAGACATTGTCACTCTCTACAACTTCTTGAAAGGAGGTTGCAGGAAGGTGAGGCAGGCAAGTAGTGATAGGACAAGAGAAAATGGCCTCAAGTTGTGTCAAGGAAGGTTCAGGTTGGATATTAGCAAAACAATTTTTACTTAAAGGTTGGCTAAGTATTGGAACAGGCTTCCCAGGGAAGTGAGGGAGTCACTATCTCTAGAAGTCAGAAAAAGTCAAACTTGTCAAAAAACAAGTAGACATGGCACTTTTTGATGTGGTTTTGTTGACACGGTGGTATTCGAACAAAGCTTGGACTTGATGATCTTAGAGGTCTATGAGGTATATTGGAATTTGTCTAAGAGCGGAATTATAAAATACATTTCCATCTGATCTTAAGCCATATAGAGTCATATCTATATGTGCTCTGAGAAATTTTATTAGCATAGAAGTTAAAATAAACAATTATTCCAAAATATCCCGGGTTATTTTTAGCTTTACCATGCTACAAATTTTATTTTTAACAACCTATGGATTACTATTGATAACATAGACACTGACCTTTAAAGGCTGCATTTATATAAAGTAAATTCTAAGGGTTATTTTATACAATAAAACCAAGGAACTTGGGAAAAAAAAAAAAAAGAAAAATCCTTATCATGAACATTTTCCTTTTCCATTTCCCCCTGCTTCCTCCACTGGACTGCAGAGGAGATTACCCCCTTAACAGAAAGAAAAAGCATATGTTAACTTGTCTCACCTACAGAGCCTTCAGGCAAAATGCATCACTTTTTTGGGACTGTCGAGGATTGAATAAATCAGAGATAAGTGGGTTAAAATGTCAGCACCCACTGGGACCAAAATAAACCTACCATATTTTTTCTTCCAAGTGAAATCCTATCTGCAGTACCACCAGCACTTCATTCATTCATTTAGGAAGACAGCTTAAAATTCTTAATGATTAATTTAAATTTTTTTATTTAAAAAAATAAAAATAAATAAATTTTTTTTTTTTTTTTTTTTAATATGCA